>LPNX010220773.1:0-114466 GCA_001517045.1 Pseudotsuga menziesii | reverse complement strand
TTGCAATTTCCCTGATTTTTTTGATCTATGTATTGCCTCATGACATTTTCAGACACTGTAGAATTAAAATCTGTTGTTCCTCTTTCAATTTTTATAGCATTTTATGATACTCATGGAACTGTGCATCAATTGTCTTGAGTTTTTCCATTAACATTACTCTGCTTGTCTCTCTCTGACTGTCTGAAATTCAAACCAATTATTGTCTAGGTGTGGTGAAATTCGATCCGGCTACTGGCAAGCAATTCAAATCCAAAAGCTCAACACTGAGCTACACCCAATACTTTGCGGAGGGCTTGATTGCAGAAGCAGAGCGAGATGAGAAAATTGTGGCCATCCATGCTGCTATGGGTGGGGGAACAGGGCTGAATTACTTTCAGAAGAGGTTTCCCGAACACTGTTTCGATGTGGGCATTGCAGAGCAGCATGCGGTCACCTTTGCGGCAAGGCTTGCAACAGAAGGATTGAAACCATTCTGTGCAATCTATTCATCCTTCTTACAAAGAGGCTACGATCAGGTAATGAATTCAGTACATTGAAATGGAAATGGAAATAAAGTGAACTGCGCAAATCTTTAATGGAAAGCTTTGAATTATACGTTCATCAGGTTATGTTCTTTTTAATTTTATGTTCATTTATGGATTTGTACAACTAGCTGCAGTTACAACAGTATTTAGTAGCAGACACATTTGGGATTGATTACAAGTTAAGAACATGGCTGAAAGTAGATGCCCAGGCACGAAAATCCAACTGTAGCTTAGCCTGGATAATCACTACCTCTCTCGATGCATGAGATTAATTAGGTTATAAAGTAATGAAATTTAGAGAGCTGGAATTGCTAAGACTTGCTAGGTTGGCTGTGGTATTTGCAGGTGGTTCATGATGTTGATTTGCAGAAAATCCCTATGAGATTTGCCCTTGATAGAGAAGGGTTAGTGGGGGCAGATGGTCCAACACACTGTGGTGCTTTTGATGTCACCTATATGGCTTGTTTACCCAACATGGTTGTAATGGCTCCTTCCGACGAGGCAGAGCTCATGCACATGGTGGCAACCTCTGCAGCAATCGATGATCGTCCAAGCTGTTTTAGATTCCCCAGAGGCAATGGAGTTGGTGTGTCTCTGCCTCCAAACAACAAAGGAACCCCTCTGAAGGTTTTTACCTGAAGCTCACACTTTTGGGTTACTAGTCAGTGCAAGAATATAAGCCTCACTCTGCATATCCTTCTATGCCAGGAAATTTCGAAGTAATGAAATATTTGATGTAGTTAGCAAATCTTTAGAGTTTATATAACTGAGAGATATATATGCATTATAGGACAGATTGTAAATTCTAAATGTCATTACAGGACAGCTTATGAGTTTAAGTGGCATTATCCATATGATGTGATTTCGCTCGATATTATTAGTCTCCCTCCTCCTGAATTCCGCTGACATTTTTTGGTTTGTGTGAAACAGATTGGCAAAGGCAGGATTATTCTTGCAGAGGGTACTCATATTTCCATTCTTGGCTATGGTTCAATAGTCCAAAATTGCCTTGCAGCTAGGGCGGTGCTAGCTGAGCAGGGCATATCAGTTACTGTTGCTGATGCTCGTTTCTGCAAGCTTCTGGACGGGGACCTGATTCGGAGATTGGTGAAGGAACATGAAATCCTTGTTACTATGGAAGAAGGTTCTGTTGGAGGGTTTGGATCTCATGTTTCCCACTTTCTTGCATTGCATGGGCTTCTTGATGGAAAGCTCAAGGTAGGCTCTTTGCATCAATCTCCCTCTCCTTCATTAAACTTGAATTGTAAGGCTAAATCATCATGCTAATTCTTGTATTATCATTTTTCTTTTGCAGTGGAGACCAATGGTGCTCCCGGATCGATATATTGATCATGGATCTCCCAAGGACCAAATTGAAGAAGCAGGTCTGTCATCAAAGCATATAGCAGCCACCGTCATGTCACTAATAGGCAAACCTCAGAATGCTCTGCAGTTCCAGTGATAGAACATTCTTCCTTGATGCAAATCAGCCTGTAGGTAACCCAGCAGCGGTAGTAATGGGTGAATCGTGGTGATTGGATCAGTAATATATGTTGATTGTATCGAGGAATTGGTTCTAGGACATGCATGGATGAGCCCTCAGCATGTGGAGATCAACTTTGAAAGATGGAACAACTTTAAGGTAAACGGGTTTCATTTTTTTATATTTTTTTTTTAAAAACCAGTCACAAGCGTCGCTTAAGCGACGGCTCCCACATGTCGCATTTTCGACGCTTATTTGGGATATCCGTCGCTTAAACGACGCTTATTTTAACCTCCGTCGCTTATACGACGCTTCTAAATGTCTCTTTTCCGACGTTTTTTCTTAATACCGTCGCTTATCCGACGACCGTGTTGTCGCTTAACCGACGGCATGAGGTTTATTTTCTCAAAAAACTTTCACTGCCGTCGAAAACACGCTGTCGCTTAACCGACGCTTGAAATTTAAAGGACGGTTACTCAGGTGTCGCTTAACCGACGGTTAGTCAGGTGTCGGATAACCGATGACAGGTTTTCGACGCTTAAAAAAAAATCAAAGTGTCGTACATGCGACAGGAAAGTGTCGAAAATCCGACATGACGGCCGTCGAATTTTTGGTCAAAATGTAGTAGTGCTAGCTTGATGTGGATTGGGGAGGTTGAGTCTTCGATTGTGGGAGGCATGTGTTATGGTTTAATGTCAGTTGTGGGATCAATATTGATGAACCATGTATGTGAAGAGAATTCCTAGACAATTGGAAGTTATAGTGGTTGAGGACCCATCCAATTCGGTAGATGGATTCTTCTTTATATGGACGCCAATGAAAAGGTTGGATGCAAGTGTAAAATTAGCAATGTAGAAAGAGAGAAAGAAGGTGAGCATGGTAAAGAGAGGTTGAAGCAACAAATGGTGATGGTGTAGTCACGATGAAGACACATGGAAAAAAATTATAGAACATTTGCATGTAAATGGGCATATGGATCTTAGACATGGTAAGGGGTGCATACCCTTGGTAAATCACCAGTAAAATTGGGGGATAGACCTCGGTGAAAGGGGGTTCATGTGAGATTCCTTGGTAAAACCTTGAGATGGTTTGGTGATTACTCAAATTCAAGTTTAAAGGGGGCATTATTAGGGTTAACCTTGACTCAAGAATGAGTCAAATGGTTTAGGTATCAGAAATTGTATTTGGGCCCATGGTATTTGGTGACCAATGGTATTTTTCCAAGGTATTGGTGGCTAATGGTATTTTGTGACCCATGGTATTGTCCCATGGTATTGCATGTAAATAAGTATTTATAATACTTGAGGAGGATCCATTGTAAAGTGTCCTAGAGGTGAGTGGTGGCTAGCTCACTTGTCTAGGTGGACCATAACAACTCCACCGTTGGTGAACTTGTTGGACTATGATTTGAACCTTGGACCTACAAAATTTCCTATCTTCAAATTCACTCTCAAAGGACAATAGAAACCGAGCAGGAACTTAGTTTCTCTTTAGTTATTACCTTTTTCAATATGCATGCAAGATTCTGTCTAGTATGTATCTTTTCCAACTTTAATATTTCATCTTCCAGAATAAATATTATGAAATGGTACTAGAGCTGTATATGTTTAGTATTAGAATGTAATTTTTATTTATTTGCAAGATGAATGGAACTTTGGCTATCAATGTACAACCTGCTATTCTCCTTCTTCTTACTCAATTCCTCCATGAACCTATGCAACCAAATAATCTCTTTACTAGCCTCTGTAGTAGCAACATACTCTGATTTTGTTGTTGAAAGTGAATCAAAATTTTGTAGTTTCAAAATACAAATTAAAGATGTTCAACCCACACAAAAAACATACCCCGTGTCTCTCCTCTTACTTTCTTTATCACCTACCATATCCGCGTCGACATATCCCTGTAGAACAATGTCTAAAGCTCCAAAACATAATGCATGAGAAGTGGTATCTCTCAAATACCTGAGAATCCATTGTACTTCCTTCCAATGTTGTTTACATGGATTATTCATATACCTGCTCACAAATACCACTGCAAGTGCAATATCTAGTCGTGTGCACACCATGGCATACATTAAGCCGCTAGTTGTTAATGAATATGGAACCTTGTACATGTATTCTATCTCTTCTCGTGTCTTGGGACACATCTCCTTACTTAGTTTGAAATGGCTGGCCAAAGGTGTACTAATTGGTTTTTCATTATGAATTCTAAACCTCTCCAACACCTTTTCTATGTACTCACCCTGAGACAATGTCAATTTGCAATTTTTCCTATCTCTTGTTATTCTCATACCAAGGATTTGGTTTGCAGCACCCAAATCCTTTATCACAAATGGTTTATATAGTTTCCTTTTGAGCACATTTATATCCTTCATGTTAGATATTGAAACAAGCATATCGTCCACATACAATAACAATATAATATACCTTCCATTATCTGGCCTTTTGAAATAAACATAGTGGCCAAAATGACATCTAGTATAACCCTGTTCTATCATAAACTTATCAAATTTCAAATACCACTGTCTTGGATCTTGTTTCAGGCCATACAATCTCTTCTTCAACTTGCAAACAAAAATATCCTTCCCTTTGACCTCATACCCTTGTGGCTGCTGCATATAAATATATTCCTCCAAATCCCCATGGAGAAAGGTCATTTTTACATCTAACCATTCAAAATGCAAATATTCTACCACCACTAGATGTAAAATAGTTTTAATTGAAGTCATTTTAATAACAAGGGAAAATGTTTCATCAAAACCAATACCTTTATTTTGTGCAAACCCGTTTACAACAAATTTAGCCCTGTACCACTTCTTGCCTCCTTCCTTGAACATGTAAACCCATTTATTCTGCAATGACCTTTTACATGCAGGAAACTCAACCAAATCCCAAGTATGGTTTATTACCAATGAGTCCATCTCCTTATTCATCCGTTGAACCCACTTATTTCTAGTTTCCACCTTCATTGCTTCTTCATAACATTCTAGTTCACCAAAATCAGTCATCAATAAGTAATACAATGAAGGAGAGAATCGTTCACGGGGTCTACTTATTTTGGTAGATTTTCTTACACTTGTAATAATTTGAGGTACTTGTTGCTACTCTTGATTTTTTTGTACCTGTTGACACAAACTCAGTCAACAAGGTTTCCCTCTCTGTGGACACCCAAATCACCACGATATCCCTGAGCACCGGCCCAAACAGGTTTTACCCTATTCGACAACACCCATAGAGTGGATGAGGTCTCACCCAAGATGTTTGAGGAGAGCTGACAGAACCAAGTTTCCGCAGAATGAAGGAGGATGATGTCCATCTATTTGTAAACTTAGTGCAACATTATTCAACCTATCTAATCACTCAACTTATGCATTAATAGAACCATATCATTATTCAATAGATAGCATTATCATACCATAACTGAAATAAACACATCGATGCACAAACATATCCAACATAATAACATCATTTAAAGTAGGGAAACATCGCATCATTTACAGATCCATGTCACAGATAGAAATTACATTCATAATTGAGTCGCAGAATACATTAAAACAAAAAATAGAAAAGGACACAATGATTCTTCTCAACACTCCTTCATGTCATATTAACTTCTGCACAAAACCACAGATTCTCCGAAACAATTCTTCAATACATAGATCAACAGTTCTCAATTCATGTGCAGATCTTACATAGTATGCAAAAACTTAGCTCTCAGTATCATTCGAAGACTTCTAGTCATCCTTAACACTTGAAACTCTACATCTACTTATAGGCTTTCGCCTTTACAGTCATGGTCCACTTAGACAACCTCCTAAATACTTCTTAACCGATTCTTCAAAATAATGACCAATATCCACAAAATGTGGTCCAAAACTACAAAAGATGACCAAAAATACATAAAATAATATAGCTCCATCTTGCATGACATTTTCCACTTGCATGGTATATTTGAACTTGTGCAACATCTGCAATGTTTCACAACTAACTTATCCCAAAATCTCCTGCCAACAGGCCCCCAACACAATGTTGTGGCTCTCCCTCGAGACACGTCAACTGGACATGGTGTAGTCATTGATATTTAGCTTGAATTATTCATACTACTGAGTAATATTCTTCACCTACCCTTTGAAATTTTTAGCAATCTCCTGACTTCCTGTCAAATATTGCGCTAATGGGTGTTCCACCAACTTATCATGAACCTCCATTTTTCCGTCCTACACGGCCTGTAATGCAGAAACTACCTTAATGGAAAGTTGCGCTCCAAGATCTTGGAACTCGTCTAACTATTCACTGTGCTTCTACTATCTTTTCCTTGATTTCCCGATGTGTTGTTGCAACTCCTTCAGCTCCGTATAACTTATGATATGAACAACTGGTGGCATTTCTCTTAGTGTCTCCTTTAGTGTCGTCAGTTTCCCGTCTACCTCCTACAACATCTTGGTTAGTTGCTCCAATTTCTCATCCTGGACTATGCTGCACTAAAATTGCATAGTTGCTTCAGTGACCTTCTTTGCTGCTTGCTCCATATTCTCTAGAAGCGTCGCCACTATTAGGATTATTAATCCTCCCTTGGTCAAAATTCTATTAGATTAATTATTTCCTAACTTAGGAACCTTAAATTAATTAAATGAGTCCACTAGTGCAATTGGGTCCACATGGCCCAATGGGGCCACATGTACTAGTCATTGAAGTGTGGGGAACAATACTAGAGGTTAAATGCCACTTATTAAATATGCATGCATCAGTGGGGGGGCCTCCTAGACCAATCCCTACATTTTAGGAGCCACTGGGAGTCCCAACACCAACCTACTTCAGTCAGTTGGTGTTAGCACTAGTTATTCTTAGTTAGCCCTAAGTTACAATCAGTTACTTCATAGTCATTTAGGCTAGCACTACTAATGCATGGATAATGCATGGTCACATGGGGAGGAGCACTTTTCCTACCTACCTCACTCTCAGTTTCACTAAGTTAACTAGTTTTTACTGCATGTTGGATTTATTGGTCATCATGGAGTTGTCTATTTGGACTCCGATATTGATTGGGAGACCTTGAGTTAGAGATTCAGTTAGACACAGTCTTATCCACTTGGAGGATTCAAATTCATTACTCATGCATTCAAATTCTACCTATTTGTAATCTATTGTACACCAGATATTATGATGATGAATATACTATAAATTCCTGAGCAATACTTGTTCATTTCCTGTGTGGTTTGTCTTGTTAGATTTGTATTTTCATTCTCCATTCAATTGGTGCAACATAATAAAAAATCTATGCCTAAAGATCTAAATGGAATTCAAATTCTAACATGGTATCAAAGCCTTCTTAGGAAGGTTTCATGGTTGTTTCTCCTTAGCGAACATCAGAAGCAGTTGGGTTTCCACAGAAGTCTCCTATGAAAATTTGTTAGTTCTTGATTCATTCAGAGTAGCGAAGAGGGCATGACGGACCCTGAAAACATGTTCATGTATAGAGGAAAAGCATGATTCTAATAATTCTTATGTTTTAGTGTTATTTGTAGTGAAATTGACAGGTACAACATAGCTTGAAAGAAGTATTTGCAATATCCTTGCCAGAGCATATATGAGTTCTCAAACTCCCGAGCCACAGATCCTCACAACTTACAATTACCTTGATTGGAGGATTGATATGCAACTGGCCTTACGCAAGCATGGAAACCATAGGATTATACATGGATGGGAGGTTGAACCTCATTAGCCGGTAGAGTGAAACAAGTTCCTAAACCGTTGTGATGAAGGATTCAGGTACTTATGTACTTATATTTCTAGAAATATCCTTTTTCATCTAGAAGGATTGAGGACTCCAAGAGAATCTTGGGAGAATATTGATAGCTTGTTTAACAAATAAGATGAGCTTCAGGGACACATTCTGGAGAATGATTTGGTATCTTTACATCCCATCACTTTCGAGGCTATTGAGCAATTCTTCTCTGAATTCAAGTCTCTAGTGCTACAATGCATACAATGTGGGATAGAGTGGAAGGATGAGAAGAATGTCCTTTCAATACGCAACAAACTAGGTCTTGAGTACTCTGTCTATGTCTCTATGTTTCATTCCAAGTGGGAAATCTTTTGTGATTGGAAACTTTCTTCTTTAGATTCATTCTCTGAGTCCTTAATCAAGGAACAAGACAAATTGATTCGAATGGGAGTCATCCAAACTTCAAAGGATCAAGATATCTTGGTTATTGACTCCTCCAAAGCACAAGCAAAGGGGAAATCGAAGAAGAAGGAGCCCAAGGCAGCTGATTCGAAGCCTAAACCAAATCAGCAAGATTCCGAAGGTGCCTCCATCTCTAAGAATAATAAATTTGAAAAGAATTTATGTCCGTATTATGAAAAGGGATACCATATTGAAGAACATTGTATGAGGAAGCAACTTGATGAGATGTCTTCCCTTCTCAAGCAGCACAACATTGCTCCTCCAAGAGCAAAGAAGCCTAATGAAGAAGCACCAACAGAAGATGCCAAAAGGTGTCATGATTTGAAAGAAACTCTCTATCCATCCTCTGCATACATTATAGGTTATGGAGCTTCCAACCACATGTTTTCCTCCAAAGAATCCTTCTCTACTCTTTCACTATCAAAGGGTCCTAATATTCACATGGGAGATGATTTCTAAATTCTAGTAGAAGGAAGGGGCTTAGTCATAGTGAAGCATGGTGAGTTCAAGAATGTCTTATATGTTCCCACCCTTGCTGCTAACCTATTATCTATTTACTAGATGACACATACAGGCTCTCTCAAGAGGGTCACATTCGATTCAGACTCAGTTGAGATTGCAGAAAAAGCCACTGGAAAGCTTGTAGCGAAAGGTATTGCAAATCACCCTACCAAATCTTATGAGTTTTCACATTTCTTGCCTGTTTCTACCCCTACAGCTTTATTGTCTCATGCTAACAACACCAACGATATTTGGCATGAGATATTTGGCCATCTCAATGCCAAATATCTGAAGTAGCTCCATAATGATAACATGGTTGAAGGTTTTCGATCCATCCAAACTTTCGATGGAGTATGTGCTGGGTGCTTGGTAGGTAAGCATCCAGAAAAGAAGTATGATGTTGGGAAGGCTCATAGAGATGTCTCTACACTTTATTGGATACACACTGATGTAGCTGGACATATTCCCACAAAATCCATTAATGGTTGCAGGTATTTTATGACCTTTATTGATGATCGTTCTAGGTACTGCTGGATCTAATTCATGAAGCTAAAATCAAAAGTTTTTGAGACTTTTAAAATTCTTAAAGCTATGGTTGAGAATAGCTTCAATAATAAGATCAATTCAATAAGATACGATGGAGGAGGAGAATATGTCAAAATAGATTTCCAAAAATTTTGTGAATTAGAGGGGATTCGAATGGCAACATGCCTTTTCCATGGCAAGCATCTACCTCCTTCTCTTTGGGATGAAGCAGTAAAATGTGCTTCATATTTGCAAAATAGAGTGCCCCACAAGTTAGTGGTTGGGGTGACTCCATTCGAAGCACTGCATGGGTATAAGCCCAATGTCTCTCATCTAAGAGTTTTTGGTTCCAAAGCTTGGGACAGGATACCACTTGACAAGAGAAAGGCCTTCTAAGCCCAAAGTAGCAAATGCATTCTACTGGGATATGTAGATGATTCAAAAGCTTATAAACTGATGGAGGTTGCTACCAAAGGATGCTTCATTGAAAGAAGTGTCCAGTTCGAAGAATATCAGCTGCATGATACTCGTCTAGCAGCACAAGAAGGTATAACCATTTCTCATCCTATTTTTGATGATGATGATGATGTGCTACAGGTTTCAGATTCAGATGAAGAAGATCACATACAACATAATCCTGTTATTGTGACTGAATATCAAGATATTCTAGATCTATATCTAGTACCCATTCCAAATTAGAAGCCTAAACCTAGATGGAATCAAAAGCTTCTTGATGCAGGTGGAAGTGGTGCTGGAGTTCTAGAAGACAAAAGAAGAAGTAGGTCCAGTATCAGAATGAGCATGCTGCACTATCTCTCACAGAATGATGCAGCAAATTTCTAGGTTAGTTCTACTTGATGATGGTGAATGATCAGCTACATGGCCCACATAAGCATAGATTTGATCATTCCCTACCTTCACCATCCAGCAGAACCAAATAGATTCATTAGTTCAGAAGAACATTGAGAGGTCCACTGATGGACCATGATGTTGCATATAGCTGCAATTTTTTGCAGCAGTGTTTTGCTCAACTTATTTTTATAAGGAGGAAGCTTCTTTCTTATAAATATAGCTTCCATATTGCTATTTTCCTGCTCTTTTTTTGGGGGGGTGTTTCCATTGATGTTTTCCCCTGTTTCCTCAGTTGTACTAAGCAACATTTTGTTTTATCTTCTAGATGTATTTGGGTGACCTATGGTCTTGTTACCAGGGCCCATATTTGTCCAAGTTTGGATGGAGGGGGGGTATTTATTATTAATCCTCCCTTCTTCAAAAGTCTATTAGATTAATTATTTTCTAACTTAGGAACCTTAAATTAATTAAATGAGTCCACTAGTGCAATTGGGTCCACATGGCCCAATGGGGCCACATGTGCCCATCATTGAATTTTGGGGGACAATGCTATAGGTTAAATGCCACTTACTCGATGTGCATGCATCAGTGGGGGGCGCCTGCTAGAGCAATCCCTACATTTTAGGATCCACTGGGAGTCTCGACATCAACCTACTTCAGTCAGTTGGTGGTAGCACTAGTTAGTCTTAGCTAGCCCTCAATTACAATCAGTTACTTCACAGTTGGGTAGGCTAGTGCTTCTAATGCATGTATAATGCATGTTGCATGGAGAGCAGCACTTTTCCTACCTACCTCACTCTCAGTTGCACTGAGTTAACTAGTTGTTACTGCATGTTGGAGTTATTGGTCATCAAGGAGTTGTTTATTTGGACTCCAATATTGATTGGGATACCTTAAGTTAGAGATTCATCTAGATATAGTATTATCCACTTGGAGGATTTGAATTCATTACTCATGCATTGGAATTCTATCTATTTGTAATCTATTGTACACCAAATATTATGATGATGAAAATACTGTAAATTCCTGAGCAATACTTGTCCCTTTCCTATGTGGTTTGTCTTGCTGGATTTCTATTTTCATTCTCCATTCAATTGCTGCAACATAATCATAACTCTCTACCTGAATATGTAAATGGCATTCAAATTATAACAGCCACATCCTCCATGGTGATTTTCCTCTATGTGACTTGTTCAGGTAGTATGTCTGGATGTACCAAAGAAGTCAAACTGCATTATCTCGCTACAACTGTGTGATGAAATATCCAATCCATTTTTCTTTCTCTACTACATCTAGTTCCACGGTGATCTCATATACATGCTGGAAGGCATCATAAATCCATGCATAATCTATCGCATCATTATGAAGAGTGGGCCACCAAATCCCTGTTTGGAGCACCTTCCTCGCAGTAGCTTGACCTCCATAGTGTCCACCAGCAAATACAGCATGTGTATCTCCCAAAATATGCCCTTGTTCATGTGATATGAAACATCTCTACAAAATCTCATCTGGTTCGAGTTTATAGAGTTTCCCAACAATCAACTGGAAATATGCTTCCTTAACAACCATCTCCTTCTTTTGACTTGTATTCAACTCTTCTGGTGCGGTTCCCATCACCGAGAATTGAATTATTTGTTCATAGTAATAATCAACCTACATTTTGACTCTGAACAGCTGCGCATATGGTAACCTATCTTCAATGTTTGTAGGTTCCTCACCTATCTCAATTCATAATAAATGATCAGGGACAGAATTCAAGCGACCCAGCTTCACAATTATCTCAAAATCAAATTCCTTAAAGAGAAGTAGCCAATTATCATCCCCCTCGACACAGGCTTATTGACCAGATATTTCAATGCAGAATGGTCCATGAACATTTTGAAATGACCTCCCAATAGGTAATGCCTAAACTTCTGTAGTGCACATACCATAGCTAGAACTTCCCTTTCTGTGGTCGTATAATTTTTCTCCATAGATGACAGCTTTCGACTAGTGAATGCAATTAGGTGATCAAGATCTCCTTCTCCTGATTGCGCAAGAACAAATCCTAGTGAAATGGATGATGCATCCACATGTACATGGAATTACTTATTCCAATCAGGGAAAACTAGTATCAGTGTGAAAGCCATCTTGGCCTTTAGCATCTCAAAACTTACCTAACACTCTTGACTCCATATGAACACTGCATCCTTCTTGAGAAAATTTTCCATTGGAGTTGTGATCGCAACATAACCATGGATAAACTTGCGGTAGTATCTTGTGTGCCCCAGCATCTCTCTCAGCTGCTTCACATTTGTAGGTGGGGGCAAGCTCAAAATCAATACAATTTTTGTGGGGTCAACCAACAGTCCTTGCTTGCAAACGATGTGACACAAGAACATCCCAAAAGGTGCACAAAAAATACACTTCTTTGAGTTCAGCATGATTTGATGCTGTTGAAATATTTCTAGCATCAATCGCAAGTTCACCAGATGATCCCTGATCAACCCTTAAACCGTCTAGTCACCCATGTAAACTTGCAGGAACTTTTGAATAAAATATTTGAATCCGACAACAACAACCTGGGAATATATCGCAGGCGCACTCTTTAGCCCAAATGACATCATTGTGTACTAGAAACAACCCGACTCAATAACGAATGTTGTCTTGTAGTGATCGTATTTTGAAATTCTGATCTGATGATAGCCAAAAGATCCATCCTTGAAGGAATACATTTCTTGACCGTCTAATCCTTCTAGCACCTTATCAGTGAATGGTTTCAAAAATGGACCGTGCATACATGCATCATTCAATTTTCTAAGGTCGACACAAATCTGAAGCACACCCATATTTTTATCTTGGACCACCATATGACTGATCCATTCTAATTCTTCGACTAGCTCAATTATTTCAGCATCTAGCATTCTATCAAGATCATCTTTGACACTTTCCTTGTATCATGGTTTTAGGTGATACGACTGATGTCTTACTGGTTTTGCATATGGCTTCAATGGAATCTTCATCTCTCCTAAATCTCTGGGTATCCCCTTCATCTTAAAAAACTTCATAGGGAACAAATATTGGAATTCATGCAACATGTCTGTGATTTTTTCCATTGTTTCTTCATCCCATTAGTCCCCAACATTTGTAAACTTTGGGTTCTCCTTTGTCCCAATGTTGAACTTTCTGATCTTTAATGGGAAATTCATTGCATATGTCAATAGGTCAGGTGCTACGACATCCCAACTCCCTTTTGTTTATGGAATATTGATATTCTAGAGATCGTCATCATCACTTGGTCCTCCTGACACATTGTAGCATTCCATCATTGACTACATCTGACAATCCACATGTGGATCCACTGGATATGCAACCAGAACTACCTTTAGAACAATGTCATGGATGAGCTGCAACACATTATGAACATCTATATTGGAATCCATGAAACTAAAGTTGTGAGTGAAGCAAGCTGTCAATTCCTCCAAGGTAGTGATCTCTTTGCACAATTCAGCTGATATATACCAAGATCACGACATTTCATCCAACATGTGGACAAAGGAATGGACCCAATCATCCTTTGGTCATGATGCCCACAAGGTCTGACACTTTATTAGTACCTTCCAATGTGGTATACTATTGCATTACCAAAGTGAACTGTCATCAATATTTGACATTGCAACCATCTAGTGATCGACGTCTTCTGGGTCGTCCACCAACGTTATTGGGTATCCTTCAATGCTTCATCCAACACTAGCAACCACTGTGGTTCTGACACCTTCTCTTCAAATTCAACAAGAAACTCAGATAACTCAGGAACTCCTTCATAAATTGGTAACTCAATGGTATCAGTTGCAATGCGACATAGCGATTGTGTGATCAAACCACACCTCCTTAGTGACACCTCATGCATGTGATTCTACCAATTCTCTAAAGCATCATCAGAATCAAATAACACAGAGCTAGAGTTTCTCCAACCAAGTTCCCCATCGACAGTCGAAGGGATGTAATATTCTAAAATTTTATATGCATGATCCCATCTCCTGACAACTTCATCCTTCATTGGCTCAAGATACCTTCGTCCTTCCTTTTGGATCCATCGGAGTGATGACTCTTATGTATTGATTGTCAAAGGTCATTAAGAACTTATTAAAATTGATCACTGACATACTATCATTGGCCCATCCAATCCCAAACAATACGGGATATGAGCCTTCACCATCGACAACTTCAATCACGTCGAAATTGGTATAGGTCTTCATCCCTTCAAATCCCATCATGAGGTGTGGAACTCGCCTATTTGGCGTTACTCTACCCTAGTTATGGAACTGGTTACTTCTTTACGATGAGGGGTTACGGGAGGGTTTCCAACAGAAGGGGTTTCCTCGGGTTCTGAATCGGTGGGATTTACAGGGGAACACTCGGTAGGATGACCCTGGGAATAGGATCCAAAATCTCGCTTGTACCTTTTTCCACTTCGTAGCAAACCACTTTGCTCGTCGAAGGTGTTGTCACTTGCAAACATAGGTTAGTAATACAAAATCTAACAGTCTGATTCAATGAGCAGTATACCTTTTTCAGCTAATAGCATTTTAATTCTCAAACTAAATGAATGCAAAAACTTACCCCTGGGTCCTTTGAAAAACTGCCGCTCGGCTTCACTAAAGGATGTACTCATGTCGATGGAGAACTCTGTCACAAAGGCTTCAAGGGTTCGCATTGTCCAAAAATCAACAGCGTGAGATATCTCGTTGTTCACCCTTTTTAGTATATTAATTCTCACTAGGGTCCAAGCAGGAAACTGATGTTCTTGAAAGTTCGTCCTTCTCTCTGTTAACCTGGATAACCACTGGTGCAACTCTATGTGGATACTACCAAAGAAAATTTCATAAACATCACCAAAAACATACCTTTGTAAAAAATCGTTTGCACTACGATGCGGATCTTTGTTTTCTTGCTCAGCGAAGTTCAGATAAGTCTCATCAAGCTAATCACCGATTTCCTTCACAGAGGGTCTCCAGAACATAGCCCTCTAGGTACGACATAAACCCCTCTTGAGAAGATATTGAGTTCAACCAGAAATGGAACCAATTTGTTGGGCTATAGGGCAGACCCGGGTTTTATACCTTTCACTTTGCACCAATAAAAGACCCACAGAGTTGGCCCTTTCAGCAACAACCTGCCAACAGGTTGCAGTCTCACCCGAAACTGCTATGGGGTGTCGCAGAACCAGATTTCTACAAGCAGAAGAGGGATATGACTATACCTTTAGCTTTCAAACAAATTATAAATGTAAATCACAGAGCTTAACATTCACGTATTTAGCTTCGTAGTTAGATAGACAAACAATGCCTTGCACAACCCTTTACTGGGAACTCACAGCGAAACTATTATCTAGCAGTGTTTTTTATTATTATCAAATATATATATTTAATGCATGAAAGAACACAATAGAAACAACACACAGAACCACGACACTAGATATAATGTGGTTCACCCCTAGTGTAGGGGTTACGTCCACAGAACTGTGTTTCATTCAACTTTCTACAAAAACCACAGTTCTGATCTGCGCACTTAGCTGCAGATCCCTTCAAGTCCTCAAATCCGTGCACACAGCTGCAGGCCTCTGCGCACACAGCTGCAGATTTCCTTAATCACCCAAAACCCTTTGCGCACACAGTTGCAGAGGTCGTCCACGCACACAGTTGGGACTTAACCTTTTCTTACAAAATAATCTTAGCTTCGCATCAATTCCTCTTACACAAAAATACTAACCTGACTTATTTACAAGAGTGCCTATTTATACACCGTACTAATTACAAAACAATGGGCTTAAACCATGGGCACCCCGAACCCTAAACCCTGGACTTAAACCATGGTTTTATTACAAAAATAGGACCTTGACTCAACCCCGACACCCCTAATACTATGTTGAGTCATAACTCCGCTTACATTTGGACAAAAACCACGGAGTTACCAAAATTAGGGATCGTTAAGGTGCGCGCCCCAACACTACTATTAGAGTGTCACTGGCACATTGGACATGTCAGTGTTGAACTTTTGTTTCTTCCTGATTACGATGTAGTGTGCAAAGGTTTGTGTATGTTGTTTATAGGGGTTTATATTACCTCTAACTCAGACATAGCCTGGTCTTCCTCATCGTTATTGTAGGGTTTCTTCATCTCGTGTGGTCTTCCTTTGCGGTCTTATGTTCCAATCATAGCAGGACCTTCCCTTGTCCTCTGCCTCTTCTCTTGTGGGAACCTTGATCCTCCTCTCATAATACCACTCTCTTCCTCAACTTCCCTCACAATATCATCGTAACTTTCACCCATCTACCCAATATCATTCCATTCATCCCCCCTTGTCTTCATGGTATCCACAACCCCCACACACCAGAGTTCTACTACTGAAGATGCATCTTCAATATGCCCTTTTCACAGATGAGTATCTTAATGGACAATTGGAAATAAAAAAGAAACCTATTTTGCGACCCATTGAAGAACTCCCTTTTTACTTTGCTATAGGATTTAGTTGTATCAACAACAAGCTCAGTGATACATCCATACAAGATACTGTCAAGCAAGACTTCAACAGCCCGTGATGCTCTATTGTCTACCTCCTGCAATTCCTGGATCAATACTAGGGTCTAGGAAGTTAGATCACCTCCTCGGAAATTTGTTTTGTGATAGGTCAACTGTTCCAACCACACATACATTATGATCGGGGACTCAGAGAAAAAGTACTCATGTGTACCATCGTGTATGTATTCTTCCAGCCACCTATCTGTCGTCAGTCCAGGGTTCTGATTTTCTTTCCTGGTAAACTCTAATAGCTTCTGGTCGAACTAGTCTTGAATTTTTGGTCTCGTCGAATGCCACAACATGTCCTCCCTTCATTTGCACTAAGGTCCCACCAATGAAACCATTTTGTTGACACAAGCTTAGTTGACAGGGGTTCCCTCTCTGTCGACACCAAAACCACTGTGATCTCTTTGAGCATGGTCCATATAGATTTACCCCATCCGACAACACCCATAGAGAGGATTAGATCTCGCTCGAGATGTCCAAGGGAGAGTTGATAGAACCAAGTTTCCGCAGAATGAAGGAGGAGAATGTGCATATACTTATCAACTTAGCACAACATTATTCAACCCATCTAATCATTCAACTTATGCATTAATAGAACCATATCATTATTCAATATATAGCATTATCATACCAGAACTGCAATAAACACATCGATGCGCAAACAAATCCAACATAATAAAATCATTTAAAGCAGGGAAACATCACATCATTTACAGATCCATGTCACAGATACACATTGCATTCATAATTGATTAGCAGAAGACAGTAAAATAGAAAACAGAAAAGGATAAAATGATTCTTCTCAACACTCCGTCATGCCATATTAACTTTCGCACAAAACCACAGATTCTTCGAAATAGTTATTTAGTACACAGATCAACAAATCTCAATTCATGCGCAGATCTTACATAATATGCAAAAAGTTATCTCTAAAAATCATTCGAGGATTCCTAGTCATCCTTAACAATTTCAACTCTACATCTACTTATAGGCTTGCGACTTTACATTCATGGTCCACTAAGACAACTTCCTTACTACTTCTTAACTGATTCTACAAAATAATGACCAATATACACAAAATGTGGTCCAAAACTATAGAATATGACCAAAAATACATAAAAAAATATAGCTTTATATTGCGCGTTGTTTTCCACATCCACGGTTTCTTTGACCTTGTGTAGCATCCATGATGTTATGCAACTAACTTATCCCAAAACTGCCTGCCAATAGTACCTTTGGAACTTCATTTTCTTTGATTTCATCAAGCATTATGTACTCTTTGTTTTCTTTGTCTTCTTTCTTTCCCTAAAACTGAGCTTTGTACATAACCTTTTCATTTAATACTAAATGTTTAATCCTAATGATTATATGATTTTCAAACCCCCTAAGCGATAACCAAAATATTCAACCCCGTATCCAATAAAGGTGCATATATTAGATTTAGCCTCAAGCTTTGTTCTATTTTCTTTATAATATGGACAAACGCTTCACAACCAAAAGTTCTCAGAAATGAGTAGTTTACCTTTTTACCTGTCCATTCCTCCTCTAGAATTCCACCATCCAAAGCACTCTAAGGACCTCTGTTTATTAAGTAAACAATAATATCTATAGCATCAACCCAAAACTGTAAGGGAAACCTTGCATGCAATCTCATACACCTTGCACGCTCCATGATCATCCTATTAATCCTTTCCAACACACCATTTTCTTGTGGTGTTCCTAGGACTGTCTTCTCTCAAGGAATCCCATGGTATGAAAAACAAATATCAAACTCCTTGATTCACTATTAACGTCCATTATCAGATCCAAGACACTTCAATATTTTCCTTGTCTCATTCTCAACCAAAGATTTCCACTTCTTAAAATTATCAAACACATCGTATTTTTGTCTAATGCAATAAACCCAAGTTTTTAAAGTTGCATCATTAATAAAAGTAACATAATAATGAGAGACACCAAGAGATTGTACCTGAGCCAGTACCCATACATCTGTATGCACAAGCTCTAACTTTTCACTATTCTTCTGTTTCCCAAACCTGAGAAATCTAATTCTCATTTGTTTTCCATAAACATTGTTCTCGTAGAATTCCAAACTAACATACTTAAGATCTAGAAGCAATTTCCTTTTGGAAAAGCCTATGATGCCACAACATTGCAGACCTATGATTCCTATGATGCCACAACTTTCTCACTCATGTGGCCAAGCCTATTATGCCATGACGCTGCACCTATTACTATGGAAGCTACAAAGATAGAATAGTCAGTATTATGAGGACAACTTATAAGTTATGTAATTTCGTGTCCAAGGCATCAAATTGAATTAGTCTAAGTTTTAGATCGATAAGTTGTTGAAGAGGTGCACAAACTCCCATAATTTTTAAAATTATATTAGTTTTGGTTATCTCTGAGTTGCATTTTCCATGTGGAAGTGGAAACCACCCCAAACACTAGGATCCTACATTTACATACCTTCATAAATGCAGTCAATCAATACCCACATTTTCCCAAAGCTACAAGTTATATAGATTCTCTTTCCAAAAGAATTGTTTTGCGAGAAGGTAAAATATGTGTGATAATTGTTTTGAATAAATTTGAAAAATAAATTTATAAATACACCAAGAATTCACATACAGCATGATCGAAATATCTACAATTCAAAGAGTCTCGTGAATATTTTTTACCAAGAACAATTTTTTATGTGGTTCATTTTACAGAAAACTACACATTTGCTGCACTAAAAGAGATCTAAAGTGAATACTATCATTCTCACCAAGTTTCTATATTTGTTCATGTTCTTTACAAACATGCTCAAGACGATATTGACGACATAGAAAGCATGAATAGCAATCAACATGTGATCGAAGAATATTACTTTTATATTAGTTATGATCATAATGATACACAATTTGTATAAACATTGTGTTGGCAATGTTTTATATTAGTCAGTGAAGAAACATAAAGTTGAATTCAATGAACACTGAATATGGTCAAATGGATGTGTATGACAATTTAAATCTTCATGATCATTGTTTTGGTTATGTTGAATTCATCGAACATCAAATGTTAGAAATTGTTGCAATTTATTTGAGACTGGGAATGGAAAAGAAGAGGATGAATGCATAGGAGCATGTGTAAAATGAGCACTTCAAAGGTGGAAAATGAACAATTATGTCGATCAATTTCAATCAAATGATTAGGTTGTTTAATGGTATCAGATAAATCTAATCCATGAATACAAAAAATAATCAAAATATGTGCACGTGTATGTCCACATATTTTGTTTTTCAAATTTTTTTGTAAGTTGCACAGTTCTATTAAAATATAAATACAAAATATACATTATTAACCCTCAACAGACGAGGTCTCAAGCGGCGGAGCCACCACCCAAACCTCTTAAAAACTGAGGGCCATCTGTAAAAACCAGAGGTGAAATTGTTCATAACTGAAAAACTAGCCAAGTACCAAGTCTTAGACAATATGACCGACATAGACATAGTTACATGGTTCAAATTTTAAAACAGACAGATACATAGACAAACTTGACAACTATTAACAACTATTACAAAAACCTGAAATGATAATTCATTTTTGAAGAAGAAGAGAGAATTATTCAAGGCAAGGGATTTTATTCAATGATGGGAAAACCCATTGTTATTCCTTCTGAGGGCTGGATGTGTTGGTGGCAGCCTCAGGGACAGCTTGGGGCAACTACTGTTGCTGTTAAGGATTCTGGCCTATCATATTCTTTAGCCGTTTGAAGAGCGACTCCACCATCGAAGGGATGGGAAAAGGAGGCACCCGTGGAGCCATAATCATGCAACCCGTTGCACTCCCACTTCCACCTTTCCCAAAACTAACATGCATCATACCCCCTATTGCAATACCACTGCCACCTCCTCCCAGTACACAACCACCTACTCCGAGACCTCCATGTCCAGTGATGCCAACCGTGCCCTTCCATGCAAATTTGTTATCTAGGGCTGTGAGATGAGAGTCAATTTTGACCATTCTGGTTTTCATGGCGAGGACATAGTCACGAGCGTCGGACCAGTTTCCAAGCATGTCTTCGACAAGATTACATAACATAGTCTTAATGAGCTAGTAATGATTCACCTGGCTTCCACCCTAACCGGAAGCAAGCCTCTAGTTGAGGACCCTGGCCTCCCAATATTCAATGAGAATGCGGACCTGTGGAGAGATATGGTTTTCGTAGTCTGTAGTGACCTTCAGGATGCAACCACGTTGAGCTTTAACCCTACCCAAAATAGCTCGGCACGATGTACCTATCTGTCTCGACATGATAACCAAGATGAACCTTGCTTTACTGAAATTTACGAGCTGTGCACTACAAAGAAGCCCCAGCCATACACGAACAGAGGAAACGCCTTGCAGTAGAGGCCAAACTTACCAACAAGCTGAAAACCCAGAATTACTCCGAGCTGAGAAAAACCCAGTAGGGATGATGAATAATGTTTCATGGCGCACATATCATCCCTCTATTCTGCCATGGTACCTGCACACATTGAATAAGCCTACATAACCATGAAATCTAGGATGAGTACAAGGTGTTTCTAACCCTTATTGTAGGTGCCTAAAATACTTGTAATTCATCCCCCATGTGCGAAGAGCTTCGAAGGTTCTGGGAGCTCATGATGTCTCTATTGATAGACGTGTTGGGCACATGCTGCTTGCCACACGACGAGAGCACTGGTCGAGGCATGTCATGCTGATGAATGTCTATGCTATCACCCGTATCTAGGATGGAGAGATCAGATCTAGATAGATGTTTGTGTTGGAGAAACACAGTGGCATCAAGGGGGTCCTCCAACGTTCCTACCACCAGGGTGAAAGGTGTATTCACTCCCGAGTTAGCCAGATAGTCTGCTAAAGCATTGGATTTTCCAGCACATGTGGTGAAAGGAGAGAGCTTGCATGCTCTACAGGAGGGTGGCCAGATGAGTTAAACCACATGCTAGGCACTAGCTGGTGGTGACTTTGGAAATCGATGGTCCATTGTGAATTTTATCAGCCAGGGACAGGGTAATTACTGAGTCACCTTCCACAATCAAGGGAAGAATATTTCTTCTGAAAACTATCGATAACCCTCCTACCATGCCTTCCAGTTCTGAGGCATTATTGGAGTCAAAACCCATGTTTCCATATAAAAGATGAATGATAGCCCTATTGTGGTCTCTAATAGCTCCACCAAAACTGGAATCCCCATCGAATTTTATCTTGAATATGGCCTTAGAGAGAGATTCCCATATTAGGGGGCTTGCAATGCGCATTATGGGGTTGCTAGTGGTCGGTGGGAAAACTATGGAGTTGAAGCTTAAGGCCCTCAAGATGATTTTTTGATGCTGAGAAGTGGGTAGGCCCTTGATTGTCTAGCATTTGGAGTGAATGGTTTCCTGAAGGTTATTTTTTATTGAATCCTACAGCGATTTGACTGTGACTTTGGTGTCCTTAAATATTTTGTTGTTGCACTCCTTCTAGGTGCTCTAGAACACGAACCCTTGGGTGAGGGTCTAAAGTTGATTTAGGATTTTTCTTTCAAAAGGAGAATCCATCCATTTTTGGAGAGTATATGTAGCATTACCTTTGACTTTGTTAGTGCATCGAAAAGCTTCAGCTACATGGTCCCATAAAGAGTTTGTGAATGGGAAGGTGTCCAAAAGATGGTCTATGGCTTCCTATTGATCATTTCAAAGACAACAATGGGAGGGTCCATTAAAACCTTTTCTAGCCAGATTATCCCAGGTGAGTATCCGTTGGTGCATGATAAGCCATAAAAATGGGATATTTTTGGCCAGTGTATGGCATTCCAAATGTGGTTCCAAATAGGGGTGGCATGGGTGTCTGGCAAAGCTGAGAAAATATCATAGGATTTTTTGACCGTGAAGGTACTACATGGCCTATGTCCCTAGCGAATGATGTTTGTGCCTTGATTTTGTTTAAGATGACGACTCCATATTTCAGGCCATACTTTTTCCAGTAGATCTTTGCTGGGGTCCATGTGCCAGGTAGTGGGATCTTTCATCTAGCGAAACCCGTCATTCGAGGGTTTCCAATACTCTTGTATTTTAAGGTTCTCATTGAGATGAATGTAGTTCTGACTGTCAGGGTCATGAAGGAGACTTTGCATATTGGGCAATTGTTTCCAAGAATCATGCCAGAAGAGATCTTTGTCCCCATCTTTTATTTCCCAGAAACTGTGTTGTTGGATAAGCGCTCTACGCTTGTTGGCCGCATTCCAAATGTGAGAGCCAGGAATATCCTTATCAAATATAATTAGGGAATGAGGGAGATAATCCAGGGCATATTTTTTGTTCCACAATTTGGTCCAGGTGGGGTTTTCTTTAGAGATCTAGTTCCACCAAATTTTTGCTGAGAGCACTTGATTGTTCAGATTTGGATCTCTAATACCAAGGCCCTCATCTTTTGTTTTGCAGAGCTTATCCCAGCTTACTAGTTCCCAACAGTTAGTCTTGTTGTTGAATCTATAGAGGAAATACCTCTGCAAAGATTTGATAGCTTTTAAGACCCATTTAGGGGCTGCCAAAACTGAGAAGAGATATAAAGGCATAGATTGCAAATTGGATTTGAGCAGGACCGCTCGACTGGGGAGATTAAGGGAGTGGAAGGTCTAAGAAGTAAGACGGCTCTTAAGTTTGTCCAGAAGCTCCTTCCAAGAGGTTTTCTTGATGGCCGCATAAAAAATAGAGGCGCCCAAATATTTAGAAGGCAGGGGGAGACATAGAAGCAAAGGATATGGGTTATGTTTCTCTGAGCCACAGCCTTGATATTAAAGAACAAGATTTGGGATTTTTCAATGTTTAAAGAGGTTCCAGAGGCTTCTTCAAAGGTGTGTAGAATTGGATGTAAGGTATGGGATTCTTAAACAGAGGAATGACCAAAGAGGATATTTTCATCCACAAATTGATGGTAGGATAAAGGGGGAGCATCATTAAGTGAAAGGACTCTTAGGGTGCACATTGTAGTAGCTGAATGGATCATTATCCCTAATCCTTCAGCCATGAGGATGAAGAGGAAATGGGAAAGAGGGTCACCTTGATGGATGCCTCACAAGGGGGTGAAGATAGTGGAGGACGAACCGTTGACTAGGATAGAGAATAAGGATGAGGTAATAAGGGAGGGGATCCATTGGACCCAATAATTACAGAAGCCAAAGGATAGAAGCAATTTTTCTATGAAGAACCATCTAAGTTTGTAAAAATCCTTGGATATGTCCAATTTGAAAATCATGCTAGGGGTTTTGGTGGTTTTGAGAGAGTGGACCACCTCATGTGCAAGGATTATGCTATCCAGGATTTGGTAGCCTTCCACATAACCCGATTGTTCCGGAGAAATGAGCAGAGGGAGAAGAGGATTTAGTCTTTTAGCCACTACTTTAGAGATGATTTTATAAATAACATTGTAGAGGGAGATTGGATAGAAATTACCAGGGTGATAGACACCAATTTCTTTGGGGATGAGGGAAAGGTGCATGGCATTGAGTGCTAGAAGAATCCATATTTTTGGCAATATTCATCGACCAAGTTGAGGACCTCCTCTTTTAGCATGGACTAGAAAGGATGAAATAAGTCTATTGTGAAGCCATCAGGAATCGGGGATGTGCCGTTAGTCATTTGATTAACCACTACCTCCACTTGTTGCATGTTTATTGGTTGCATAAGTGAATGGTTGTGTTCAATGTTGACCAGAGGAGGGATGTGCTAGACCACCTTGTGGATGACCTCTTAACAGTAATGGTTTGGTTCTAAGAGGAGTTCATTAAAATGCCTGGTTAATTCTTCATATATTGCTTCCTGCTCCTCCAGAATCTCTCCATTTTCTGCATGCATCTTTCTTATTCTATTTTTCATTCTGTGTTATATGGTGGATCTATGAAAGAATATTGTATTATTTTGTCCTTCTTTCAGCCATTTGGCCCTTGGCTTTTGGCTCCAGTAGATAGCTTCTTATCCATATCTCTTGTTGAGTTGATGCAGAAGGTCCCTTTCCTGAAGTTTGGTTTCGTGGCTGTAACCATGGCCCATGAGAGAGCGCTAAAGAGAAGCTAATATTTCTTGAATGGCCTCTTTGTCCTTGAAAATATTTCCAAAAGTGGTCTTATTCCATTGTCTAAGATGACCATGATGCCGCTTGAGTTTTTAATGCATGATTTCCATTTTCAAGCGTCCAGTCACTGACATATCTTCCCACCAATAGTTGATACAGTCCATTAAAGTGGGATGAGTAATCCATTATTTTTCAAACCTGAAGGGTTTGTGAATGGGGGTGCCATGAGAGGGAAATGGCCCAATGATCTGACCTCGTCATGGGTAGGACAAAGGAATCCAACAACCCTCCAAGGGTGAGAATTTGATCAGAAACAAGGAAGCGATCAAGATGCTTAGCAATTTGGTGTGCACCACCTCTTTTGTTTTTCTAGGTGAAAAAACTAGAGGCATTTTGGATGTCAACCAATGCGCATGAGCTTATGGTAAATTTGAAGGCTATATCTTCGGCAAACATGGCCTTGATACCTTTTTTTTTCCTCCAAATTGGATATCATGTTGAAGTCCCCACCTATGATTATAGGAGAATCAATATGCATATTGTGGAACCAATCAATGTGATTTAGAAGGTTCATCTTAGAGTCAGCCATTTGAGGGTTGTACATGTTCATGATGAAGCCCTTGATGCTAGAGCCAAGGATGTGAAATGGGGCAGAAAGAGAGTGCAAATAGGAGGAGGCCTCGTTCAAGGTAACAAGAAGAGGGTTCCAGCTAATAGAGATACCACCTAAGGCACATTTGGCATCAATACCAATAGTGAGACAATCTTTCTAGATTCGGGACATAAGTTTGGGGGCTGTGTCACTGGAGCATTTCGTTTCTTGAAGAAAGAGGAGTGCAGGTTTATCTTTCTGAATTTTCATTTTCAGAATTCATTGTTTGGAGCGATCGTTGAGACCTATGAAATTCCATGAGAGGATCTATTATCTCCTAAATAAACCAGTCCTTAATAAATTAGACTTAGAAGATTTATATTGTGTAGTGATAAGAGGTCAATTTTTTTTTTAAATATTTTTAAGGATCATTTTGAAATATTGAGGTGTTTAATAAAGTTTGGAACAATTTTAACTCTATTTTCTAATAAAATATTCGAAGCTCATATTTCGGTGGCTTAGGCGAACATCTCAACTGTTCATTAGCCACCGAAAATCCCAACTTTCAGCAGCTTACAATTAGAATTCGGGGCTACTTTAGCCACTGAAAGCGCAATGAAGTTAAAATGGTTGGCGCATCCATCATACTCAGCAACCAGCAGCATGAAAAGTGCCACCTTGAAGCCATTAACCACCAAAAAGATAGGACCTGCAATAAATCACGAGTTGGTAAGAGGGGTCATTAAGAAATTCAAGTGAGCTATCTAAAAACCAAAACCCTCTCTTACCTACACATGTCCCATGTTTGTGATTAAAATACCACAAGCATTGGTTTCCATTTTGAATGATTACATGCCATGTATTGGCTAGCTTGCAGGTCTCATTAGAATACACTGTCACCTTTCTCAAATCACAATTGCTCATAAGATCCCTCAAAATGAGCACCCCTCCTTAATTCATTCTGCATTCCTTGCATGCGTCCTCACTTAGCCAAGGTCCCCTGAATTCCGTGATGTAATTGTCTTCTCTAGGGTTTGAATTTTCAATTTTGCAGGTGTAGAAGAACCATCCAGGAAATAAAGAGAGGAGGAGGACCTGCCCTAAGAAAGGAACTGGGTGACATTGGCTACCTTGAATCACACCCAGAGGTATGCCAACTTTTTAAGGACTCAGGTTGCTATAGATTCTGTGAAAATATTCAGGGATCTCATCACCAAGTGGTAGAATTCTTTTCCCTCTCCTTTGATGGATCGAAATCAGTGATTGGTAGAGAAGAATTCCAGGTGGATGAAGCTCCGATAGCTAAAGTGACAGAGCTCCCCAAGGTCTGGGGAAAGCTGGTTTAAAACCACTATAACAAAGAATGTAGAATTCAGGTCTTACCTGAAGCCTGACTACAAGAAAATTGTATGGAAGAAGAGCATTCCTACACACTGGCTTGAGGAAAAATGGAAGCACTTATTAAAGGAAATTCTGGTCTACATAACTTGTGAGGGCAGGTATAATAGGGTAATGATATACCATTTCAAGTTAATGAACCATTTCACTAGCAGGAGCCCCTTCAACCTTCCTTTTTACCTATACAAAAGACTGACTAAAATGGCTCATCAAGTTAGATCCAAGACCACCAATATTGCAGGTATGTTATCCCATCATGGCTTGATCAAGCTAATTGTTCTTGAACTACTACAAAGAAGGAACATTTCCTCGACATACTTCCTATTCTGGAACGAATTCGAGACAGTATTGCAGCCAGAGGACAAAAGGAATTCTTTTCAAAGAAGTCCTCCACTCCCAGAAGTGGTAAGACAAAGAGGAGGGCCATCTCTCCAATTGTAGTGGATCAAGCCTCTCTAGCTCCTAATACTAAGAATCCCAAGAGGAACCTAGATTTCAGTGAGAAGGCAGAGGAGCTTTCAGCACAATACAAAAATTTCCTCAACCTACCTTACTCTGGTTCTAAGGATGAAGAAGAATAGGGAACTAACCTAACATATCAGGTTACAGCAGGGCATGAGGATTTTCCATCACCTACACCAAAGGAGGATCAAGGTGAACCAGTGGCAGAGGATTCATCTAGCAAACCTAGATCCCAAAAAATCAATCAGCTGCTGAGGTAGGTGTATGAGCTAGAAGTCTTGGAGAGAGAAATCAAAAGAACCAATGGGATATTAACCAAGAGTAATGTTGAATTGTATGACTCTCTATAGGAGATAAAAGGGAAGTATACCAAGTTGGAGAAAAGTAATCTTAGGTTAATGAAAGAAAACACTAGGCTCTATAGGAAAATTAGGTTGTCCAAGTTGCAAACAATGAATTCAAGCCCTCAGTCTCAATCTCACTTGAAGTTGGAAACCCTAGAAGAAGTAGCAATGATCCTTTGTGGCCCAAAGGCAGCCTATGATGCTGCTTCCATCCCAAATGCTATGTAGGTTACAGAGACACCAAAGGGTCAGCACTGAAGCCTTAAAACATCAAGGTAAAGTGTGATAACAATTTTGATTAAAGTTTTAAAACATACTTTTCGGTGGCTTAGGAGAACACCATAGTTGTTCATTAGCCACCGAAAACAGAGCTTTCGACAGCTTACAGGCACATAGTTTTGCTTCCCTAGCCACCGAAAGCGCATAATAGTGCAAAAACCATATTTTTGCACAAAACCAACTTTTGTTGATCCAATCACCTCATGGATGATTTATAATGTTGGAAAATATTTAAAGGCATCAGTATTTTGACTCTGTTTTAGTTTTGAAGGTGCTATCAAGGTGAATTAGGTCACATATCCTACCTACTTCAATAAAGGATGACTTGTTTTCCAAATGGCAAGTTCAAATTCTACATTAGGGTCTACTACAACTATTAAAGAGTTTGAGGGTTAGGAATATTTTTGGAGTTAGGTAGATTGGAAATCAAGATGGGATCTTTACCTATTTTTAGCAAATAGTTATGACTGTCTATTTTTAGTAAATTTGATCCAATTTTTCAGGATCTCGAATAAATTTTGTTTAGGATATAAATCCTGTGACTACTGAAGAAGAAAAGGTTCAACTTCGGAGAATCTTAGACACTTTTTGTATTCAATATTCTCATGTTCTTATCAATTAATACAAGCTCTTTTGCTATTACCTCTTTAGATTTCATCTTCTTTCTGTTTTATACTTGTGCTTGGATGTTAGGTTTATTCTATTTACCTAATACAAGATAGTTGCCATCCTATCTCTGTGTGGATAATTGGAATTGCAAGTATCTTTCCTTGTTATGATTAGTCATTCATATGTAAGTTCCTTATGTGTGAGTCTACCAGCATAGTGAGAATTCTTCATTTATTCACCTTTATTACAAACCCTCTGAACATTGATAGTTAGAATCCTTGTCCATTTGGTTGAGTTTATGCACGTCTTGAGTGAGTGAGGTATTATTTGTCATTTGACTTGATCCATTGAGTAAATCAATTAAAATATTGAAGTTACCAAACATCTTTGAGCTGCAACGTATAAGAGTTTCTTGGAGAGCTAACCAATTGGTGTCATTGCCGGGGAGAAGAGATTGAAGCTCAGCTTCCCCGGGAGACAACATAGGTCCTACTTTGATGATAGATGAATTCTAGACACTTTTTCGGTTGTAATCATCTATCGGTGACTCCATTGGAATAAGGTGGTTTAGAGAACACCAAGTACCAGATCAAATCCTCAAAGGCCACCAGTGACACCTATTTCAAATCCTAAAAAGATTATATGGAGAGGAAGAGATTCACAAATACAGACTTATAGATCTATAAGGGGAGTTGCATCAGGTACTTCCAGAGGTATTTCTTTGGTTGTATCAGAGGTAAAGCATCTAGTTCTCAGAAATTTATAAGTGAATCAAAAAATTTGAAGGTTGGGGAATCTTTAAGCACTTTTTCTTGTGTAGATACGGTCCCTGGAAACTCCACTGAGGTAGATCTACCACCTATTCTTCCTCAGCTACCACCCACACTAGCAACATCTCCTTCTACCCTTTCCATACCCACATCCAATATGGCTACCCCTTTGGCCAAGATGGAGAGGATCCTCGTTTCCAGATATGCCCCTCTAAATTTGCCTAAACCCCTTTCTACTATGCCTACTGGAGATTATCTAAAATATATGCCTAATTTTACTAGGGAGGGAGATTTTACAGCTGAAGAGAATTTATAGGCATTCTATAGTTATGCTGATAATATTAACATTGAACAAGAGGATGTGTGGACTAGGGTTTTTGTGTAGAGTTTAGATGGTCAGGATAGGAAATGGTTCAAAGAGTTTCCTGCTGGATCAACAGCTAGCATTGAAGCTCTAGATGGCATATTTTTGAATCATTGGGGAGAAAGAAGAGACCACCTTTACTATATCACATAATTTAGCAATTTGAGGAGAGAAAATGGTGAGTTTGTTTCAAATTTCACAAAAATATTTAAAAAAATGTTCAGCAAGATCCCTTCTGAGATCAAACCTATATATACTTCAGCCAAAATCACTTATGAAAATTCTTTTGATTCAGAGTTCTGTCTTCTTCTCAGAGAAAGAAGATCTGCTTCTTTATCACACATGCAAGATGCTACTCTTGAAGTTGAGTCTAATATCGTTGCATCTCAGAAAATTAAGGGAAAAGTGGAGAGGAAGAAGCAATATTCAGATCCCTTAGGTCCTTCTTCACCAAAGAACAAAATGGAAAAAATGGCCAAGATGTTGGACAACTTAATAGATGAGATGTCTAAACTTAAAAATCAAGTTCAACTACCTATAAGAGGTAAAGGGACAAATGAGTTTGCTCCTAGAAACCCTAATATTTTCCCTTATAGAAGGAATAAACCATAGGCTCAGATCCTTCAAATGGATAGGAATTCAGTGGAGGAACAAAGAATCGGAGCTCCTTTCCAAAATGCGGTGTTATAAGAAGAATACGAGTTTGCTTAGGGAGAAGGAGAAGCAGAAGAAAATATAAATTGCATAGAAGATGAAGTTGATCTCTCTTTTTTGACACAACCATATTATCAGGAATCCGTCATCAATGAGAAGATCACTTAAGAATCCTTGTATCAGGTATATGATCAAGGAGGGTTACAATTTGAGGTCTAGGATTATTGCTCCTGGAAAGAAGAGTCTTGTCCCTACAAAGTAGTCTGCTTCTCCTGCTAAAAATATTGTTGCTCCTACAAAGAAGATGGTTGCTCCTCCAAAGCAGTAGCAAAAACCATTGCAGCCATCAGCCCATGATCCTATCCAGCTCAAAGATCCATTACAAGAGTTAAGCATTTCTGACAAGATACCCTATTCTTTCAATCTTGAATCAGAAATTCAGAAACTAAAAATCCCTTTTCCCTTGATAGAGCTTATGAATAATGGTTCCTTTAATTCATCTATAATGAAATATCTTCAACCAAGGACACCGATAGATGTTGACTTTGTGAACTTGCAAGATGATAATCCCACAGTAACCCTAGGTCCTATGGTTGAAGAACTAAATGAGTCCTTTCCACCCTTCTATATATCCGTGAACATTTATGATAAGATCCTCCACAACTGTTTGCTTGAATCAGGAGCATCCCACAATCTAATGCCAAAGGCAGTCATGGATGAGCTTGGGCTCGACATCACGAAACCCTACCATGATATTTTCGATTTTGAATCTAGGAAAGTCAAATGCCTAGGTCTCATAAAAGACCTTGTCATACACCTCTCCTAGGTGCCTTCAAAAATCATAGTGATGGATATAGTAGTTGTTGATATCCCACCCAAGTTTGGACTCCTCTTGTCTCATTCATGGAGTAAAATGCTAGGTTGTACCCTACAGATGGTTCTCACCTATGCTACAATCCCGATGGTTGGAAGAGAAACCAAGAGAATTTATAGATAAAATAAATTTACCTACATCATAAGTAATGCAAAGAATTCTATAAATCATCCCATCTATGCAGTGGATACAGACCTTGGGGCATGTATCCTGCAAATAGATGATTCTCATCCAGTACCTATGCAGCTTACAAAGCCTGCCTATCAGCAACCTAAGGAAGTAACCACCTCTGTCTAGAGCATGTTTTTTGATGGGTCCAGTACTCAAGCCTCAACAAGTGCAGGTGTGGTTTTGATTTCTCCTTCAAACGAGACTATTCATTTGTCTTACAAACTTTATTTCAAGACTACTAACAATATAGTAGAGTATGAGGCTTTTCTATTGGGAGTAAAGGCTGCTAAGGATATGGGAATCATGTGCCTGAAGATATTTGGAGATGCAGATCTCATCATACAATAGGTGAACAATACTTTTCAAGCAAAGAATGTCAGGCTAAATGCATACAGAGATGAGGTATGGAAACTCAGGGTCTCTTTCATGTTTTTTGACATTTCCTATATACCTAGCGCTATGAACCATCTAGCTGACTCCCTGGTTGTCTCTGCTAGTATGTTTATTCCTCCTATGCCTCCTAAATTGAACTATGAAATCCAAGTCAAGTACAAGCCATCCCTACCTGATAGTGTTAAATTTTGGAAAGTCTTTGAGAATGATGATGAACTTAGTAAATTTATCAAGGTCATTGATGAATTTTATGATATGCATATTAAACAAGGAAACCTAAATGTGGAGGAATCCCATAGTCCTAAATTAAAAGAGAAATTGGGTAAGCACAATATTGTTTAGTTTCCAAGCAATCATATACCTTAGGGTCTAGTACCTCTTGAAGAGATCTTTGACCATAGTGATGTCCCCTTCAAACCTATGAAAATGGAGAAGGACCTCGCTATCCATGAGCACAATATAGGTAGCCAAGGTCATCCAAAATTCATAAATTTGTCCTCAGAGTTGACTACTGATCATAAGTCAGATTTTTGCAGTCTTATGAAAGAGTTTGCTGATATATTTGCTTGGGAATACAGTGATATGAAAACCTATGACACATATATCAAACAATATAGGAGTCCCCTGGAAAATGACACCATCCCTTTCAAACAAAAGCTAAGACCTATTAGTCCTCTCTTACTGCCCATGATTGAGAAAGAGATAAAAAAGATCCTTAATGCTAAAATCATAATCCCACTGAGATGTTCTAAATGGATTGCAAATTTAGTGATAGTGAGGAATAAAAATGGGGAGATCATGTTATGCCTTGATTTCAGAAACCTAAATAAATGCTCCAAGAAAGAAAACTATCCCTTACCAAAGATGGAGCATCTGTTGCAAAGAGTCTAAGGAGCTAGTGTCATGTCATTCCTAGATGTCTTCTCTCACTACAATCAAGTTTCTGTATACCTTGATGATCAATAAAAAACTATGTTTACCACTCCTTTGGGTACCTTCATGTATGCCAAGATTCCATTTGGGTTAATGAATGCTGGGGCCACCTTTCAGAGGGACATGGAAATAGACTTTGTGTGATTAAAGGACAAGTTTGTTCTCATATACCTTGATGACCTCACTGTCTACTTAAATAGCTATGAAGAACATTTGCAGCACTTAAAGAGGGTTTTTTCTAAAATGTAGATAGTTCGGGATATCTATGAATCCAAAAAAGTCTCAATTTTCTCTCAGAGAGGGAAAACTGCTATGTCACATAGTTTCAGTAGAAGGTGTGAAGATTGATCCTGTTTGGGTCAAATCAATCCTGAAATTGTCCATACCTAGGTCCAAAAAGGATATTTAGTAATTCCTTGGTAAGATAAATTTTGTCAAGAGGTTTATCCCAAATTTTTTTGAGTTAATAAAACACTTAACTTCTATGTTGAGGAAGGAAGCTGAAATCAAATGGATAGAAAATGCAAGAAACTCTTTTGAAGCCATCAAGAAGGCTATCATGGAAGCTCCCACTCTAATTAGTCCATACTATAACAAGGGATTCTATATTTTCTCATTTTCTTCCTATGACATAGTGGCAACAATGTTGTTACAGAAAGATGATGAAGGTCTTGATCACCCCATTGCCTTCTTCAGCAAAAAATTGAGGGATGTTGAACTAAAGTATGATCCTATCGAAAAAGAAGATTATGCTTTGATTAAGTCATTGAAAGCTTTCAGAATTTATATTCTACACACAAAGGTCACTGCCTATGTCCCTTTAGCTTCAGTGAAGGATGTCTTAACCCAACCTGAAATTGATGGAAAGAGAGCCAAAATCAATCAGCTTGGCAATACATTTGATGGAAAGAGAACCAAATGGGTTGCCAAGCGGATCGAGTTTGACATAGAAGTAAATTCCACCAATCTAGTAAAAGTCCAAGGCCTAGCTAACCTTATGGCTGAAGAAAATTGTGATGTACTAGGCATGAATCTCATTGGTATAAGTTCAACAAACTTGCAGACAGAGGTAGCAGTAGAGGAGCATCATGATAGTCAGCAGGTGGCTGAGAACTTGTCTTCATGTGAGTGGTACTTAGGTATTATTCATTTTTTGAAAAATTTAAAAGTTCCCCCTAAGCTTAGCATGACTCAAGCACGGGATCTTAAGCTTAAGTCTGTTAAATTTTGCATAGTTAAAAATCTGCTGTATTGGAAATATCGTTCTGGTATTTTGCTGAGATGTTTAGATAAAGAAGAGTCAGTTCAAGTCATGCATCAATTTCATTCAAGCACATGTGGAGGCCATCAATGACTGGAAGACTATAGTCCATAAGATTCTAAGGGCTAGGTACTATTGGCCTGTTCTTTTCTCTAATGTGTGTACCTTTGTGAACGCTCGTGACAAATTCCAAAGATTCATAGGAAAGTAACATCTCAAATATTTTCCCCTTAGACCTATTTTAGTGAATGGCCCTTTCCAATAGTGGGGTATTGATTTCATAGGTGAGATTAATCCTTCATCAAGTGGTTAGCACTAGTGGATCCTAGTAGCCACTAATTATTTCACCAAGTGGATGCACTAGGAAGTCCCCACAAGGAATGCCACTCACCAAGTCATCATGAAGTTTCTATATGAAAACATATTTATCAGATTTGGCTGCCCAGAAAGACTAGTGACTAATAATGCACTAGCTTTTAAAATCGGTGCATTGGTTAACATGTGTGAGTCAATGGGCATTAAATTGGTTCATTCTACTTCCTACTACTCTCAAGGCAATGGCCTTGCTGAGTCATCCAATAAGAGCCTAGTTAGAATCATCAGAAAACTATTGGAGAAGAATCAGAAGAGTTGGGACTCTAAGATAAAGTTTTCTTTTTAGGCTGACAGAGTGTTCTACAAAAACTCCATAGGGAATTCTCCATTTATGTTGGTTTATGGTACTAATGCTATTTTCCCCATCCATCTGGTTCTACCAATAGCAAAATTCTTTCAGGAGGAACGGGATGAACCAAATGACATGGTAAAAAGAATGCTTGATTTGGTTGAGCTATAGCAAGTCAGAGAATAGTTGGTGGAGAAGTTAGAAGATCACCAAAAGAAGATAAACAGTATTTTTGACAAGAAGGAAAAGGTGCACAATTTTTAGGTTGGAGACTAGGTTCTGAAATGGGATGCTGTCAGGAAGGACAAGGGAAATCATGGTAAATTTGATTCTCTATGGATAGGACCTTTTGTGATAACTCAAGTACAACAAAACAACACTTTCAAACTACAAAGTCCAGAAGGTGAGGAGATGTTTGATGGCCCAATCAATGGGGGATTTCTGAAACTCTATTTCATCTAAGGCTTCAAATCCTTTTCATTGTAAAATATCATTTTTGTTTTTGTTTTTGCAAAATAACTCCATGCCCAATGGAACACTAGAAGATAGGTTTAATATTTGTTTTTTAGGAAAGGAATTTGGTTTATGATTCTTGGAACCTTACAGGGAGGTTTCCATCCCTGACTAGGAGCTAGATGTTATCTCCTAAATAAATCAATCCTCAATAAATTAGACTTAGAATATTTATATTGTGTAGTGATAGGAGGCCAAAAAACGTTTTTAAAGATTTTTAAGGATCATTGTGAAAGATTAAGGTGTGTAATAAAGTTTGGAAAACTTTTGAATCTGTTTTCTAATAAAATATTCAAAGCTCATATTTTAGTGGCTTAGGAAAACATCTCAACTGTTCATTAGCCACCGAAAAGCCCAACTTTTGGCAGCTTAAAAATAGAATTCAGGGCTACTTTAGCCACCGAAAGCGCAATGAAGTTAGAATGGTTGGCGCATCCATGACACTCAGCAAGAGTGAACATGAAAATCACCACTATTAATCCATTAACCAATGAAAAGAAAGGACCTACAATAAGTCATGAGTTGGTAAGAGGGGTCGTTATGAAATTGAAGTGACCTATCTAAAAACCCAAACCCTCTCTACCTTACACCTGTCCCATGTATGTGATTAAATTACCATGAGCATTGGTTTCCATTTTGAATGATTACTTTCCCTATATTTGATAGCATGTGGGTCTCATTAGAATACACCATGAACTTTCTCAAATTGTAATTGCCAATCAGATCCCTCAAAATCAACACCTCCTCCTTATTTCATTTTGCATTCCTTGCATCCGTCCTCACTAATCCAAGCTTCCCTGAATCCCACACTATAATTGTCTTCTCCAGGGTTTGAATTTTCAATTTTGAAGGTGTATAAAGACAAACTAGGAAATGGAGAGAGGAGGAGGACATTTCCTAAGAAAGGAACTAGGTGATATTGGCTACCTTGAATCACACCCAGAGGTATGCCATCTTTTTAAGGACTCAGGCTGCTATAGGTTCTGCAAAAATATTCAGGGATCTCATCAACAAGTGATAGAAGCCTTTGGCCTCTCCTTTGATGGCTCAAAAGCAGTGATTGGTAGAGACTAATTCCAAGTGGATGAAGCTCTGACAACTGAAGCGAAAGAGCTCCCAAGGACTGGGGAAAGCTGGTTTAAAACCACTATCACAAAGAATGTAGAATCCAGGTCTCACCTGAAGCCTGAGCACAAGAAAATTATATGGAAGAAGAGAATCCATACTCCCTAGCTTGATGAAAAATTTTGTGCAAATTGAAACCAAGAGATAGTACAATTACACTCACAAAATTGCTAATCAAACATGCAAAATTAACACCAAAGGAGACTGAAATTGGAGCATACCACTAATCTATATTGAGTAAGTGTACAATATCCAAACTTATGAAGTAATAGGCTGCTGAAATATATAATTACATGATATATTTTAATGCATAAGGATTCCATTTGATGAGGTCAAAAAGCAGGCTTTCTAAATCTAGTCAAATCCCCCACAGGTGCATAAAGTAGTTTCCAAATCCACCAAGATGCTCACGAATTGGCTAAGTAAAGTAGGAAATATAATGAGGGATGGAAAGAAAAATCATACATGCTTTTATTAGGAGAAAAGGATGGAGGATGATGTGGGGAAAAAACAAGTCAACTACGCCTAGTCTAGCTTTTCCTTTTGCCTTAAATCTCAATAAAACAGGCAGCTTTTCATAAAATGCAGATATACACTTTGGAGGATCTGGAATAAAGTAGACATGTTAAAGTGGGTTTCCATAATGTTTCCCAAGTGCTCCATGACTCATTTTTAGCATGTGTTGACTTCTAGGACATGTAGAAGGAAACTAGCATAGAGTGGAATCTAGGGAACTAGGTAATAAGACAAAAATGATTTAATTAATGTTTAAGGTAGGTAACTATGGGTTGATTATTATAACACCCTCCATTAATCCTGAATTTATGAGTAAATATCAGAAAACTATAGGGCCTAGCAACAAGGCTTAGTCACCCTTTACATATTGCTTGTCCATACAACCAAGGAAAGAGGAAAAAACCCAGTGGGAAAATCCTCCCTTAAACATGGACAGGAAAACAAAATTTGGAAATCTTGTCATCATTCATGCTTCACAGCATGATCAGCAATCCCTAGTAGTTATTTTATATTTTTGAATGTCTTCTCACAAAAAACTTTGGTGAAGATGTCTGCTACTTGTTCTAAAGATGAACAGAAGAGTAGATGAACGGTACCATCATGCACAAGTTGTCTAATGTAGTGCATATGGATCTCAATGTGCTTGGTTCGATGTCTCTGAACTAGATCATTGCAGATTTGAATGGTTCTCTGATTATCACAGTAGATAATTGTTGAAAACTCTGATTCGAAACCACATTCTCCAAGTATTCTATGCAACCACAAACATTGAGTTGCTACATTTACAACTCCTCTATACTCTGCTTATGTAGATGAGAGTGCTATGGAACTCTGCTTCTTGCTTGAACAGCTGATTGGTCCTTCTGCAAGCATGAACACATGTCTTGATGTTGACTTTCGATCTATGTTTTCACCTGCCCAATCACTGTCAGTAAACCCAATCAAATCAAGATCAGATTTTGCTTTGTAGAAGATCCCATGTGTTCTTGTTCCTTGAACAAAGTTTAGGATCCTTTTGTCTTCTCTACAGTGGATCTCATGAGGCTGATCCATGTATCTTGAAGCCACACTAACTATATAATATATATCAGGTTGAGTGTGTGTAATATAAATCAAACATCCAATCAATTGCCTATACAATGTATTATTTACCATAGGAGAAGAACCTGCTTCTTAAAGCTTAACTCCTGGAAGGAAGGGAGTCTTGCTTGGCTTGCAATATTTCATGTTAAACTTGTTCAGAAAATATAAGGCATACTTGGACTGATGTACTTTCTTTCCATTTTGGGATTGAGAAATTTCAAGACCCAAGAATTGACTCAACAATCCCAAATCTATCATAGAAAATGCATGGTTCATTGCATCCTTCAAGGAGAAAATCCCTTTCTTTGAACTTCCTGTAATAAGAAGGGAATACACATACAAGACAATAATAATCAAAGACCCATGAATCAGCTTCAAATAGACATTATCATCAGACATGCATCAAACAAAACTCAATGACAGCAGAAAGCCATCAATCTTGGCATACCAAGCCCTGGGGGCTTGTTTGAGCCCATACAATGATTTATTTAACCTGCACACTAAGGATGGATTAGGAAAAAACCCTTCAGGTTGCTGCATGTAAATATATTTAGTGATATCTCCATTTAGGAAAGCACATTTCACATCCATGTGATGTACCTCCCATTGCTTCAAAGCTGCAATGGATAAAGCTAGCCTTATGGAGTCCATCTTTGCCATTGGTGCAAAGGTTTCATTGTAGTCAATACCATGTACTTGTGAGTAGCCCTTGGTTACCAATATTTCATTATATTTCAAAGGTGAACCATTAGTAGCAAACTTAGTCTTGAAAACCCACTTACATTGAACTAGCTTCCTCCCTGGGGGAAGATCAACCAGTTCCCAAGTGTTGTTCTTCTAGAGTGAGCTGAATTCTTATTTCATGATTGTTTGCCATATTGGATCATGTGTTGCATCTTCATATGTCTATGGATATTATTCAACCATCAAATATCACTTCTCATTAAATAGAGGATCTTTCACACAAAGGGCACTCTCAAACTGAGATCTAGTCCTCCTAGTGTCACTAGGATTTTCAGCTAGTTCCCTAGCTGCATGAATGGTATTTGCTGCCCATTTTTCTCTTGTAGGACTATCAAGATCTGCAATCAAATCATCATTACCATACATATCAGAATCAACAAACTCATTAGTCTCTCCACTTACAATCAATGGATCTGGTGGTGAAGAAGACTCTCCAACTTCAACTGCTACTAAAGGCTCTTCTTGGAACAGAACACTTCTTTCAATGAAAGATTTGTTAGTGGTCAAGTTGATCATCTTGTACCCTTTTGAATATTCAGAATACCCAACAAATAGGCATTCTTGGATTTGGGGCTGCAAATCATTTCTCTTTTTAGTTGGAATTCTAGCCCAAGACTTTGAGCCAAAAATCCTGAAATGGGTCACATCTGGCTTGTTCCCACTCCAACAGTAACCAAGAATATTTCACCTTCTGTAGACAGAAGTTGTTCTGCTGGTCTGAATGGTTCAGATCTAGAACAAATGAGTGAATGACAAAGGATGAAGACCTTCCCTGGATGTCGCAGACACCTGGAATACTGCTTCGATAGTGAACCTGTGTACCTACAAATAGATCAAACATGCAAACACATCAAAGCTACCATAAGATCATCTACTTATTGATGTTAGTGACTAAGAAATCTAAAAACATGTACATGCGAAATTAAAAAAACAATAATGTGGGATGGAAATCAGCTTTTCATTAAATATGTATGGAGAATCTTACAACCATTTCCATAGTGTCAACAAGCATCTCCACGAGGCAAACACTTCATCCCCATAAGCTCCAACTTTACTCTCTATGCTCTCCAATGGCTTGGGCTAAGTGGTCAATTCAATAGCATAACAATACCTCTATAGTTCCCCCCTAAACTATGGACATGAGCTTGTATTTATAAGGCTAAATGGATAGGAATTGTTGAGAGAATTGTGGATGAGGTGGCCTCTAAGATCCTATGATGGGGGATCTCGAGCTCAACTGACCCATAATGATAGGGATAAGGGAGGACATGAGGCTCATGATCTATAAGCCTTGAAAAACTTCTCTTTTTCTTATTTTACCCAGGGTACCACTTTTCTTCTCTTATGACAGAGTGGTTTAGATGTGAAATGCTTATGGACCAAATACCATAAGCAGCGGCACCGCTTATGGCAAACATGATACAGGTGGTGCAAGCAAGGTACAGCTCATGGGTCACAAGGAAAATGCGGTGCTACGTTTTTTCATGTAGAATTGATAAACAACATAGGTTTCCACTCTAAGTGCTGGGATTAAGGGAAAACATGTAATTCAAAGGTCTTTATCACATGGTGGTGATAGGATTTGGGTATAACAAAATGCCCCCCAAAGCATGAGTCTTAGAGGGATACAATAAATCAGAGCTTTGAGAGGAAAAGTCATCACTTCGAGGTGAAAATGTCAACTCGATCGGAGCATGTTGTTAAGTAGGAATCTATTGTACATCAATTATTTTGACTCATAGACACAAGTAACCAACTCATGGTTGCAGACCAATACAAGGCAGATCCATGGGAGGAATAAACAAGTATGGCTACTAGAATACAGCGTAGATCCATGTGATAGAGGACTCAAAGTTGGACATAGCTACTAGACATAAAACGTAGATCTATGTCATAAAGACACAAATTTGAGCATAGCCACGACCATACAAATGTGGATCCATGCTAGATATACTAAACTGCATCGCAACTTGGGGAAAAGAAATGAGCGCTTAAAAAAATACCTAGGGTATTCATCTCGTCTTCCATAAAGTACGATTCTATCCATGTGATTACAATGATCTGAAGTCGAACATCGCAGAAACCACTTGATTACTGGCCAATGATGTGAGCCATTAACAAGTGCGAGGGAGATCACCATTGATGTCAATGATTCCCAAGGTACCCTAGTACAATCTACTAAGTGTGAATAGATGTTGTGATGTCGAACACCCGGTCGATTCTATCGATCAAAGGTCAATGATGTGAACCTATGTTGAGAGTGAGAGAATCTGTCATTAAGGCATGCAGATCTCAAGGTACTAAGTTTTTGTTTCTAAGACTATTTCCTGGATGATGAGCCGATGTCAACGGGAAAAGTCTCGTCGAAGGAGGGCCATGATGAGTCCCACATCAATGACATGAAACTCGGAACATAGTTATGGAATCATGTAAATGTAGTAACCATAGGATTGACTCAAAATTACTAACATAGAGACTGTTTTGACTACAGAGGAAAAACTTCTTCATCTTCCCTTTGAACATCGGGTGGCATGACAAAAGACTTGGAAGCATGACTAAACTAGATAAACACACAGTGCGACAGTGGACAATGCGTTCTTTTGAAGGAATCAAAGGAGTGGCATGACTCATGAGATTGGATCGTCATGAAGATCAGCTGAATACCCAATGGAATGAAATGATATGTAGACAAGTGCCATGTTTAAAGGTAATGACAAACTACTGCCATTGATTTGAAAAGTGATTCCCTTCCCATTTCCCCCCATCATGGTTGATGAGTGCCTCTTTTTGGTTTTACGAGTTCAAAGAGGGTGACAAACACTCGATATAGCTTGTCTAAGGACAAGTCCAAACTCATATGTTTTATGAACCTAAGAGAGGAGGGGTTCATTCCCAAAAATGGGTCTCTCAATGTTTAATTTAACGAGTCCAATGAAAAAAAACTCGGTATCATTCATGTTTAGAGAGTTTGAAAGACCATGGAAGAAGAATCCAAAGGGTCCTTTTTCGTATGATTTAGTCCCTAAGGCCCAAAAAAGTATAAAATCATACCTTAGAGAACTCTTCCAGTCATTGTTGGTTGGAGTGTTCCTTTTCTTTAAATACTCTATCCGAACCGAAAAAGAGATAACCTACCATCAGAGAGATGACTCTTCAAATGCTTTAACGAGTGTGAAGAAAACAATATCGCTTGTCAATATTTTCGTATTTAAGGAGCCCAAAAAGATTTTAAAGAAGACTCCATTAGGTCTCTTTTCACTATGAGAGATTTTATGAGCTTGAAAAGAATCAGAAACAGACTCGAACCTTTGATACTGGGTTTTGAGAGCGTGACCAAAGTGTCATAATAAATGCTCAACGACATTTTCCATTTTATGGTAGTACGAAAAAGTCAAAAACGAATTCCCAATACTTTACTGCTATCGTTCTTCTATCCTACAATGACTCAAAACAAGTGTTAAATGCACCAATAACTAACATTAAGGGATTACGACTCATAAATTTTGAGTAATAAGAGATTTTAAATCAAAACTATAGCATGTAAAACCCAAAAATGCATATAAAAGTCATGTAAATAGTGAAAAATCAAATCATTTTACTATTTACCCATAGTGGAGAGCATTTGGAGCACTTTCCTAGTCAGATCTTCAGTTGCTGATATAGGGAGTTTCCACCGTCGGATTTGAGCGCCGTTAGTTCTAGGTAATAGCCTAGACCCTACTCTTTCATCTTATGATTTTAATTTTGACTTTTGATGGTGTTTTGGGCTTCTGTGGAAAGCCCTAAAATCATGGAAGCGGGCACTGCACTTATCCCTCACAGGATACGCGGTACCCCGCAAGAACCGTGCCAAAAACAAAGTGCACAGCCAGTGCCATCGCCTATCTTCAACGGTGCATAGGTGGTGCCAACCATGAAGATGTAAAATTAACTACACAAGAAAAACTAGACCATTTCATTTGATTTGAAGGATTAAGAATGATTCTAATGTGTCTTGTGATTGTTTTTGGGAGGTTCTAGCTGATAAAAATGGTGATATGGAAAGAGAGATAGCATGATAATGATGACGCCTTTGCTGAAAGGAATGCGGGTTGTATAGCCACATTAAGAGACTGCGGACTCCTAAAATTCTTCTGAAATCCTAGTATGGTATCACACAAGCAATTGCTTGAGCATATACTCTGGATTTGGAATCCGGAGAAACAACACTTTAAGGTTGGGGATCATATTCTGACAGTTGAGGTAGAGGATATCTACTTTCTTACTAGCCTTTCAAGATGGGGTGCTCCCATCTCGTTGTATGGTTCCTGTGGAGGGGACATCACTACACAGGAGTTGATAAACCGTCACTGTGTCCCTAGGACAAGGACATTGGGGAAGAAAATAACCATAAAGGAAGTGATGGACAGACCCCTACAGACTGTATTGTTTATGATGCAAAGAGTGGTGGGAATCCAGGGAGTGCACTAGGATTCTAGGGCACATATGCTTTATGCCATAGAGGCCATGGCACCTATAGTATTCAACTAGGAGGAAGCCCTGCTTCCGATATTCAAGGATGAGCTGACCAAGTAACGACAGGGGGAACTGAAGCAGTTCGGTTTTGGTTCCATTATAGCCTACTTCTTCTTTGAGTGGGTACCATAGATGAGACCCCAGGTGGTCTTTACAGAGCTGAGAGCATGAGACCCTTGCATACAGAGGTGGGTCTGGATTATGGCCCGTACTGGAGCGGGCAGGGGGAAGGTGAAGTTCAGTCACTCGTTCTTTTGATGGCTGAGAGATTAGATCCTCATGGTGGAGGATTATGCTTATGCAGGTACGGACTTCAGCGAAGACCCTAACCTACCACTCCCACCTGGTGGACGGTGGGGTGACATCGATAAGAAGCAAGAAACCCTAAGTGGAAATAGTGTTTTCATGTTTTTTATTGTTTTATATTTTTATGTTAAGTAACGAGACGTGAATATTTTCATGCAGACATTGGAGCAGCATTACCTGGGGGAGCTTCCCCATTGGATAGACAAGCTGGATCCTGGTTCGTACTGCAGGGTGATGATGTAACTGGGGATTTAGACAAAAACCTGGATAGGTTGACCCTAGACATCCTTGACGCTTCCATTGATGACCTCCCTCTGAGGTATCAGAGACCTACAGTAAGAGTACCGGGTCGGTTTAGCATACTACTACGTAGAGTAGCCCGAGCAGTGATGTGCTACCACGAGTATCACTAGATGATGTATGCATGATGTATCTACTGAAAGATGATAGCTTCAGGATTTTGTATGGTGATTTTTACCTAAAATCCTACATGCTTCAGATGAGGTCTTGTGACCTATTTTTTGTAAACATGTTCATATATATATATAGACTTTTACCTGGTGTTTATATGTCTCAAATGGTGGATGTATTTTACATGAGTTTTATGTGTCTTTAATTGTTTATTTACAATGAATCATGTTTGATTTTAATGTCATTAATGGGAAATATGCCAATCTAGGATGTAATTAGCTAATGAGTTAGCAACTACATTATGCTTCCTAGGGATATGCCTATAGGTGATGGTTTCGTATGACCTTTCTAATGAGCGTACCTTCTGGAAGAGGCAGAGAAGCACATGATCTCTAATGGTATAAACATGGTTTAGATGACAAACCATGAGTTGTGAGTCCATCAATACTACTTGATTGTGAACATCTTGGGAGGCAGCTTCAATCAAAACACCTATGACTGCTTGATACTCAGATATGTTGCTGGTAGCGGGACCAATACAAACCACTCCTGATTCTTAAACTGGCCAAATATTCAGCTAGGGAATAGAGGACCCAAGCAGCTGAGGCAAGGTTCAAGGTGTGGTGGAAAGCACCATCAGTGAAGCTGTAGAAAGCCATTTTCTCTACATGACCAAAACATGGTATAAACATATGTGGACACTAAACTCAAAACCATATTGAAAATACTAAAAGAACACTGGAAGTCAAGCAATATACATATATACAAGATACTATCCAAGAAATACCTAGGAATAGTACCTCTTAAGGTACAACCCATTGCGAGGTTGCCGTAAAGGGATTCCATCGTAGTCAACGAGCTCGTAGGTCCCTTTCTCTAAAACTTTAGAAATGACAAAAGGACCGTACCACATGGAATCGAACTTTATTTTCCCTACTTTGTCATATCTCTGGTCGTAAGTCAAAACTAGGTCACCCTCATTAAAGGCATGAGGTTGGATTGATTTATCATACTATGCCTTGATGCATTTTTTATGTGCCTCAGTAGCCAAGGCAGCATCTCTCCAAGTTTCGTCAAGTTTTTTCAAGTACAAAAATCTCTCTTCCTCTGTGGAAGTGTCTGGGAGAATTTCGACGACAAGTTTTAATGATGGAATCTGGCGACAATTTTTAAGGATGCAAGCTGAAAAGGTGTGAAACCGGTAGATATTTTCACTGAAGTCCTGTAATCCCAAAGAGTGGAGAAAAGGATGTGGTGCCAGTTGGATTTATGATCTCCAACCATCCGATGAAGCATAGTCTTCAAAACTTTGTTAATGGTCTCTACCTGACCATTAGCTTGTGGATAATATGGCGTAGATTTTTTAGGGTGAAAACCTAGGTTGGCACTTAGTTCCTCCATCATTTGATTACGAAAATGTGATTCATGATCAATAACAATGGATTGTAGGACTCCAAATCTAGCTATGATATGATTGAACAGGAAGAGAGTAGCAGTCTTAACATATTCCGCATATGTAGGAATGGCCTTAGCCCATTTTGTAAAATAGTTAACAGCTATGATGATGTAACCATGCCCCTAGCTGAGGTAGGCTTACAATGAATATAATCAATTCCCCATTTGACAAATGGGCCAACAACAATGACGGGGTGTAGCAGAGCTGGATGCGGGCAATTTTTGGGATAAAAATGTTGACAAGGTGGGAATTTATTAACAACCTCATGATAGTATTTAAAAAATGAAGGCCAGAAATAGCCAGCGTGAAGGATTTTGTGGGATGTAGCCATCCCAGATAAATGACCTCCACATGCAATAGAGTGGAAATCATTCAACACATGTTTGGCTTCCTCATGGGTGAGGCATCGCCGGAGAATAGAATCAATCCCACGTCTATACAAGGTATCATTCAGGATGAGGTAGTATTTCACGTGGTGACGGATACAGCAACAATCGTCATGGGATAGATTTGGCTGAAATCTTTGTGTTTGGAGATAAATAAGAATATCTCCATACCATGGGTCAGTAGTGCTTATCAGGAACAATAATTCATCTGGAAATGAATCACTGGGCTCAGATTCCATCGAAGCACAGGGAAGATCACACATGAGCTTAGCAAAGACCAAGGATTTCTTTGATGTGGATTTGGCAAATTCCAGATCAAAATCCTGTAGTATGACTGTCCATCAGAAGTACTTGCCCCCAAGCACTTGAAGAGTTAGGATGAAATACATAGGGTTCTGGTCTTCCAATACAATGGTTGTGCGGAGCAAAATGTAGTGATGAGATTTTTGTACAACAATGACCATGGCCAATGCTAAGAGTCTTCACACATGAATATTGGGTTTCAGAATCCATAAGATTCTTACTAGCATAGTAAATCACGTGGTCCTGACTGTTCAGATTTTCCTGCACCAAAATCATAGTGATGGTAGTAGCCGAGGAAGCAATATACAAGAGAAAGTCCTTTGAATAATCTGGGGGATGTATCACGGTGTTGCAGCTGCAACCGTTCTCCCAAAATTTCTTAAATTTTGGACCCCTCCTCATGATTGAATGTTGCTTCAAGTTGTTTTGTCCATGAAATTTTGGTCATGTTTCAATTTTGGATGAGTTTAATGATTTACATGCAGCCTGTCTCCGGGATTTTTTTTTTTAATTTTGCAGCGGGTCGCAGAGTTGAGTTTAGTATTGCTAAGTGTTCTTCAATTGGTCGTTGTTTTGAAGACGAAGTGGGTTTCGATTGCTGTTGAATTTTTAGGCTATCCGAACACTTACCTTTTTCTATTTATTGAGTGTCAAATTTTGTTTAATCGGAAGCCTTAGCCTTTTCCTCCTCCACCGTTGCGGCTCCCAAATCGACTAAACCCTTGAAATGTAAAGCACTCCGACTGCTGATGCTTATCAGTTTGTTAAGCAGCACGTATCTTTAACCTTTCCTTTTCCGTTGTTGCAGCTGGGAAAGTCATTCATCTTCTGATGTAAATGTTTTCCGACTTCCAATTAAAGCTTTTCCTGCCCGCGTTTCAAGTGTCTTTATCCCTTGTCTCTTCCACCCTTGCGGCTGGGAAAGCCATTCAGATTCTGATGTAAATGTATTCCGACTTCCGATTGGAATTTCTACCACCCGTATCTTAGGTCATATTTTCCCTGTCGTGGGGGTTTCCTTCGAACCCATAGTTAGACGAAGTAGTGGTGTCGGCGTCTGTTAAGCCTTGTGGTAGTAACGCAGTACATGGTTTTCTTAATGCTTAGCCATTTTAGTTGATATGGTTTGAACATGATTCCAATGAATGATGCACGTCTTTTGATTGTAGGTGGTTTCCAGAGGTTGGTCAAACCACTGCGGCGCTAAAGGAGACAGATCATTCGGCAGAGGTATAACTGAAACCAGCGGGATTGCCAGGAGGGCCAGGGGAGTAAAAGACAAAATCAGGAGCTATAAAGGCGCGGACCAAAAAACTGATCAGTTACCAAATGGTTCATGATTGCATACAGATAAGATAGAGGAATATGAAGCATTTGAGAAACTGAAAGATCATGCGTTTGTGGGGAAACTGAAGCGTTCTGTAGTTGTAGTTTAAATATTTGAAAGTAGAACTTAGACGGGGACTTTTTTCCCTGGAAAAACTTGTAAACCTTTTGCTTGTAAGAGGAACTATTTCGTTTTGCAATCAGAAACTGCAACTTTTGCCTGTTGGAGAAAGCGAAATGTGGAACGTATCAATGCGATTAAATGAGCAATGTTGAAGAGGAACTATTTCGTTTTTAGCTATGTTTCATTAACTGTGAGAGTGTTTTAACTTCCTGAACCTATGTTCTGGTTTAAATGTTCTTTAGTATATTTTGTGATGTTTTCCACTGTGAGTAATGAATGTTGTTCATAAAACAATTGGCTATCTGGTTGTTTAAATATTTGTAATTGTTCATGTGTCCTGAAAGAAGTATTCAACTATCTGTAACTTTTCATAATGCATGTACAAAATGTATTACTCACCAATGAATGATAATCCTGCTCCCTAGGGATAGTTTAGGTAGTTAGTTTAATTTCTTATTGTATGCGATTCAGATGCTCGTGAGCGTTAAGACGAGAGGTAAGAACCTGCGCATCACATTGTGACTACTCCTTGCATCTTTATCACCCTGCATTGTTAATTAGGCACTTGCATTTCATAGCTTAAGTCAAAATACAAAAACTCGGTGGACCGGGCCGTAACCGGTAAATCCCTTTGTTTTGTACTTGACCTATGGTAGCCGGACCACAAACCAGATGGATTCCCCACACCAAACAGTCACGGGCTAGTTGAGAACGTTGACTAGGGAGAATCCCTTAATGTTGTTTCCTGCGAATTTCTGGGCCTCAATAGTTTTGGCGCTGGAAGGAGGGTCGCCAGTGTATGGCTGGCCGGGGAAACCCGTTTTCCCGAGATTATTCCACCGGTAATAGTTCTAAAAGCAATGGACTTCATAATCCAATTCCAGAAGAAAGAGAACATCTATATTCTGTTGGCAATGAAGTTGTTAATGATCTGAGAAGACACACCAGGGCATATGTAAAGAAGATTGGAGGATTTCCAATCATCCCTGAATTCCCCAGAAGAGAATATAAAAAGAAAGATCGTCCTATAGTAGAAGACTCAGTGTTGGTTGGAGATTGGGAAGAACTTGTAGAAATAGCCTTACAAGAAGTTGTGCTACCATTGAATCAAGAAGGCCCAGATACCCCTCACAGTTCTCCTGCTCGCACTCCTATTGGCTCACCTCCTCACTCTCCACCTAGACTCATGGCAGGAGTAAATGCTAATCCACCACCTAACCCACCAAATCCACCACCTGCTTGGAGAGCCAGATCACCGTTAAACCTGACACCTCCATTACACGATCTACCTCAAGCCTTTGACAAGATGTTGCCCAAGTTCGACCCAAATGAGAAAATACTAGTAGATGATCACCTACAAAGTTTTTACCTGGAAATTGAAGTATTAAGGGCCAGGGAGTATGAAGATGTAGTCTGCAGACTATTCCTGCATACCCTTAAAGGAGCTGCAGCATCATGGTACTTTGGGTTTCCTGCTAACTCTATCCCTAATTGGGATACCTTCGAAAGAATTTTTAGAAGTAAGTATGCAACTCAGAAAACTCATGCAACCCTCATGAAAGGGCTATGTGCCTTGAAGAAAGAAAGAAAGGAAAAGGTGCACAGTTTCACACAAAGGTTTGTATCCTATCTCAAGAATTTTTCTGAAATGGATAAACCGTCAGACAAAGTTCTGATTGAATATTATACTTCAGCTTTAGGCCCTAATTTGGCCATGTTTTCCAAAGGTAGGGCCAAGCCTACTTTGACGGAAACCTATGAAGAGGCAGAAGTAGTGGAAGCTGAAAGAGAAAGTGTTGAAGATTATCCAGAACAGTCAGGAGAGAAAGTTATAGGAAGGAAAGCCTTATTGTTTACTAAGCCTAAGGAAGAGAAATCGCCAGATTATGAAAATATGGAAAAAATGATGTAGAAGCTTTCCAACAAAATCATATATCTGGAGAAAGAGAAGGAAACACAAAAGTTTTATAAGCCATATTATAAGAAAAGAGAGGATAACAGTCAGTCTCAACCTCCTCCTCACAATATTACATCTATGAATTTAACAGAGGTAGGCATGGACAATTTTTGTACTTTCCACCAACAGCCACATTCTGAAAAGAATTTTCCTCAATGGATAAAATTGAAGACATTGGTCATGAATCAGCCGTTGGATTCTAGATTAAAAGAATATGGAGATGAAGAGAGAAAAGAGAATACTACGTCAACAAAGGAACCATAAGAGGAAACCATGGTTTTGTGGGATTATGTTTCATTATTTGATGCTGAAGAGGAAAAGAATCAGGGTTAAAAGGATGTCATGAAAACCAACGTGGCAACAAGGAGCCAAGGGAAGATTAAAGAAAACAGTCTCATTCTACCAAAGATCAAAAGGCTGCAAAGAAATGTAAAGAAATTTCAAAATAAATCCTTAGCCGATAAGATTCCAGAATTCACTATTACCAGCCAAGATCCTAGGCAAAAAGATACGCTGGCCAAGCCCAATGAAGAAAAGGTGACTGCTGATAAACCGCACCTCATTGAGCCACAGATGGATTATGATATCCTGGAGGACATAAAGAAACTAAAGGCAAATGTTTCACTGTTTGAAATGTGTAAAGTACCACAGAAAAAGGAAAGATTATTGAAAGCACTTGAAGCTTCGGATGAGGGGCTTCCCACTGACAATCAGTCTTAGGAAGAAGAAGAAATCGGCAAAACCAGCATTGGAGGTAAGTCTAAAAGAAAACATCCACCTTTCCTCCTCACATTTGAAATTTTCAATCATAATGTACATAATTGCTTGGTAGACTCAGGGGCGTCGGTTAATGTCATGCCAATATCAGTCTGTAAAAGGATAAATGGGCAGCCCAAGCCATCTACTTGGAGAGTTGTTCAGTTGGACAGGACAGATGTAAAGGTAATGGGCGAGATGGAAGATGTCCTAGTCCATCTGGCATCAAATGATAAAGTGTGCCAAGTCATTAATATTGTGGTGGTTGATATACCAGACACTTACAGTCTTGTCCTGTGCTGAGATTGGTCGGCCAAACTAAATGGATATTTTGCCTCGGATTGGTGTGGCTTCCATACAAAGGAAGTCCAAACTAGATCAAGATCTTAAGAGAGCCTCATATGAAATACAATGTCACTCGACTAGAGGAGAAGAATGAACCAGTGGATTCTGTATTGGGAAACTATTTTATTGAGTTGGAACCAGGAAATTACCAAGCAGAAGAAGCCAGCAACACATTAGACACTCAGCCTGAACTCCTTCGATTCTCACAGGATGATGAGATTGACTGTAAAATAGTAGACTTAGCAGTAGGAATAGATTCACATTTAGTAGTTAGTGATTTTTGGACTTTATTATTTGATGGCTCTAAGACATTAGAAGGGTCAGGGGCCGGTTGTGTCCTGATCGACCCCTAGAAGAATAAACATTTTCTCTCATGTAGATTAGAGTTTGATTGTACTAATAATACAGCTGAGTACGAAGCGCTGGTGCAAGGCTTGAGGAAAGCGATTGAATTAAAGGTAAGTAATTTAAAAGTTTTTGGAGATTCTGAAATTATTGTGAAGCAAATCCGGAATCAAATACATTGTGTTTCCCCTCACTTAAAGGCTTACCAAAATGAGGTATGGGACCTGCTTAAATTTTTTAATGCATTCAACATTATTTCAATTCCAAGAATTAAAAATGCAATAGCTGATCTATTGGCCACATCAGCCGCTAGGCTCATACCCACTAATAATCGATGTTCGGTCGAACTGCTTTTCAGGCCCTCAGTACCGGATATGATCACCAACTTGCGAGTGTTCGACGATGATCAGCAAATAATAGAATGCTTGAAAAATGATGAGGTCTTTAAAGAAGCCATTATAGATGATGAGGAACATCAGGCCGAGATGAAATATGACAATTTCATTCCTAAAGGTTTCAGAACGTTAGAAAAAATGTTCGATTTAAATGAAAAGTTTAGAATACCAGCCAACGTAAAGACTCATAGCTCATCTCTACGGTTTGAGCTGATAAATTTAGGGACTGAGACGAATCCTAAATTTGTGAATCTTGGCAAATGTTGTTCCCCAGCAGAAAGAGATAAGTTCGTCAGTATGTTTAAACAATATAAAGATGCTTTCGCTTGGACTTACGAAGATTTGAAAACATACGACACTAGCATCATCAAACATGTTGTCCCCATCAAAGCCGGCGTCAAGCCTTATCAGCAACCTCTAAGGAAAATGCATCCAAAATTGGAACCGCTGATTCATAATGAAGTGAAGAAATTATTGGATGCTAGAATCATTTTTAAGGTTAGACACTCTGAGTGGGTGTCAAATCTAGTACCAGTGAGGAAAAAATTGGGACAAATCAGATTATGCGTGGATTTCAGAAATCTAAACCGCACTTTTGATAAAGATAACTACCTTGTGCCACCCATGGAGCAATTGCTGCAAATGGTCTCTGGTTCTGAACTGTTTTCATTATTAGATGGTTTCTCTGGCTACAATCAAGTACTAGTAGCCGAGGAAGACAGATTGAAGACAACGTTCAAGACCAAATGGGGAACATTTGCCTACAGAAGGATTCCCTTTGGGCTTATAAATGTTGGAGAGACGTTTCAGAGGGCTATGGACATAGATTTCCACAAATTGATTGGCCGAAGTGATATAGTGTACCTTGACGACATTACAATATTCTTAAAGGAAAGAGAAGAGCACGGATTTCACTTAAGGCATATTTTTGAATGCTGTCGAAAATATGGCATCTCACTTAATCCCAAGAAATGTGTGTTCGGTGTCACGGAGGGCAAGTTACTGGGTCACATAGTTTCAAAGAAAAGAATCTCTATAGATCCAGAAAGAATTAAGGCCATTGAACAAATCCCCTTGCCCCATAATAAAAATGGGATGCAATCATTTATGGGAACTATAAAATTCGTGCGAAGATTCATGCCTGATTTCACTCAGATTGTCAATCCACTGCAGCAGATGGTGAAGCAAAATGCACAGTTCAAGTGGACTAAGATCGAGAAGAGCGCTTTCAGCAAAATCAAGACTGTTGTTGCACACGCGCCCTCCTTGAAAAGCCCAGATTTTGATAAGAACTTTATTCTGTATACCTTTGCATCCGATGATTTTCTAGCAGCTGTGCTTACACAAAGAGAAGATGGGGGAGATGAATTCCCAATATCCTTCATGAGCGTTAGTCTATAAGGGGCCGAATTAAATTACCCAGCCATTGATAAGCAAGCTTATGCAGTATTCAAAGAGGTGAAGCAATTCCGGCCTTATATTTTAAAAAGTCGGACCAAGGTAATAGTCCCCTATCCAGCTGTAAGGTCCCTTCTTATACAGAAGGAGTTAGGAGAAAGAAGGGGCAACTAGGTTATAGCTCTTCAAGAGTACGACCTTGAATTCAAACCAGCCTCTATAGTTAAAGGACAAGGGTTGTGCAAACTGATGACTGAAAATGAAAACAATGAAGAGCATGCTTGGGAGGATGAAGCTGATTTACATTTAATGGATGTATGTCCTTTGTTTACAGCTCTCGAGTCTTGGTATAGAGACCTTGTGCATTACCTGCAGGCAGGGCTGCTGCCAGAGCATTGGAATTCTAAGCAAAGAAGAGCGATGCGTCTAAAATCAGCTTCCTATCAAATTGTTGAAGGAGTATTATTCAGAAAAAATTATGACGGAGTTCTTGTCAGATGCTTAGAAAAGGAAGATGCGAAGAAAGTAATGTCAGAATTGCATGACGGTCCTGCTGGGGGACATTATTCAGGGGATACTACAGCACACAAAATCCTCAGAGCCGGTTACTATTGGCCTACGCTCTTTAAATATGCACACGCACATGTCAGGAAGTGTGATATTTTCCAAAGGTGTAGTGGGAGACAACCTAAAGCAGCAGCACCCCTAAATCCTGTGATGATCATGGATCCATTTGAGCTATGGGGGTTGGATATTATTGGAGAAATAAAACCAAATTCCTCTTTGCAACACAATTACATACTGACCGTGACCGATTAGTTCACTCGCTAGGTGGAAGTTGTACCACTGTGCAAGATAAATGAAGACAAGGTCATCAGCTCCCTACAAGATCATATCATGACCAGGTTTGGAGTTCCAATTTCGTTAGTTTTTGATAATGCTAAGTACTTTTCATCAATTAAAATAACTGCTTTTGCTCATGATATAGGCATAAAATTGCATTATTCTGCTAATTACTATCCACAAGGAAATGGCCTGGCTGAATCCTCTAACAAAAAATTGATTAGAATTTAAAAAAAGATTGTAATAGAAAACCAGAGGAGTTGGCACTCAGCACTACCAAATGCCCTATGGGCTGATAGAGTCACCCCCAAGTCTACGATAGGAGTGTCTCCATATACCATTGTCTATGGTAAAGAATCCATTCTTCCTCCCAATATCATGCTACCATCTTCTGTACTAGCTCAAGAGTCCACAGGGTCGGAGAATGAAGTTCTGCAGATGAGGATATGCAATCTTCTGAAAGCAGAAGAGGCTAGATATAAAGCTAGGGAACGCTTTAAGCAACAATAGGAGTTAGTAAAGAGATGGCTCAACAAACATAAATCTGGAACAAAAGACTTTGAGGTAGGAGACTTAGTCCTCAAATGGGATCACCCCCATGATAAGAAAGGAAAGCACACGAAATTCCAGCAGTTATGGGTAGGTCCTTTTCAGATTGCACCAAAGCTTGGCCCTTCTACTTATAAGTTGCAAGATCTACAGGGGTGGGAAGAGAACTTACCAGTGAATGGTTTGGTTCTCAAGCCTTATTTTTCCTAAGTTTCTTTGGGTTCTTCTGTCTTGTATATAAATAATCTATTTGGCTGTCTTTTTGAGTCATGTTTTTCAGTTTGTGTTAGTTTGATTTTTCTTGATTCCAATAGAGGGAACGAACCCGCGGTTGCATGGAGGACATCAAAATGTTTGGGAATGATAAACATTTTTGGGTCTAAGACTGTTTGTTGCTAAAGGAACTTCTTCCAGTTTAGCAGTTGTCTCTAATAAGCTCTATGTGCATTGAAGTCTTTCTTAACCCCTGTGAAATAAACCGGATTTGGAGAATCTGGAATACTATGTTGAGGCTCCATCCACGTCACACTTAACATGTTCTACGGATCAACAATAGAAGACCCATGGAAAGGAGCAAGGTGAACAGTATATTAAATATAAATGATCCCATGCCATGAAACGAATGCCAAAAGGCGAATAAGAGTAAAAAAACTCCTATGAAAGCATCATACATCAAAGCAAATGTTGAATCATAAGTACTAAATTGCCGAAAGATCCTCTCCGTCCATGAGATGAAACATGAAGTACACCGCTCACACAAAAGGACACTATGGAATAGAGGATCCTGAATTAAAATTTAGTAAGAAAGGCATGCAGGAGGACTCATATGAAAACGGACAAAAGTCCAAAAGCACAGAAAGTGCTAAAGTGGCATGGGAATGAGGAACAAACGAATATTTCTGTTTACCATATGCTACAACTCTGTGGTGTCCAAGCTATCTGCTACCTGAAGACAAAATTAATAATGAAACTCATCCTCTGGCCTCAACAGAGTTATCTGGACTTGAAAATCTTGGTTTCCACTCTCCCAAATTGGACTATAATCAATGATTAAAGGTACACACTTCTGTCATTTGAGAAATCTGGATAGCTGGAAGAATTCAATAGATGCGTTATTGTTAAATAGTCTGTCACTCAAAGAACAATCGCCTAGAGATCTAGGTTCACCAGGTAATCGCCAGTTGTTGCAGCTGCAACCGTTCTCCCCAAATTTATTAAATTTTGGACCCCTCCTCATGATTGAATGTTGCTTCAAGTCGTTTTATCTGTGAAATTTTGGTCATGTTTCAATTTTGGATGAGTTTAACGATTTACATGCAGCCTGTCTCCGGGATTTGTTTTTTTTAATTTTGCAGCGGGTCACAGAGTTGAGTTTAGTATTGCTAAGTGTTCTTCAATCGGTCATTGTTTTGAAGATGAAGTGGGTTTTGATTGCTGTTGAATTTTTAGGTTGTCCGAACACTTACCTTTTTCTATTTATCGAGCGTCAAATTTTGTTTAATCGGAAGCCTTAGCCATTTCCTCCTCCGCCGTTGCGGCTCCCAAATCGACTAAACCTCCAAAATGTAAAGCACTCCAACTACCGATGCTTATTAGTTTGTTAAGCAGCGCATATCTTTAACCTTTCCTTTTCCACCGTTGCGGCTGGGAAAGTCATTCATCTTCTGATGTAAATGTCTTCCGACTTCCGATTAAAGATTTTCCCACCCGTGTTTCAAGTGTCTTTAGCCCTTGTCTCTTCCGTCGTTGCGGCTGGGAAATCCATTTAGCTTCTGATGTAAATGTCTTCCAAATTTCGATTGGAATTTCTCCCGCCTGCATCTCAGGTCATATCTTCCCTGTCGTGGGGGTTTCCTTCGAACCCATAGTTAGACGAAGTAGTGGTGCCGACGTCTGTTAATCCTTATGGTAGTAACGCAGTACATGGTTTTCTGATATGGTTTGAACATGATTCCAATGAATGATGCACATCTTTTGATTGTAGGTGGTTTCTGAAGGTTGGTCAAACCACTGCGGTGCTAAAGGAGACAGATCGTTCGGCAGAGGTATAACTGAAACCAGTGGGATCGCCAGGAGGACCAGGGGAGTAAAAGACAAAATCAGGAGCTATAAAGGCGCGGACCAAAAAACTGATTAGTTACCAAATGGTTCATGATTGCATACAGACAAGATAGAGGAATATGAAGCGTTTGAGAAACTGAAAGGTCATGTGTTTGGGGGGGAAACTGAATCATTCTGCAGTTGTAGTTTAAATATTTGAAAGTAGAACTTAGACGGGGACTTTTTTTCCTGGAAAAAATTGTAAACCTTTTTCTTGTAAGAGGAACTATTTCGTTTTACAATCAGAAACTGCAAATTTTGCCTGTTGGAGAAAGCAAAATGTGGAATGTATCAATGCGATTAAATGAGCAATGTTGAAGAGGAACTATTTCATTTTCAGCTATGTTTCATTAACTGTGAGAGTGTTTTAACTTTCTGAACCTATGTTCTGGTTTAAATGTTCTTTAGTATATTCGGTGATGTTTTCCACTGTGAGTAATGAATGTTGTTCATAAAACAATTGGCTATCTAGTTGTTTAAATATTTGTAATTGTTCATGTGTCCTGAAAGAAGTATTCAGCTATCTGTAACTTTTCATAATGCATGTACAAAATGTATTATTCACCAATGAATGATAATCCTGCTCCCTAGGGATAGTTTAGATAGTTAGTTTAATTTCTTGTTGTATGCGATTCAGATGCTCGTGAGCCTTAAGACGAGAGGTAAGAACCTACGCATCACATTGTGACTGCTCCTTGGATCTTTATCATCCCGCATTGTTAATTAGGCACTTGCATTTCATAGCTTAAGTCAAAATACAAAAACTTGGTGGACTGGGCCGTAACCGGTAAAGCCCTTTGTTTTGTACTTGACCTACGGTAGCCGGACCGCAAACCGAACGGATTCCCCACACCAAACAGTCATGGGCTAGTTGGGAACGTTGACTGGGGAGAATCCCTTACTGTTGTTGCTTGCAAATTTCCGGGCCTCAACACACGGGTGAATGAGTTAGAGCGTGTTTGAGATTATCAAAGGTGCGTTGGGATTGGTCATCCTAGAACAAAGGAGTGTCCTTCTTGAGGAGATGCATATAACCATGCGTTTTCTCTACAAAATTACACACGAAATGGTGGAGAAAGTTTGCATTCCCTTGAAAACTTTGGAGTTCGAGAAGATTGGTTGGGGCTGGTAGAGCTAAAATGGTGACAATTTTCAAAGGGTCTATTCGGATGCCATCCTTAAAGACCACAAAAACTAACAGATGTCCCGTCTCAATGCAAAAAACACATTTATGTGGGTTGATCCATATATTATAATGACGACATCTCAGTAAAATATCTCTAAGATGACCATGGTGGTCCTCCCGTCGCTGTGAATGAGAAGGGAGGTTGTCAAGGTACAGTTCAACAATATCTTTAATATCATGAAATGTATAGTACATCGCACGTTGGAAAGTGGATTCAACATTTTTCAAGCCAAAAGGTAACTTTCTATATGCAAAGGTTCCCCATGGGAAAATGAATGTCATCTTGTGCTAATCGGTGGGTAACATCTCAATCTGATTATAGCTAGAAAGGCCATCCATAAATGAGAAGATGACACTTCTAGCACAATTTTCGATAATCTGATCGATATGTAGAGTAGAAAAGTTTTCCTTCGGAAAAGATTTATTCAAGTTTCTAAAATCGATACAGACTCTAATGGTGCCCTGCTTTTTATTGATAGGGACAACGTTCGATGCCCATTCTGTCAGGGGTATGGGATAAATAAACCCAGCTTTGAGAAGTTTCTCTATATCAGCTTTAATAATTGTGGCCTTCCGTGGATGGAATTGCCTTAGTTTTTTCCTGATAGGTTTAGCCGTGGGATAGGTTTTAATTTCATGGACAACAATGGATGGGTCTATCCCCGACATTTCATCATAAGACCAGGAAAAAATATAGTGGAATTCTTTGAAAAGTGCCTTGTATGCTTCAGATTCATTTGACAAGTAGTTATGCCCAATGTGAACATTCTCAATGGTACCAGGCTTGGCTGATATGTCAATCTGATTTGTCTGAGTAATGTTGGAAAGGTTTCCTTCAGAATCTATGTCTTGAAATAATATAGGACTTTGAGGTGCTTTGACAATATCAGTGGAAAACAAGGATGCAAAGTCATGGTTAACCGAACTAGTGTTGGGGAGGAACAAGGATCTATGATGGTGATCCTCCCAAATGGACTCATTCGTATTCATAATATCCATAATGGACTCGTTGGAAGGAAAATTCTTAGATAGATAATCCAAAACAAGAAGAGATGGTTCTAACTAGTAAGGTAGGTGGTAAGGATTTGAAACCACCAGATGAAGGTCATTGGTATGATCATCGGAAAGGGTTTGAATGGTGTTGTATATTTCTTCATGTGGACTCAACGAGGTGGAATCAAAAATTTGGTTTCCATTGGGCTCACAATCAAATGATGAAATCATATTCACTGCCATTGTGTCTGTGTTAGGAGGAGTGTACGGAAAAATCCCCATAAGGGATGAATCCTTCAACATGCCTTCCCCAATCGACTGGTAAGGAGGAGGGGACTAGCCTAACATAGGGATGTTATTATCTGTAGAGGTTGTAACAGTTGGTGTACAGAAATTAAGCTGATCAATGGTAACAATTCTCCCTAGATGTGGAAATTGGAGTTCAGAATATTGTCGAAGCGACAACAGTTATGGTATAAAACCAATTTCTTCCTAGAAGGAGGTTGTAATCTAATACGGTGTCCACTAATTCTACTTGAATAGAAATATTTTTTCCCCCAAGCTCGACTGTAAGGGCTGATATGAGATCGTGGGGATGGAAACCTCGTCCATCAAAGGCCTTCAGAGTTGTAGGTGATGTTACAAGCTCGGGAGAGCCAATAGCTTTCCAACAAGACAGGGACAAAACCGAAGTTGAAGCTCCTTCATCTAAGATAGTCCTAAAGAATTTCTTTCCAACTACTTCCATGATGATTTGGAAAGAAAGTTTGTGAGGCAGTCTAGACCTATCGTTCTCTACATTGAAATGAATCAAGTTGGAATTGTCCAGGTCTAAAGCTCCTAACACAATTAACAAGTTTTTGTGTTGTGTAGGACAAATTTGGAGCACTTCCAAGGTAGACATTGCACACGGTTCCTAAGGAAGATCTTCAACTACATTATAAAATTGAGCAGCTCAAAAATTAGGGTTAAAAATAGCCTTCCTAAGAGTACTCTTGCGTGGACTCAAAATCATATTAAGAGTAGGCTTCTCCATGGTTAGGGGGAAAGTAGACAAGGATTCAAGAGAACTAGTAGAGGGAGATTTCCCTAAAGAAGAATGGTCTTCTTTCTTGTCTGTGGGTTTGTCATAATTCTGACTTCGACTTTGTAGACTAATGGTATCTGAGGACATCATATGAATTTCCTCTGATCAACTAGAGTTTCCCTGATTAGACATGTGGTCTATCAGTTGTTGTTGAGAGGGAAAAGGATCTGTGAGAACTGCGGGTGCGGGATTTGTTTTCAAAAATTGGGTGATTTCATCCCAGTGGGGACACTCTTTTGTGAAATGGTCACCTCCACATAGAAGACATGAATATTTTGCTTTTCTTTTCCCTTTATCGTTATCATTGTTGGCTGGTTTTGGGTTCTCCTGTTGGTTTCCAGGTTTTTTATTTTTACTTTTACCTTTCTTTTTATTATTGCTAGAGGTTTGAATACTCTGAATAGAATTAACCTTGGTGGAAACCTTGGGATTTGAAGGAGTAGGGGTGGTGGTATGGGTTTGCTTGGCAGGTTTTGCTACTAACAGGGACTGGATTGAACCAACAATCCCATCAACAGGGACTTCTACTAGTGGCTTTGTAGGATTGGTGCTTGGGCAACGAGCTTGAGGAATCAAGTCATACAAAGTTCCAGACTAGGAATATACCAAATCTAGATACTGGGCTTGACTAATGGTTGCTCTTCAATAATGACACCACCCATAGCCATATCTCAGGGAATTGGAGGCAACAAAGATTTGGTAAACCAATCAGCTAATAACTGATCCAGAATAGATGCCTTAATAAGTCTTCTCCACCTTCTCCACTCATGGATATGATTGGATATGTGGGTGGATGTGTTCTATCGCAGAGAAGTTAAGAGATCAGTACCCATTTCATAATGAACAGGAATCTGAAAGTGTGTAAGAAATACAGTTTCCAATGAGCCAAAATCCACAAACGAGTGTTGCAAAATTTCAATATACCATTTCATGACTGTATCGGTTAAAGTTCACTGAAAGAGTCTTAAATGAATTGAATCATCCATAAGGGAGTTTGAAGAACACCATATATGGAATACCATGACATGGTTTTTCAGATCTTCTCCCTACTTCCCATCAAACTTTGGAATGTCCGATGGTAACTTTACTGGAATGGGAGGTCACGAGGGGTTATGTTGAATGGGGTCATAAATCAACTTGGACAAATCAGGAAAGTCCAAAGTTGCTAGGAAAGGTAACTGAAGAACTACCGAAAAATATTCCTGTAGGGGGTTGATTTCCGGGATAAGGACTGTTAGGACCACTAGGAGGAGGGCCACTAGGGCCTATGAAACCACCAGGACCACTGGGACCACTAGGAGGGGGACCACCAGACCCTCCCAGACCATGAGGAGGTAAACCTTCAGAGCCTTCAAAACCATTAGGAGGAGGGCCACCAGACCCTCGAGGGCCATTGGGAGGAAGGCCACCAGCCCCCCTAGGACCACCGAGACCATTAGGACCATAAGGAGGAAAGCCACATGGCCCTCCAAGACCATTATGCCCCCCAGGGGGAGGACCTCCATAAGGAGGTCCTCTAGAACCTCCTGCAGTATGTATAGGTATCCCCCCCATAGCTGGCATGCAAGACCAGTTAGGGTACCCCCATGGCGTGAAAGGATTACTAGGATATGGAATTCTAGAATAAGGTATTTTTGTAGAATTGGGTGGATAATTAATGTTTCCTACAGGTATTTGATTTGCTGTATAACCATAACCCCAAGAAGTTTGATTGGTTACAGGTTGTGCCCCCAAGGGCTGACCTGAACTAGATGGGAGATTAACCACATTAGTGTTGATGGGAGGGACATAAACTGTAGATTCCTTTATACCAGAGGTATTTCCTTGACTAGATACAATTCCAGCGCTAGATAACATAGTTCATGCTGGGGGTTTCCCCCCGGCACTAGAAGGTAATGAGGAAAGAGGAATTGAAGGTTGAGCCCTAGGTGCAGAAGACCTGGGAAGATTGGGAACATACATAATATGGGAGATGGTGGGGTTGGTAGTTTGACTTGGGTTGTGTGGAGTTACTGTGCTATCTATAATCGATTCTATGGGTCTCATAGAATCGACAAGTGAACGATATCCCATAGGAACATTTGTGGAACATGATGGTGGTGTGCCCAATATGTCATCTATTTTTTTTTCAATCTCTTGTGCATGGAGAATGGCTATGTGGTATTTTCTACATTCTTCTTCATCTGGAGAAACTTCTTCAGAAAAATTTAAACGGGTGCCAAATGAGGCAATGGCCTGTCCTATAGAGGTATCCCAAAATGGAGCATTGGGACCATAATCCAAACGGGTAGTATCATCAACATGACCTTCTATGGGAGAATGGAAATGAAGTATTACCCCAAGAAGGCTGTTGGAACAAGGGAGGTGAGTGTGAAGGATATCGTCCTCTTCTTTCTGAAACCACATTATCTCCCACTTGGGAGGTGGTAGCAGCTCCTTGGTCGATAGCTTCCATTGGATTTTCTCCTGAAACAGGAATGAAATTGGGTGGAAAGCCCCGTACTCTTCTGTACTATCTTATCTTAGACAGTTTATACAGCTCCTATCTAACCTAGGGTCTCAAAAACTAGAAAACACACCAAAAATTTCTCTACTCAAGCTATAGGTCAAACAAGCAAACTTAAAATGACAGGAGGGGTTCAGATAGTCAGGTCTCTCACTAGGATTGTCAAGAAGGTGCCACTCGCGATATACCTCAAGGGTATGTGCATAGTAATCTCCCCGAATGTTGTTTTCAGTGTATGGCTCCAAGCTAAATGACCAAAGGGTTTTCCTTAGATGGATAAGTTATCCTAGTGGGGTCTCTCGATATATGCAAGGTACGTGGGAGCTCAAGTCGGTAGTAGTGTTGTCTAATGCATAACCGTACACAAGGGGCCTTCCGATATACAATAAAGTACATGAATTACCTTTATACATACCTCAAGGGTACTTGAAAGGTTTTTCAATATACCAATGGTACGTGGAAGAACCGTGCGAGTCCCGGGACGTAATGCGGACGAATAACGACAGCTCCTATGATTAACGATGCCTGAACACGTCTCTAACCTATCACTCAAATTGTTATGTAAATTTTAACCTATAACTACCATTAATTTTAAATTGGATGGTTAGGTTAATGCATGGAGTTTTGACAGAAAAAGTAAAACCATGCAATATGCATATACAAATATTTCACTTTACCGTTCGTGGTATGACTACCTACGGGAGGGAAAGAGAGTATTTTCTTTTGCTTCAAAACAAAAAATTTCCAAACAACAATATTGAACACAAAATCAAAGACAAGAAACAATTTCCAAACTCATTTCTCTTTTCTGAAAGCAATCAATAGAGGAGTCTCTTTTCTTAAAAGAAAAACAAGAAGCACACTATATGCATATGCACTCTATTTTTTTATTTTTCGTAAAGCATAGATAGATCTAACTTAAAACTATAATATTTTTTATTTTGATGAGATAGTATAAATGAAAAAGATACAAAACAACATAGAGAACCTGAAAGCTTGTGAGGCCAATCAGAGATCCAATGTCTTGTGCTCACTAATGATAACGACCTAAGCTTAGTAAAAAAAAAATCTTTTTAAACAAGCAAAAAGAAGTCTTCTATGGGAACAAAAAATGAAATCAAGATGCTAATTAAACATTTTTCTTTTAGTCTATATAACTGAAATGAAAAGAGAGATCGATAACACCTAAGAATAAAATGGAAAATCAACAAGCCTAATCTACCTTTTGAATTCTTCAAGCAAGCCAATATTTTACCACAAAATTCCAAACCATAAGCATTAGATTCTAACATACAATATTGACAGTGTAGGGATGAAAGCAAATCAACTCAATTTTTTTGCAAAAAATGAGAAAAAAGTAGTATTGGAATAAGGCCTACCTGGAACCATGCTGGAGGGGTCTTGACAGAGCGGTTCTTGATGAGCTCCGCTTCTAGATAACAGGACTCAGGCGGTGGCACCGCGTGCTGCTAACAGGCTTCAGGTGGTGGCACCGATTCTTGCCAACAGTATAAGAGCAGTTCCCTGTATAGATCCAAAACACAAAGGAGAATGACACATCAAGTTATAAAAAGATCAAATCAAGGTAAAAATTGATAGATTGACAGTAAAAAAGAGCATAAAATGTTGAAATACTTCAGATCTGAACAGATCCAAAAGTTTCAAACCAGAATTCACTAAGTCAAATAGCATATCTGAGTTAAGAGAGTTGGAGATGGAGCCAGGATTCAGACCAGAGTTCAAGAACTGAGGAATATCAAATCAACTGATATATGTATCAATCCCTAGCGGAGTCGCCAGATTTGTAACCAGGAATATTTCACCTTCTGTGAACAGAAGCTCTTCCTCTGGTCTGAATGGTTCAGATCTAGAACAAATGAGTGAACAACAAAGGATGAAGACCTTCTCTGGATGTCGTAGAAACCTAGAATGTTTCTTTGATATTGAACCTATGTACCGAAAAATAGATCAAACATGCAAACACAACAAAGCTACCAGAAAATCATCTACTTATCCATGTTAGTGACTAAGGAATCTAACAACATGTACAAGTGAAATCAAAACAACAGTAATGTGGGACGAAAATCATCTTTTCATTAAAGATGTATGGAGAATTTTACAACCATTTCCTTAGTTTCGACAAGCATGTCCACAAGACAAACACTTAATCCCCATAAGATCCAACTTTTCTCTCCATGCTCTACAATGGCTTGGTCTAAGTGGTCAATCCAACACCGTAACAATACCTCTATAGTTACCCACTCAACTATGGATATGAACTTGTATTTATAAGGATTCTTGGATAGGAATAGTTCAGAGAATTGTGGATGAGGTGGCCTATAAGATCCTATGATGGGTGATCTCAAGCTCAACTGACCCACAATCATAGGGATAAGGGAGGACACGAGGCTCATGAACTAGAAGCCTCGAGAAACTTCTCTTTTTCCCATTTTACCCAAGGTACCTCTTTTCTTCTCTTATGAAAGAGTAGTTGAGATGAGAAACACTTATGGACCAAAGACCACAGGAAATGGCACTGCTTATGGAAAATAGGATACAGGTGGTGCGAGCAAGGTACTGCTCATGGGCCATAGGGAAAATGTGGTGCTGAGTTTTTTCATGTAGAATTGACAAACAACATAGGTTTCCACTCTAAGTGTTGGGATTAAGGGAAAACATGTAAGTCAAAGGTCTTATCACATGGTGGTGATAGGATTTGGGTATAACACCCTGCTCCAATATTCAAAAGGAGTCATACCATCAAGCTGCTTATGAGGCACCTATTTTGGATGTAGGATGCACAGTTTATAGCCTCAGCCCAAAATTTTGGTGGAAAAGTCTTAGCTTCCATCATGCAGGCTGCCATCTCCTTCAGTGACTTGTTCTTTCTCTCAGCAACACCATTTTGTTATGGTGTGTAAGGGATCGAATGATGGATCTGAATACCTACCTATTTACAATACTGAATGAACTCAGACTTGACATACTCACCACCATTGTCAGATCCCAGACTGGTTTTCAACCAAGGCTTTAAAGACTTTGAAGAGGTCAAAAAATTCAGACTTATGCTTTAGGAGGTGAACCCAACAATACCTGGAAAATTCATCTATGAAGGTTAGTGCATATTTGGCTTGACTCATGGACATATGAGGAAATGGACCAGCAATGTCCCCGTGGATCAAATCAAGAGGTGCAGAGGTTCTCTCATGACTATCTCTCTCATATTTGTGCTCTGGGTGTTTTCCTAGGATACAACCATGATAGAATCCCTTAGAACACTTGATCTTTGGTAACCCTATGATCATATCTTTTTCACTCAAATAAGAAAGATACTTGTAGTTAAGATGGCCAAATATTTCATACCAAATCTTTGCTTGCCTCATTAGCATGAATCGGAAGAGTAGAGGGGTTTGAGTAGGGTATAAAATGGGAAAACATGTATACCTTCGAAGTGTGATAAAAAACACCTTTTGCTATGACTTTACCATTCGAAATCTCAGTGATTTCAACATCATCAGGGGAGAGGAGGACCTTCTTTGGAGACCTAGTGAGTCATCTGATACACTGACAAGAGATTAGAGACAAGACCTGGAACATACAACACATTATTGAACTTAACATAGTCTTGATCAATCCTTCCCTTCCCCAAATTATTAGTGAGAGATTCATCTCTCAAAACTATTAGTGGACCTTTCGACATGTTAAGAGAGGAGAATGCCTATTTTTTTGAAGCCATATGTCTAGAAGCTCCAGAGTCTATGATGAATCTAGGTGAGCTTGATGTGCCAGCAACCAAGGCATGTACTCTCTCTCTGTCCTTTGAATTTGATCCTCCTTTCCTCTTCTTTGAGCAACCAGGAAGGGAGATATTATTCTTCTCCAGGAGTTGGTTCAACATCTCAATTTTCTTCTTCATACAAGAGCTCTCAAGATGATAGCCCTTACTGCAGTATGTCCACTTGCTCATTTCTCCTTTGTTCTTCTTCTTTTGGGAGTTTTTCTTGGAACCTTGGGGATCCTCTTGAGACTTGTTCTTGTCTCTATTTTGCTCAGGTGGATTTTTAGATTTTTTCTTGCTTTTTGAATCCACCCTTGAATCTCCAACAACCAAAGCTTGTTCTTTGGAATATTTGATGGTGCCCATCATCACCAACTTATCGTGTTCCTGTGTGAGGGATTCCATGAAATTTGCAAGCTTAGGAATATTCTAGGCTCAAGCTATCAACTTGGTGGCATGGAAGGTCAAAACAAACACTGAACAGTTATGGACAAACTTGGAGAGTATGGCCAAAAATAGTTGCTCTTCCTTCTTTTTGATCCGACACTATTTTAGCTGCATAACAAGGGCTTTAAACTTGGAAAAATAGGGTTGCAAGGATTCGAAGCTATTGGGAATAAAGGAGATCAACTCATTCTCAATTTGATGTCCTCTTATCTCATCTGTCTTACCAAAAATTTCTACAATATTCTCCCACACTTCATTAGGTGATTTCAATCCATCAATATGGAAGAGGAGGTCTCTTGAAATGCTCAGACACAAAAGACCATTGGCCTCATCCCTCCTGTTGTGCCATTTGATTTTCTCTGCAGCTGCATTGGGCTCTGCCTCAATTGCCATAGTCACCCTATAGAGAAATTTCACTCTCAATAATATCTCCATCTCAATTTTCCACTCAAACAAATTGAATGGAGTCAATATGATCTTCTGAGATTGGTCGATAGCTCAAAAATTGTTCCCTTCAGTCAGCAAAATATGCTCCCAGTCAAGATGTCAAACCTGCAATAGCAATATGGAAGGAAAGAAATTGATATAAAAATTATTTGATACCATGTGGAAATTGAACCCAAGATATATAACAATTACACTCACAAAATTGCTAATCAAACATCAAAAATTAACACCAAAGGAGACTGAAATTTGAGCATAACACTAATCTGTATTGAGTAAGTGTACAATATCCAACCTTATGAAGTAATAGGATGCTTAAATATATAATTACATGAGATATTTGAATGCATAAGGATTCCATTCGAAAAGGTCAAAAAGATGTCTTACTAAATCCAGTCAAATCCCCCATAGGTGCATAAAGCAGTTTCCAAATCCACCAAGATGCTCACGAATTGGCTAAGTCAAGTAGGAAAGCTAATGAGGGATGGAAAGACAACTCATACATGATTTTATTAGGAGAAAAGGAAGGAGGATGATTTGGTCAAAAAACAAGTCAACTACACCTAGTCTAGCTTTTCCTTTTCCCTTAAATCTCAAGAAAACTGGTAGCTTTTCAGAAAAAGAAGATATGCACTTTGGAGGATCTGGAATAAATAAGACATGCTAAAATGGGTTTCTAGGATGTTTTCCAAGTGCTCCATGACTCATTTTTAGCATGTTTTGACTTCTAGGACATGTATAAGGAAACTAGCATAGAGTGGAATCTAGGAAACTAGGTAATAAGACAAAAATGCTTTAATTAATGTCTAAGGTAGGTAACTATGGGTTGGTTATTCTAACAAATGGAAGAAATTGTTGAAGGAAATTTTGGTCTACATAACCTGTGAGGGCAGGTATAATAGGGTGATGATATATCATTTCAAGTTAATGAACCATTTCACTGGCAGGAGGCCCTTGAACCTCCCTTTTTACCTATACAAAGGCCTGAATAAAATGGTTCATTAAGTTAGAGACAAGCCCACCAAGATTGCAGGAAGGTTATCCCATCATGGATTGATCAAGCTAATTGTTCTTGAACTATTGCAAAGAAGGAACGTTTTGTGGACATACTTGCTATTCTGGAATGAATTTGAGACAGAATTGTAGCCATAGGACAAAAGGAAGTCTTCTTCAAAGAAGTCCTCCACTCCTAGAAGTGGTAAGAGTAAGAGCAGGGCCATCTCTCCAAGTGCAGTCGATCAAGCCTCTCCAACTCCTAAGACTAAGAAGGCCAAGACGAACCTAGATTTCAGTGATAAGGCAGAGGAGGCTTCAACACAATAAAAAAATGTCGTCAAACTACCTCACTCTAATTCTAAGGATGAATAAGAATAGGGAACTAACCTAGAATATCAGGTTACAGCAGGGCATGAGGAGTTTCCATCACCTACACCAAAGGAGGATAAAGGTGAACCAGTGGTAGAGGCTTCATCCAGCAAATCTAGATCCCAAATAATCAATCAGCTACTAATGCAGGTGTATGAGCTAGATGTCTTGGAGAGAGAAATAAAAATAACCAATCGGAGATTAACCAGGAGGAATGCTGAATTGTATGACTCTATACAAGAGATAAAAAGGAATTATACCAAGCTAGAGGAAAGTAATCTCATGTTAATGAAAGAAAACACCGGGTTCTATAGGAAAATTAGGTTGTCCAAGTTGCAAACAAGGAATTAAAGCCCTCAGTATCAAGGTCACTTGAAGCTGGAAACCCTAGCAAAAGTAGTAATGAGCCTTTGTGGCCCAGAGGCAGCCTGCGATGCTACTGCCATCCCAAACCCTGTGCAAGTTGTAGAGACACCAAAGGGTCAGTGCTGAAGCCTTAAAAAATTAGGGTAAAGTGTGATAACAATTTTGATTAAAGTTTTAAAACAGAATTTTCAATGGCTTAGGAGAACATTGCAACTGTTCATTAGCCACCGAAAATAGAGCTTTCGGTAGCTTACAGGCCCATAGTTTTGCTTCCCTAGCCACCAAAAGCACAGAACAGTGCAAAAAAACATAGTTTTGCATAGAACCAACTTTTGTTGATCCAAACACCTCGTGGATGATTTATAATGTTGGAAAATAATTAAAGGCATCCGTATTTTGGCTCTGTTTTAGTTATGAAGGTGCCAACGAGGTGAATTAGGTCACATATCCTAACTACTTCGACAAAGGATGAATTGCCTTCCAAATGGAAAGTTCAAATTCTACTTCAGTGTCTACTACAACTATTAAAGAGTTCGATGGTTAGGAAGGTTTTTGGAGTTAGGTATATTGGCAATCAAGATGGGATATTTACCTATTTTTAGCAAATAGTTATGACTGTCTATTTTAGTAAATTTGATCCAATTTTTTAGGATCTGGAATAAATTTTGTAAAGGCTATAAATGTTGGGACTATTGAATAAGAAAAGGTTAAACTTCAGAGACTCTTAGACACTTTTTGTATCCAAGCTTCTCATGTTCTTATAAATTAATACAAGCTATTCTGCTATTACATGTTCAGATTTCATCTTCTTACTGTTCTATACTTGTGCTTGGATGTTTAATCTAGGTTTATTCTATTTACCTAATACAAGATAGTTGTCATCCTATTTCTGTGAAGATAATCTTTCTTTGTTATGATTAGTAATTCATATGTAAGTCCCTTATATGTGAATCTGCTAGCATAGTGAGAATTATTCATTTGTTCACCTTTATTACAAACCCTCTAAACATTGATAGTTAGAAGCCTTGTCTATTTGGTTGAGTTTATGTATTTCTTCAGTGAGTGAGGTCTTATTTGTCATCTGAATTGATCTATTGAGTAAACCATTCAAAAATATTGAAGTTATCGGGCATCTTCGAGCTGCAACCTAGAAGAGTTTCTTGGAGAGCTAACAGGATCCTCATTTATTAACGAATGAGGGGGGGGAGAAAAATTCTGTTAACTGAGTGTACTGGCTAGATCCAACCAGTGTGGTACATGAATGACTAATTCATCGAAGAGCAGTTTTGAGACCCCTTTTTTGTGTGTCATGTTGAACTTTCTACTTGTCTTTTTGTCTATAGCTTGCAACACCTAATTGATTTTGCTCTTTATCTTTGGCTAGGGATTTATGAAGAAGTTGGATCTGGTTGGGAGGGATCGATTCATAATATTTTTTGGTGCATGCATCTTCCAGACCAAGAAGATCAATACCTTCTAGGATGGTATCTTTCATTCCTTTCTACTCTTGTGGTTCAGGGTTTTGATCGGTCATCATTTTAACTGATGTGGATGTCCCCTGATTGTTATTGGGGTGAGGAGCGGATTTTTCATTCAAGTTCTCTTTATGTCGAGGATTTATTGGATCTGCTTTTTAAGGTAGAGGCTCCTTCCCTATTTGCTCATGATCCATGACCTATTCATAATCATTCTGATTGTCCTCCAGGACTTGGAAGCTGTTGTTGGTTGTTGGAGGATGATCCAGGTTGTTTTCTTGCGGTGGTCTCCTATGATTGTGTTTTTTTCTAGCTGCATGCTAAAACCCTTGGTGATCAGGTCCAATGTTCTTTTGGCTCTCTAGTGACTTATTGGTGGGGCATTCTCTGAACAAATTCCCATGTTCATGGCACTTTTGACACCTAAAGGGGATGTGATTATAGTCTAGAGGTTATATCCAGTCACTATCTTCATGGGAAAGGAACAAGGATCCTGTAGGGTGCATTCATCCTAGTATTATTGAGGGAACGAGAACATTCTTATCCAGACTGGAGCCCAAGAAAAATATTCTTTCTCTAGGAAGAAATGTTCCACCCATTTTCTTAGGTACAAACCTGCAGAATTAAAAAAATATAGCCCACCACCTTCAACACACACCTTGTCCTCCAGGTGGTGAAAGATAACGGTGAAAAATACTTTTGAACCCAGCTGCAGGTTGAAATGGGATTTGGGTTCCATTTAGATGTGATCCATCGTCGAAGTTCCTGCTCTATTTTCTATAATCCCATGAATTTTCCAATCAGGGAATGATATTTCATTGTCTGAGCCCTAGCATTTATTCTTTTGGATAGAAGTGATAAGCATGGGAAATATGTCACACATTGGATGCATGATTTCCTTTGTTGAGAAGGGTTTGTGGCACGTTCAGTTTTAGTGTCGGTGGAAGTCTTTTCAGCATTGATAATTTCCTCATTTGGGATGGGGATGTATTCCATACCAATATTTAGTGAAGGGCCAAACCCAGAGGGTCTAACAGACAAATTCTAAGTGGCGTGTGACTGGGAGGGGCCTACCGCCACTGCCAAGACTGTCGTCATGTTGTAGAAACATAGCAGAGCGATGGGAAGCGCAAGAGTTGGGGAAGAGACAGGGAGTAGGTATATCTATCAAAGAGATAGAGCGAAACCATATCGAAAACCCTAGCAGACCTCATTTCACCGATCCAATCCTGAAGTAGGCTCTGTTTTTCAAAATTTTATTAATTTTAAATAATAAAAAATTTTACAAGTCTTAAGTTTGTCTTTAACATGTACACTAACATTAAAAATTGCCCTTCACAAATTATTAAGTACATCACATATTTTTTGGTCTTAATAAAATCCGAGATATAGATAGATCAATCCCATTTGATGTTATCACCATACATGGGACTAGATAGTTGCACTGAATTAAAACAAAATTCTTGCAAAATCTTTTTTCATTTGTAAGTAGAAAGCAATTGTGATTTGTTCCTATTTGTATACAAAACATTGAATCTACAAAGGTTTGGAAAAACATTATGAACAACAATGTTAATCCTTGAAAGCATACATAAATTAATCCAAAGGGGAAAATTCCACTCGCAATCTTGGAGGAGTACAAATCAAAAGACATTGAAGTATTAATTTATGGCAATAGAATTTATTTTACAGAAGGTAATGTAATACAAATGTCAAAAACAATAAAAATTCAAACATTATTCGTATATGTATTATATATATACTAAATTATTTGTTATTGAAAATGAATTAAAAAGTGGCCTTAATTACAAGGGATGACTTCACTGTGATTACACCCATAGAAAACAATGAAAAAGTAAAATATTATTTGATGTGATGCACTAAAAGGAAGATGAAGTTATTGGAGGACTATACTAATAAAGGATTTATATATGAGAGAAGATCCATTATATTAAAAGGTTATTTTTTCCAAGAAATCCATCAAAGTGAAATTTATATTCACTTTCAATACTATGAACTCGACATCATATGCTTCTGGATGCCATCCTTAGAGATCACAAAACCTAACAGACGTCCCGTCTCAACACAAAAAACACATTTATGTGGGTTGAGAAATATATTATAATGACGAAATCTCAGGAAAATATCTCTAAGATGACTAGGGTGGTCCTCCCGTTGTTGTGAATGTGCAGGGAGCTCATTAAGGTACGGTTCAACAATATGTTTAATATCATGAAACGCATAGGACATCGCACGCTGGAAAGTGGATCCAGCATTTTTCAAGCCAAAAGGTAACTTTCTATACACAAAGGTTCCCCATGGGAAAATGAATGCCATCTTGTGTTGATTGGTGGGTAATATCTGAATATGATTATAGCCATAAAATCCATCCATAAATGAGAAGATGACACTTCTAGCACAGTTGTCGATAATCTGATCCATATGTGGAGTAGGAAAGTTTTCCTTGGGACAAGATTTATTAAAGTCTCTAAAATCGATACAGACTCTAATGGTGCCCTACTTTTTATTGACATGGACAACGTTCGATACCCATTTCGTCAGGGGTACGGGATAAATAAACCTAGCTTTGAGAATTTTCTCTATATCAGCTTTAATAGATGTGGCCTTCCGTGGATGGACTTGCCTTAGTTTTTTCTTGACAGGTTTAGCCGTGAGATAGGTTTTAATTTCATGGACCACAATGGATGGGTCTATCCCCGACATTTCTTCATAATACCAGGAAAAAATATCGTCGAATTCTTTGAAAAGTGCCTTTTATGCATCAGATTCGTCTGCCGAGCAGTTCTACCCAATGTGAACATGCTCGATGGTACTAGGCTTGGCTGATATGTTAATTTGATTTATGTGAGTAATGTGGCAAAGGTTTCCTTCAAAATTTGTGTCTTGAAACAATATAGGACTTTGAGGTGCTTTGACAATATCAGTGGAAAACAAGGATGCAAAGTCATGGTTAACCAAACTGCTGTTGGGGAGGAATAAGGATCTATGATGGTGATCCTCCCAAATGGACTCATTCGTATTCATAATATCCATAATGGACTAGTTAGAATGAAAATTCTCAAAGAGATAATCCAAAATAGGAAGAGATGGTTCTAACTAGTAAGGCAGGTGGTAAGGATTTGAAGCCACCAGATGAAGGTCATCGGTGTGATCATCGAAAAGGGTTTGAATGGTGTTGTACATTTCTTCATGTGGACTCAAAAATTTGTTTTCCATTGGCATCACAATCAAATGATGCAATCATATTCACTGTCACTGTGTCTGTGTTAGGAGGAGTAGACGGAAAAATCCCCATAAGGGATGAATCCTTCAACATGCCTACCCCAATAAACTGGTAAGGAGGAGGGAACTGGCCTAACGTAGGAATGTTATTAGTTGTAGAGGTCGTAACATCTGGCATACAAAAATCAAGTTGATCAATGGTAACAATTATCCCTAGATGTGGAAATTGTACTATTCGAATTACTATCAAAGTGACAGCATTCATGGTGTAAAACTGATTTCTTCCTAGAAGGAGGTTGCAATCTAATGGGGCATCCACTACTTCTACTTGAATAGAAACAATTTTTTCCCCAAGCTCGACTACAAGGGATGATATGAGACTGTGGGGCTAGAAACCTCATCCATCAAAGGACTTCAGAGTCGTAGGTGGTGTTACAAGCTCAGGAGAGCCAATAGCTTTCCAACAAGATAGGGACAAGACCGAAGTTGAATTTCCTTCATTTAAGACAGTCCTAAAGACTTTATTTTTGACTAATTTTGTGATCCTTTGGAAATAAAGTTTGTGAGGTAGTCTAGACTTATAGTTCTTGACATTGAAATGAATCAAATTAGAATTGTCCAGGTCTAAAGCTCCTAACATAGTTAACAGGTTTTTGCGTTGTGTAGGACAACTTTGGAGCACTTCCAAAGTAGACATTGCACATGGTTCCTAAGCGAGATATTCAACTACATTATAAAATTAAGCAGCTTGGGAATTAGGGTGAAAAACAACCTTCCTAAGAGTACTCTTTCATGGACGCAAAATCATATCGAGAGTAGGATTCTCGATGGTTAGGGGGACAATAGACGAGGATTCGGGAGAACCAGTAGAGGGAGCTTTCCCTGAAGAAGTATGGTCTTCTTTATTGTCTGCGGGTTTGTCATAATTCTAACTTCCAGTTTGTAGACTAATGGTATCCAAGGAAATCATACTAATTTCCTCTAACGAACTAGAGTTTCCCTGATTAGACATGTGGTCTATCAGTTGTTGTTGAGAGGCAAAATGATTCGTGAGAACTGCGGGTGTGGGATTTGTTTTCAAAAATTGGGTGATTTCATCCCGGTGAGACACTCTTTTGTGAAATGGTCACGTCCACATAGTAGACATGGATGTTTTGATTTTCTTTTCCCTTTATCATTATCATTGTTGGTTGGTTTTGGGTTCTTCTATTGGTTTCCGGGTTTTTTTATTTTTACTTTTACCTTTATTTTTATTATTGCAAGAGGTTTGAATAGTCTGAATATAATTATGCTTGGTGGAAACCTTAGGAGTCGAAGGAGTAGGGGTGGCTGTCTGGGGTTGCTTGGAAGTTTTTTCTGCTGATGGGGACTGGATTGAACCAACAATTCCATCAACAGGGACTTCTGCTAGTGGCTTTGCAGGATTGGTGCTTGGGGGAGGAGCTTGAGGAATCAAGCAATACAAATTTCTAGACTAGGAATAGACCAAGTATAGATAATGGGCTCGACTAATGGCTTGCTCTTTAGTAATGACACTACCCATAGCCACATCTTAGGAAATCGAAGGCAACAAAGATTTGGTAAACCAATCAGCTAATAACTGATCCAGAATAGGAGCCTTAATAAGTCTTCTCCGCTTTCTCCACTCATGTATATGATTGGATATGTGGGTGGATGTGTTATATCACAGAGAAGTTAAGATATTAGTACCCATTTCATAATGAATAGGAAGCTGAAAGTGTGTAAGAAATAGAGTTTCCAATGAGCCAAAATCCACAAACGGGTGTTGCAGAAGTTTAATATACCATTTCGCGGCTGTACCAGTCAAAGTTCGCTGAAAGAGTCTTAAACGAAATGAATCATCCATAAGGGAGTTTGAAGAACACCACAGATGGAATGTCATGACATGGTTTTTTGGATCATCTCCCTGCTTCCCATCGAAATTTGGAATGTTCGATGGTAACTTTACCAGAATGGGAGGTCATGAGGGGTTATGTTGAATGGGGTCATTAATCAACTTGGACAAATCAGGCAAGTCCAAAGTTTTTAGGAAAGGTAACTAATAGTTAGGTTGCACATACTAGTAATATTGATATGGAATATAGTTACCAGTAGGACCATAAGTAGACTGATAGACAGGTTGTTGTGACGAAGAACTACCATAAAATCCGCCCACAGGGGGTTGATTTCTGGGATCAGGACCATTAGGACCATCAGGAGGAGGGCCATTGGGGCCTCAAAAACCACCGATACCACTAGGATGGGGACCACTATACCCTCCCAGACTACCAGGAGGTAAACCTCCAGAACCTCAGGAACCACTAGGAGGAGGGCCACCAGACCCTCCAGGGCCATTAGGAGGAAGGCCACCAGGACCCCCAGGACCACTGGGACCATTAGGACCATAATGAGGAAAGCCACTAGACCCTCCAGGACCATTAGGCCCCCTGGGGGAGGACTGCCATAAGGTGGTCCTCTGGCACCTCCCGCAGTATGTATAGGTATCCCCCCCATAGCTGGCATGCAGGACCAGTTAGGTTGCTCCCATGGCATGAAAGTATTACTAGGATATGGAATTCCAACATAAGGTATTCCTATAGGAATGGGTGGATAATTAATGTTTCTTACAGGTATTTTATTTGCTGTATAACCATAACCCTAAGAGGTTTGATTGGTTACAGGTTGTGCCCCCAAGGGTTGACTTGAACTAGATGGGGGATTAACCACATTAGTGTGTGTGGGAGGGACATAAAATATAGATTTATCTATGCTAAAGGTATTTCCATGACTAGATACAATTATGGTGCCAGATAACGTAGGTCATGCTGGGGGTTTCCCTCCGGCACTAGAAGGTAATGACGAAACAGGAATTGAAGGTTCAGCCCCAGGTGTGGAAGACCTGGGAATATTGGGAACATACATAATATGGGAGGTGGTGGGGTTGGTAGTTTTACCTAGGTTGTGTGGAGTTAATGTGCGATCTATAATTGGTTCGATGGGTCTCATAGAATCGGCAAGTGAACGATATCCCACAGGAACAGTTGTGGAACAAGATGGTGGTGTGCCCAATATGTCATCTATTTTCTTTTCAATATCTTGTGCATGGAGAATGGATGCATGGTATTGTCTACATTCTTCTTCATCTGGAGAAACTTCTTCAAAAAATTTTAAACGGGTTCCAAATGAGGAAATGGCTTGTCCTATAGAGGTATCCCAAAATGGAGCATTGGGACCATATACTGGACAGGTAGTATCATCAACATGACCTTCTATGGGAGAATGGAATGAAGTATTACCTCGAAGGATATGGTCCTCTGCTTTCTGCAACCACATTATCTCCCACTTGGGAGGTGGTAGCAGCTCCTTGGTTGATAGCTTCCATTGGATTTTCTCCTAAAACAAGAATAAATTCGGGTGGCAAGCCCCGTACTCTTCTGGACTTTCTTAGCTTAGCCAGTTTGTATAGCTCCTATCTAACCTAGGGTCTCAAAAAATAGAAAAAAAACCAAAAATTTCCCTACTCAAGCTATAGGTCAAACAAGAAAACATAAAATGACAAGAGGGGTTCAGATAGTCAAGTCTCTCACGATATACCTCAAGGGTATGTGTGTAGTAATCTCCCTGAATGTTGTTTTCGGTGTATGGCTCCAAGCAAGATGGCCAAAGGGTTTTCCTCAAATGGATAAGGTATCCTAGTGGGGTCTCCCGATATATGCAAGGTACGTGGGAGATCAAATCGATAGCAGTATTGTCTAATGCATAACCGTACATAAGGGGCCTTCTGATATACAATCAAGTAAATGAAGTACCTTTCTATATGCCTCAAGGGTACGTGAAAGGTTGTTCAATATACCAATGGTATGTGGAAGAACCACACAAGTCCCGAGATGTAATGCAGACAAGTAACGACAGCTCCTACGCTTAAGGATGCCCTAGCACGTCTCTAACCTATCACTCAAATTGTTATGTAAATTTTAACCTATAACTACCATTATTTTTAAAGTGGACGGTTAGGTTAATGCATGGAGTTTTGATAGAAAAAGTAAAACCATGCAATATGCATATGAAAATATTTCACTTTATCGTTCGTGGTATTCCTACCTACGGGTGGGAAAGAGAGTATTTTCTTTTGCTTCAAAACCAAAAATTTCCAAACAACAATATTGAACACAAAATTAAAGACAAGAAGCACATTCCAAACTCATTTCTCTTTTCTGAAAGAAATCAAAAGGGGAGGAGTCTCTTTTCTTAAAAGAAAAACAAGAAGCACACTATATGCATATGCACTCTATTTTTCGATTTTTCTTAAAGCATAGATAGATCTAACTTAAAACTATAATATTTTTTTATTTTGATGAGATAGTATAAATGCAAAAGAGACAAAAGAACATAGAGAACCTGAAAGCTTGTGAGGCCAATCAGAGATCCAATGTCTTATGCTCACTAATGATAATGACCTAATCTCAGTAAAAAAAAAATTCTTTTTAAACAAGCAAAAATAAGTCTTCTATGGGAACACAAAATGAAATCGAGATGTGAATTAAACATTTTTCTTTCAGTCTATATAACATAAATGAAAAGAGAGCTTGCTAACACTTAAGCTTTCGAAAAATAAATCCTTTCACAAATACAACCAATAAGCACAAAAGAAAATGGAAAATCAACAAGCCTAATCTAGCTTTTGAATTCATCAATCAAACTGATATTTTACCATAAAATTCCAAACCATAAGAATTAGATTCTAACACACAAGAATGACAGTGCAGGGCTGCAAGCAAATCAACTCAATTTTTTTGCAAAAAATGAGAAAAAGGTAGTCTTGGAATGAGGCCTACCTAGAACCTTGCTGGAGGGGTATTGATAGAGTGGTTTTGGACAAGGACCAATTTTGGATAACAAGACTCAAATGGTGGCACCACGTGCTACTAACAAGTTTCAAGCAGTGGCACCTCTTCTCGCCAATAGCATAAGAGCGATTCCCTGTATAGATCCAAAACACAAAGGAGAACGACAAATAAAGTTAGAAAAAGATCATGTGAAGGTAAACATTGATGGATTGACAGTAAAAAAGAGCATAAAAAGTTGAAATACTTCAAATCTGAACAGATCTGAAAGTTTCAAACCAAAATTCACTGAGTCAGATAGCAGATCTGACTGAAGAGAGTTGGAGATGGATCCTGGATTCAGACAAGATTTCAAGAACTGAGGAAGGTCAGATCAACTGATATATGTATCAATCCCTAATGGAGTTGCCATTATTGTAACCAGGAATATTTCACCTTCTGCGCAAAGAAGCTATTCCTCTGGTCTGAATGGTTCAGATCTAGAAAAAATGATTAAATGACAAAGGATGAAGACCTTCCCTGGATGTTGTAGACACCTGGAATGCTACTTCGATAGTGAACCAGTGTACCTAGAAACACATCAAAGCTACCAGAAATTAGATTTGCAATAAAAATGTATGGAGAAGCTTACAACCATTGCCTTAGTGTCGACAAGCATCTCCACAAGACAAATAGTTCATCCCCATAAGCTCCAACTTTGCTTTCTATGCTCTCCAATGGCTTGGGCTAAGTGGTCAATCTAACAACATAACAATACCTCTATAGTTCCCCACTCAACTATGGACATGAGCTTGTATTTATAAGGCTCAATGGATAGGAATAGTTGAGATAATTGTGGATGAGGTGGCCTCTAAGATCCTATGATGAGGGATCTCAATCTCAACTAACCCATAATGGTAGTGATAAGGGAGGACATGAGACTCATTATCTAGAATCCTCGAGAAACTTCTATTTTTCCCATTTTACCTAGGGTACCACTTTTCTTCTCTTATGACAGAGCGGTTTAGATGAGAAATGCTTATAAACCAAAGACCACAGGTAGTGGCACCGCTTATGGAAAATAGGATATAGGTGATGCAAGTGAGGTACCACTCATGGGTCATAGGTAAAACATGGTACTGAGCTTTTTCATGTAGTATTAACAAATAACATAGGTTTCCACTCTAAGTGCTGGGATTAAGGGAAAACATGTAAGTCAAAGGTCTTATCACATGGTGGTGACAGGATTTGGGTATAAAACCCTACTCCAAGCTTCGAAAGGAGTCATACCATAAATTTTCTTATGAGGAACCCTATTCGAGATGTAGGATGCACAGTTTATAGCCTCATCCCAAAACTTTGGTGGCAAAGTCTTAGCCTCCATCATGCAGGTTGCCATCTCCTTTAGTGACCTATTCTTTCTCTCAGCAACACCATTTTACTTTCATGTGTAAGGGATCGAATGCTGGATCTAAATACCTACATCTTTACAATACTAAATGAACTCAGACTTGACATACTCACCACCATTTTCAGATCTGAGGATCTTGAGTTTCCTCCCAGACTGGTTTTCAAGCAAGGCTTTAAAGACTTTGAAGAGGTCAAAAAATTCAGAATTATGCTTTAGGAAGTGAACCCAACAATGCCTGGAAAAGTCATCTATGAAGGTCAGTGCATATTTGGCTTGACTCATAGACATATGAGGAAATGGACCAGCAATGTCCCTGTGGATCAACTCAAGAGGTGCAAAGGTTCTCTCATGGCTAGCTCTCTCATATTTGTGCTCTGGGTGTTTTCCTAGGATACAACCTTAACAGACTCCCTTAGAACACTTGATCTTTGGTAACCCTATGACCATATATTTTTCACTCAAATCAGAAATATACTTGTAGTTAATATGGCCAAATGTTTCATGCCAAAGCTAGCTTTCCTCATTAGCATGAATCGGAAGAGTAGAGGGGTTTGAGTAGGGTAGAAAATGGGAAAACATGTATACCTTCAAAGTGTGATCAACAACACCTTTTTCTATGACTTTACCATTCAAAATATTAGTGATTTCAACATCATCAAGGGAGAAGAGGACCTTCTTTGGAGACCTAGTGAGTCATCTGATACACTGACAAGAGATTAGAGGCAAGACCTGGAACATACAACACATTATTTAACTTACCATGGTCAAGATCAATCCTTCCCTTCCCCAAACTGTTAGTGAGAGAGTCATCTCCCAAAACTATTGGTGGACCTTTTGACATGTCAAGAGAGGAGAATGCCTCTTTTTTTAAAACCATATGTCTAGAATATCCAGAGTCTATCATGAAGCTAGGTGAGCTTGATGTGCCAGCAACCAAGGCATGTACTCTCTCTGTGTCCTCTAAATTTGATCCTCCTTCCCTCTTATTTCAGCAATTAGGAAGGGAGATGTTATTCTTCTCTAGGAGTTGGTTCAACATGTCACAATGCTTCTTCATACAAGAGCTATCAGGATGATAGCCCTTACTGCAGTATCTGCACTTACTCATTTCTCCTTTGTTCTTCTTCTTCTGGGAATTCTTCTTGGAACCTTGGGGATCCTCTTGAGACTTGTTCTTGTCTCTCTTTTTCTTAGGTGGATTTTTAGATTTTTTCTTACTTTTTGAATCCACCCTTGAATCTCCAACAACCAAAGCTTGGTATTTGGAAGGTTTGACGGTGCCCATCATCACCAACTTATCTTGTTCTTGTGTGAGGGATTCCATGAACTCTACAAGCTTAGGAATATTCCAGTCTTAAGCTGTCAACTTGGTAGCATGGAAGGTAAAAACAAACACTGAATAGTCAGGGCCAATCTTAGAGAGTATGGCCAAAACTAGTTGCTCTTCCTTCTTTTCGATCCCACTATGTTTTAGCTGAAAAACAAGGGTTTTAAACTTGGAAAAATAGAGTTGCAAGGATTTGAAGCTACGGGGACTCAAGGAGATCAACTAATTCTCAATTTGATGTCCTCTTGTCTCATCTGTATTACCAAGACTCTCTACAAGCTTCTCCCACACTTCATTAGGTGATGTCAATCCATCAATATGGAAGAGGAGGTCTCTTGAAATGCTCAGACATAAAAGACCATAGGGCTCAGCCCTCCTGTTGTGTCATTTGATTTTCTCTACAGCTGCATTACGCTCTACCTCAGTTGCCATAGTCACCCTATAGAGACATTTCACTCTCAACAATATCTCCATCTTAGTTTTCCACTCAAATAAATTGAATGGAGTCAAGATGATCTTCTGAGATTGGTCCATAGCTCAAAAATTGTTCCCTTCAATCAGCAGAATATGCTCCCAGTCAGGATGTCAAACCTGCAATAGCAATATGGAATGATATAAATTGATCTACAAAGTATTTGATACCATGTGGAAATTGAACTTAAGAGATAGAACAATTACACTCACAAAATTGCTAATCAAACATCCAAAATTAACACCAAAGGAGACTGAAATTGGAGCATAAAAATAATATGTATTGAGTAAGTGTACAATAGCCAACATTATGAAGTAATAGCCTGATGCAATATATAATTACATGAGATATTCGAATGCATAAGGATGCATTCGAAAAGGTCAAAAAACAGTCTTACTAAATCTAGTCAAATCTCCCATAGGTGCATAAAGCAGTTTCCAAATCCACCAAGATGCTCACGAACTAGCTAAGTCAAGTAGGAAAGCTAATGAGGGATGGAAATACAACTCATACATGCTTTTATTAGGATAAAATGAGGGAGGATGATGTGGTAAAAAACAAGTCAACTACACCTAGTCTAGATTTACCTTTTGCCTTAAATCTCAATAAAACATGCAGCTTTTAAGAAAACGTAGATATGCACTTTGGAGGATCTGGAATAAACCATACATGATAAAATGGGTTATCAAGATGTTTCCCAAGCACTCCATGACTCATATTTAGCATGTGTTGATGTCTAGGACATCTAGAAGGAAACTAGCATAGAGTGGAATCTAGGAAACTAGGTAATAAGACACAAATGATTTAATTAATGTCTAAGGTAGGTAACTATGGGTTGATTATTCTAACAAATGGCAACACTTGTTGAAGGAAATTCTGGTCTACATAACTTGTGAGGGCAGGTATAATAGGGTAATTATATACCATTTCAAGTTAATGAACCATTTCACTGATAGGAGCCCCTTGAACCTCCCTTTTTACCTATACAAAAGCCTGACTAAAATGGCTCATCAAGTTAGAGCAAATCCCACCAAGATTGTAGGAAGGTTATTTGATCATGGCTTGATTAAGCTAATTGTTCTTGAACTACTGCAAAGAAGGAATGTTTCCTAGACATACTTCCTATTCTAGAATGAATTTGAGACAAAATTGCAGCCAAAGGACAAAAGGAATTCTTCTTCAAAGAAGTCCTCCACTCCCAGAAGTGGTAAGAGAAAGAGGAGGGCCATCTCTCCAATTGCAGTGGATCAAGCCTCTCTAGCTCCTAAGACTAAGAAGGTGAAGAGGAACCTAGATTTCAGTGAGAAGGAAGAGGAGTCTTCAATACAATACAAAAATGTCGTCAACCTACCTTACTCTGATTCCGAGGATGAATAAGAATAGGGAACTAACCTAGCATATCAGGTTACAGTAGGTCATGAGGATATTTCATCACCTACACCAATGGAGGATAAAGGTGAACCTGTGGCAAAGGCTTCATCCATCACACCTAGATCCCCAAAAATCAATCAGCTACTAAGGCACGTGTATGAGCTAGAAGTCTTGGAGAGAGAAATAAAAATAACCAATGGGAGATTAACCAAGAGGAATGCTAAATTGTATGACTCTCTGCAAGAGATAAAAGGAAGTATACAAAGCTGGAGGAAAGTAATCTCAGGTTAATGAAAGAAAAAACTAGGCTCTACAGAAAAATCAGGCTATCCAAGTTGCAAACAAGGAATTCAAGCCCTCAATATCAAGCTCACTTGAAGTTGGAAACCCTAGTAGAAGTTGCAATGAGCCTTTGTGGCCCAGAGGCATCCTGTGATGCTGCTACCATCCCAAACCCTATGGAGGTTGCAAAGACACCAAAGGGTCACAGTTGAAGCCTTAAAACATCAGGGTATAGTGTGATAACAATTTTGATTAAAGTTTTAAAACATACTTTTGAGTGGCTTAGGAGAACATTGCAATTGTTCATTAGCCACCAAAAACAGAGCTTTCGGCAGCTTACAGGCCCATATTTTTGCTTCCCTAGCCACCGGAAGTGCATAATAGTGCAAAAAAGCATATTTTTGCATAGAACCGACTTTTGTTGATCCAAATACCTCGTGGATTATTTATAATGTTGGAAAATAATTAAAGGCATCAATATTTTGTCTCTGTTTCAGTTATAAAGGTGGCAACGAGGTGAATTAGGTCACATATGCTACCTACTTCAACAAAGGATGACTTGTCTGCCAAATGGAAAGTTTGAATTCTACTTCCGTGTCTACTAGAACTATTAAAAAGTTCGAGGGTTAGGAAGATTTTTGGAGTTAGGTAGCTTGGAAAACAAGATGGGATCTTTACTTATTTTTAGCAAATAGTTATGACTGTCTATTTTAGTAAATTCGATCCAATATTTTAGGATTTGGAATAAATTTTGTAAAGGTTATAAATCCTAGGACTACTGAAGAAGAAAAGGTTCAACTTCAGAGACTCTGAGCCACTTTTTGTATCCAAGATTCTCATGTTCTTATCAATTAATACAAGCTATTTTGCTATTACAAGTTCATATTTCATCTTCTTTCTATTCTGTACTTGTGCTTTGATGTTTAATTCAAGTTTATTCTATTTACCTAATACAAGATAGATGTCATCCTATCTCTGTGTGGATAATTGGAATTGCAGGTATCTTTCCTTGTTATGATTAGCAATTCAAATGTAAGTTCCTTATATGTGAATCTGCTAGCATAGTGAGAATTATTCATTTATTCACCTTTATTACAAACCCTTTGAACATTGATAGTTAGAAGCCTTGTCTATTTGGTTGAGTTTATGCATGTCTTAAGTGAGTGAGGTCTTATTTTTCATTTGAATTAACCCATTGAGTAAACTATTTAAAAATAATGAAGTTACCAGGAATCTTCGAGCTGCAACCTAGAAGAGTTTCCTAGAGAGCTAACATGATCCTCATTTATTAATGAATGGGGGGGGAGAAAAATTATGTTGAGTGAGCATACTAGCAAGATTCAACCAGCGCGGTACCCGGACGACTAATTCATTGAAGAGAAGTTTTGAGACCCCTTTTTTGTGTGTCACGTTGAGCTTTCTACTTGTCTTTTTGTCTAGAGCTTGAAACACCTAATTGATTTTAATCTTTATCTTTGGCTATGGCTTTATGAAGAAGTTGGATCTTCTTGGGAGGGATCAAGTTGTAATATTTTTTGTTGCATGCATCTTTGATACCAAGAAGATCAAGACCTTCTGGGATGGTATCTTTCATGTCTTCCTCCTCTTGTGGTTCAGGTTTTTGATCGGTCATCATGTGAATCGATGTGGATGTCCCCTGATTTTCATTGGGGTGAGGAGCAGATTTTTCATTGAAGTTCTCTTTATGTTGAGGATTTATTGGATCTGCTTTTTCAAGCAGAGGCTCCTTCCCTATTTGCTCATGCTCCAGGACTTGTTCATAATAATTCTAATTGTCCTCCAGGACTTGGAAGTTGTTTTTGGATGTTGGAGGATGATCTAGGTTCTTTTCTTGTGGTGGTCTCCTATGATTGCATTTTTTTTTGGCTTCCTGCTGAAACCCTTGGTGATCAAGTCCAGTGTTCTTTTGGCTCTCCTGCGACTTATTGGTGGGGCATTCTCTGAAAAAATTCCCATGTTCATGGCACTTTCAACACCTAAAGGGGATGTGCTCATAGTCTAGAGGCTAGATCCAGTCACTATATTCATGGGAAAGGAAAATGGCATTCAGAAGAGCCTGAGCGATGTGCATGTAGAAAAATATCCTGGAATAGGAGGTGTATTTGTTCATTCTTGTTTGGTTCACCGTTCGAACAAAATTTGCCAAGGTGTTTCCAAAATCCTGTAGGGTGGATTCATCCTAGTGTTCTTGAGGGAGCAACAACATTCTTATTCAGACCGGAGCCCAGGAAAATCCTTCTTTCTCTAGGCAGAAATGTTCCACCGATTTTCTTTGGTACAACCTTGTAGAATTGAAAACATTTGGCCTGCCACCTTCATCACACGCCTTGTCCTCTAGGTGGTGAAAGATAACAGTGAAAAATACTTTCGAACCCAGCTGCAGGTTGAAATGGGCTTTGGGTTCCATTTAGATGTGATCCATCCTCAAAGTTCCTGCTCTACTTTCCAGAATCCCGTGAATTTTCCAATAAGGACGTGATATTTCATTGTCTGAGCCCTAGCGTTTATTCTTTTGGCTGGAAGTGATAAGCATGGGCAATATGTCGCACATCCGATGCATGATTTCCTTCATTGAGAAGGATTTGTGGCACGTTCAGTTTTAGTGTCGGTGGAAGTCTTTTCAACATTGACAATGTCCTCCATTGGGATGAGGATGTATTCCATACTAATATTTAGTGAGGGGCTAGACCTAGTGGAGCTAACAGACAAGTTCTAAGTGGCATGTGACTAGGAGGGGCCTGTCGCCGCTGCCAGGACTGCCGTCATGTTGTAGAAACATAGCAGAGCGATGGGAAGCTCAAGAGCTAGGGAAGAGATAGGGGAGTAGGTATATCTATGAAGGAGATAGAGCTAAACCATATCGCAAACCCTAGCAGAGCTCATTTCACTGATCCAATCCTAAAGCAGGCTTTGTTTTTCAAAATTTTATTAATTTTAAATTAAAAAAAAAAATTACAAGTCTTAAGCTTGTCTTTAACATCTACACTAACATTAAAAATTGTCCTTCACAAATTATTAAGTACATCACATATTTTTTGGTCTTAATAAAATCCAAGATATAGATAGACCAATCCCATTTTATGCTATCACCATACATGGGACTAGATAGTTGCACTCAATTAAAACAAAATCCTTAAAAAATCTGTTTGCATTTGTAAGTAGAAAGCAATTGTGCTTTTGTCCTATTTGCATACAAAACATTGAATCTACAGAGGTCTGTAAAAACATTATGAACAACAACGTTAATCCTTGAAAGCATACATAAATTAATCCAAAGGGGAAAATTCCACTCGCAATCTTGGAGGAGTACGAATCAAAAGACATTGAAGTATCAATTTATGGCAATAGAATTTATCATACTTTTATAGAAGGTAATGTAATACAAATGTCAAAAACAATAAAAATTAAAACATTATTCGTATATGTATTATATATATACTAAATTATTTGCTATCGAAAATGAATTAAAAAGTGGCCTTAATTACAAGGGATGACTTCACTGTGATTACACCTATAGAAAACAAAGAAAAAGTAAAATATTATTTGACGTGATGCACTGAAAGGAAGATGAAGTTATTGGAGGACTATACTAATAAATAATTTATATATGAGAGAAGATCCATTATATTAAAAGGTTATTTTTTCCAAGAAACCCATCAAAGTTAAAGTTATATTCACTTTCAGGACTATGAACTCGACATCATATGCTTCCAATTTATTTATATGGTCTGTGCAATTGAGATAAAATTAATATAAGTTCCATTGAAGAAAAAAATGAAAGCTAAAAGGTGGAAAATTGAAAAAGCTGATCATGAATGAATAGTTGAAGATGGCATTCCATTGCAATATTTTTAAACAATATTTCAGACTCAACATATTTTGCATTACAGATAATGGATATTTAGTGTTCTATATTCATTGGATTTGTATTGTAACAACCAAACATTGTGATTTCTTATGGGTTGGTGTATTGTTGATTTCTGATGTACATTGTTTATTGTTGGATTAGTGATTGGCATATCTTGACACATTTTTTGTTCACACTTTGTTTGGTTGTATTCAATTATAATAAATAATGATGTGTATTTAATTGTTTACTTAAATATGGATTGCAATAGTTGTGCCATGTCAAGTACTTTTTATTGTGTCAATTTGTCATCCTCAAATGTCAATTTAGGTCCCCATATGCCTGAAAGGACCTTTAAAGGATGATATACCAATAGTGGATCCTCCACTACTACCTCAACTCTTCTTTTGAGCTTTAGTTGTCAATAGTATCATCCTGAACAGTTTTGTAAATTCAAACAGTTTGATTTAAAGTATATATGATTTGTCTTTGGGTGCATCCATGGATTTGGGTTACACTTTTTGGCAAGGAGCTTTCGAAAAAAACAAAAAAACCTACCTCGATTGAGTAATTTTTAAACCCTCAATCGAGGTCATAACACCTCAATCAAGGGTTTAACAAATGCTCGATCAAGTTTTTATTAAACCATCAATCGAGGTGTTAAAACCTCGATCGAGGGTTTATCAAAACCTCGATCTAGGTTTTAAGAATACCTCGATCTAGGTTTCAAGACCTCAATCTAGGCATTCAACATGTTCATCATAGTTCATTAGACATCAAATATAATTCCAGAGATGAAATGGTCAAGAATACTCATCTTATAAAGAAGTCGTCCCGCAACTAGCTACATTGCTGCAACGTTCCACCCAACCATAGGTCAGCGTGCTCCTTAATCTCTCAGCAACGCTGCCACCCCCAAGCTAGGCATGATTCCCCAAGGAATAAGGAACAAACAGGCTTACACATAGCCAAGGATACACTAATCAGCCAAGCCAACACAGTAGGGTTTATCAGGCTATCAAGGAGCTGGGAAAAGCTGAATGCTAAGCAGGGGAGCTCATGGAAGAGTTAAGGACTCCTGCACTAGAACTAGCATGACTTCTAGGAAACCAACACACACCCAACACCAAGAAATCAGTCCCTTCTCTGCTACACAGTCCCTCAGGCCCTGACCTCCCTTACCAGTGATACCCCGGGGTTGTGGAGAAGAAATCCATCCCTCTAGATCTGTCTGTGTGGTTCCCCAAAAAAACCAGTTTTATCAAGCAAATCAAGCCCTCATCCCACTCCAACATAGTCCGAATACCAACCACTACATACAGGTAGCCAAACAAGCGATTCACAGCTTAGATGGGGGAAAAATCGATCCCTAAGTCGTTCTTGGCCCTATCATGGCCAAAATGACTCCATAACAACCTACAGTATCTCCCAAAATGTAATGGAACCACAACCACGAACAATGTGGGGAAAACCACTGCCCTGGCTCAACAATGAAGTGACGAGAAAATTACCCAGTTTGGAAATCAGTATGGGTTTACACATACGCCCCAACAACAAAATCGTGAATGTCCCTTCATAGGGAAATCATGGTGACAGAAAATAGCTCTCCGGCTTGCTGCATGAGAAAAACAATGGGGAATCCCAAGTGGTGTGTGAGGAGAATAATCATTGCCCCCTACGTGAGGATGGGCAAAGCAATGGAGAGTATGGGAGAGTGGAGAGTCCCCCTGATGTTTTCCTTCGCCACGTGAAATGGAGGAGTCTTCTGGTGTAGTGGGCATGTGGGAAAGGACTAACAGTCCTGCCACCCACCACTTCCCAGCCATAACTGCCCCCAACTAACAACAACAGTTTTAATGGGTGGTTGACACATGGATTTTTCCCCATTGGTTCAAGGTTTAACAATCCCCACCGTTATCCCTAGGAAATCATTCCCCTTTCATTATCGTTGCACCATCGTAGCTGGCTGTAGGTTCATTTTAATTAAAGTGCATATTTACATGATGCCAAAACTATAATGTGCCGGATAGCACGATATACCATCAGCAACGATCCCAATTGTCGAAATATAATACAACCTAATCGATGGTGGGGATTTTCTTTTAGCTCCCCACCATGATTAATTACAATATATACATCATGTACCTTTTAATGAAAATGGGGTCAAAACTAGGGTATTACAATCCCCTCCCCCTTGGAATAACACTATCCTCAATGTTCCAATACATAGGAATACATATAAAATTTGCACATCCAAAATTTCAAAACTTTGCAAATATGTCCCACGTTCAATTATTTACTTTGAAATTTTAGGACCAAGCCCTTTGGCTTCCACGAGACTCTCCTGCTGGTTCTCAGCTTTCGGCTCATCCCCAAGTCTAGGAACTTTGTGGCTGCTACCCTCTTTCTGTTCCCTTGTTGGGAAGTCCCGGCGGTAATGATTTCCTCTGCATTTCCAACATTTCACTGGCTGCTTCATCTTTACCTGCTCAATTTCCTTTGAGTCTTCATGCCTGGAACATTTATTCATGGACCAATTGGACGAATGCCTCATAATTGATCCACTTTCCTTTCCCTTATGGATTGCTCCCAGAAGGATTTTTACCTCCTTTTGCAAACATATAGAATCTTGCAAAATATGGTGGTTCATCTCATTCTGCCTTTTCTGTATCTTGAGCATCTCTCCAAGATTTTCTTGGGTCTTGGCAATTGTTTGAAAGAGACTTCCAGCCAAGTCCAATAGCTTTTGGTCTGCTGCCATGATCAATGTGCACAACTGGATTTCACTTTTCTCACCTGTGAAATGCATCATTGAAATTTTATTAGACCAAGCATAATATAGGAATTAAAATTAGTCAATTAATTGCCCAATTGGCATGGCATTCCAAGTCTTCTCAAGGAGACTTTCATACTTTTCATGCCTTCCCAACAGGCACATGAGCTCATTCATGTCCATTCTTGGGCAAGGAATTAACTGTTCCAGCATTCACAATTTATTTTAAGCAAATAAACACATTCTATTTTCAGCCATACATGCATTCAACAATCTTCTATTTTCACAATGCATAAGTGTATATATATATATATATATATATATATATATATATATATCATCAAAAAAGGAAAGAGAGAGAAGCAAGAGTTTTTCCCCTCTTTGTCTTGTTCCATTCTGGAACTCACACCACCACTGTGGCTTTCATGCTCTTAGCCTCTTTCACTTCACCGTGAATGTTGGACCAACCCTTCTTGGCCATGACACTTAGTGTCTCTGGTCTATTCCGGACCTTTCAACCATGGAGCCTCCCCACATGGTTTGTCTACAACTCTTGGCTGCTAGGGCCTTCACAGTCCCACTAGCACCTTTTTCATTATTTCTCACTTTGAGATTTTCAGGACAGTCACATGTCTACATGCACCTCTAGGATTCCCTCATAGTCCTCAATCCCAATGATACCTATATTCAAACATTGAATAGATTCACATGTTTAGTTTATTCTCATCAGTTTGTCTCTAAACAAGAGTTAGAAGATTATAACCAAACAATATACACAAGTATATTCATAAGCAAGAAACTGCAAAATAATCCAATACTTATCTGTATTGTGCATTTCCTCTTTAGTCCACAGGGTCCTGCTTTTCCTTGCAATCCTTGGAATTTCCTATGGACTTGGATGTTAGGTCAGCATGCAGGTTTCTCCTCAACATCAAATAATTAATGTCTAGCAAGTACACCTTCACGCCGATTGGGAATGAACAAATCATCCAAGCCAACACAGTTGGGTTTATCAGGCCATCAACAATAATACATGCACTTATATCAACAATAAACGACCATTTCCAAGTCCAGGATCTACTATGGATCCCTAGGAATATAATAGCCCTATTTATGTGACATCTTCACCACATACTTTTATACATATCAAGCACAGTTAAGCCAACCTATATATGGGTTTATCAGACTGTCTAGCCAAGCCAATACACAATTGGGTTTATCAGGATGCAGGCAATCAAGCCAATAAAATTTTATCAACAACCAAACTGCATCTGTTTAGCCTGGCAACACAAGCAATATAAGCAAAATCATTAGTGTTATTGCTCTAAAATTGTAATGATGTTTCATATCATTCACTATCAAGTATTGAGACACCAAGAGTACGTCCACTCCCTAGGGTGTAGTCAATATTGAAAACCCTTTCATGACTCAACATCGGGAAAAGTGTGCACCCCTTTCTAATGTGAGCCATGTAGGCCCTATTCATACTCAAGCAATCTGCCATAATGGAAATAAAATCAAAATGTGATCTACATATGGAATTTAACAATTTGACATGCATATTCTTAGCTAGGGTCACAGAACACTTATCCATTTGCTGATGCAGTATTCTTTCATTAAGGAGGAATGGGGGCTCCCTTCTCTAAGTTGACAGTCCCTCAGTTTTCCATCCCCAACTCCTTTTTACATTCCATATCCCACACATGTATTACCAACATAATCTATACCATCTCACTCATGTTGCTTACCAAACATGTAGTGTAGATGGGACATTTCCAAAATGTCCAATGGATTTTTGCCCAAAACCCATTTCCAAGATAGGGGAAAACCTCCCCGTAAAGTTTGGCTCTTGCAGGCCATCACACATGGTCTTCCTGTAGCGTGTACCCCTGGCACATTCATCAAGTAGCCAAATAGTCAATCAATATCTACTAATACAATCCAAATTTGATTGTTCCATAACCAAGCAATGGCATTAGTAATTAACTTCAATATGAATTTGCAACTCTGTCTACTACAGAAATTGATTTTCTTAGCAATGAGGTGATCCTCATTTGTTGGTCTCTTGTAAGAAACACTGCTATGTCCACTGTGATTTTATGCTTACTAGAATAACATGAACACCCACTTACAACACCTCCTCCTAACACAATTCTACAGAATCCAACAATGATTAGTAGTTATCAGCAATTTCTCAAATCTGAAATTTACAAGTCCAAATTGACAACTCATTCTGCATACAAACTATTTTCACAATCATGAGACTCTTCTCATGAGGTTTGGCTCTTTCACATGGTATATTGCGGCCTTTTCCATGGTATTACCCATATTTCCATGCCCCAACGAATCTACCTGAAACCTGGACCTCAATCATCCAAACAAGTGTAAGTCTTGATGCATATAACTTTTTTATTGCTGCAACGATCACTGAATCATTTTCAAAATTATATAATTCAAATAGTTCCAGCTGTTATCATATCAATATCACTAAAAATCATTTACTTCATGTTAATCATTATCATACCAAAATTTCAAGGTATAGTCACATCATTTGTGCAATTTAAATGAAGTGTTTAGATACTCCTTACTTCACAAGTGTATCATTTGCACCACCTTGCCCTTCCATAGAACATTTCCGGTAGCCAATCGATCATGACTACCCTTTTCATGCACTTACTATCTTGCATTCATAACAACTCTTGAAATAGTTCTAGAATTATCATCAATTCATCATTTCAGCCATTAGTTAGTCATTATAAACAAGCATTATCTCTATGAATTCATGTAATGCATCACAACATTTTCACCCATACTTATGTATGCATATTTACAACATTTACTCAAATGTTTCATATGCATCCATTCGATGCATAACTACAAGATTTATAAAATCTCTTGATGCATATCCACTCAATGCTACCTTGCATTGATTCAAGAATACGATTCATTCAAATGTACTATGGCCTAACCATTACTACCTCATATAGGATGTCCTACCATGATCAAGACCATCAGTACTTACTTTCTTTGGGTTACTAGCTCATAACAACATATACAGGCATGATACATTTCTATACGAATGTAGTATAAATTTTAAATAATCACATGGCATGAGACCTCTTGATTTTACCACTCCATGCAATTCTCATAATTAAACCATTACCTGCATGGATCCTACTTACACCCTTAACATTACCAGTTTGGTTGGTCTCTTGCAAGAGATTGCAGAAATCGCTCACCAACTTTTGATCCTAGATTTGTTGCCTTATCCCTTTCTTCGTAGGGTTGCTGGTCACATTCACCAGCATCAACAACATATTCAGCCATGCTCATGTTGTTGTTGTTTTTTCCACTAATTCCAACAACAATGCAATATTTACCATTAGTGGTTCATTCTAAATGTATAATTCTCACTATTTTTACTAATATGTAATATCCTATGCACGCAAGCATATCCCCATGTTTTTTAGCATCCCCATGCCATAATTTTTATGTACACAAGCTTATAAAATATAATATAGTTAGAAATAAAGGGTTTAAGGGATTTTTCTTTTCAAAACCCTCATCTTTTCTTGGAATTATTCTTCCACATAATAGCTGGTTCGAATTCATGTTCTTTGCTATCTCTAGGCATGCAATCCTTAGATTGTCCATATTGACAGCAACACAATTCTTTTCAGTAACTGCTAGTACTTTTCTACTCCTCATTTAGATTCTGGTGATTCTCCCTTGTTCCCTGTTGGATAAGCTTTCCAATGCTTATCCCCATGGTCCATTCTGACTTTGGATGTGAAAACCACACCACTTCTAGAATGAGGATTTTCACCAAAAATTATACACTTCTACATACCACTGTATTCTGGTCCGAATTGCTAACTTCAGCCACCTAGAATTCTATTCCTTTTCAGCCCCGAAACTACTAAAAAATCCATTGGAAAATAGTTGAAAATTGCTGAGAAGATCCCACTCAAAGACCCAAAACTTCGCTGATCAAATCGGGTCTCATCCCATCTAAAATTTCGACACTTCAGCGATCCAAACAATAATTTTCCTTCGGCGCTCATCGGCGGCCCTATCATTTAGAACTTTTCTATGCATTGGATCCTTGGTTATCTAAATCCCAGACTGTTATAAACAATGCCAGGGACTATGGTGTATCGATGATCATAACATTATCCCCTACGGCATCAGCGAGGAGACTAACTTTCCACAATGCAGTATCGGTGATCGGGAGCACTATCCATCGGGTGGATAGTTCCTTAGGCATCCACAATAGCGTCAACAAACCATCTGTGTGTTCTGCGGACCATAAAACCCGTCAGCGATCGAAACCTCTAAGCACTATGTATTGGCGATAAAAAATGAACGTGTCCATTGCTTTGGCAACCAGAGCACTATCGAAGGTTGAAAGCTCTAATCGTCGGAGTGATAGTCCAGTTGACAGCCGCAACGACGGACTCACAAATGCCTAAATTTTTTCGACGTTCATCGGCAGTCTCATTAACTATTCTCTTCCGACGTGTCGGCAGTCCAAACAAATAACTTTCACCGGCATTTGTCGCCGCATCAGCAGCTCCATCATCTAAATTTTATCGATGGTCCATCAAAACTTCCTCCTTCATCCGTTGCCACATCGGCTGTTCCATCAACTAAGTTTCGCCGACAACATCAGTGGTCGGATCTTCTAACATTTTCTGATGATTTCAGCACTTAGAGAAATTTTGTTCTCTTTTCTCCTCCACGTCAGTGTCCTTATCGTCTAACTTCCACTACCATTGTGGCTACATCATCATCTATTTTCCACCGATTCCATCAACTAACCTTCACCGAAACTTCCTTTATCTTCCGCCAATGTATTGGCACTTTCAACATCTAATTTTTGGTGATCTTTAACTTAAACGGAGCCGACGTTTCGGCGTTTTCCTTGTCTAATTTCCACTGACGTATCATTGATGGTTCAATCAACTAAAATTCCTCTCTGTTCCACTGACGTATCGATGCCTATGTCCACTAATTTTCTCTGATGGCAGTGACCTTTCAGTGACTCCATCATCTAATTTTCGTCGATCCGCTCAACTTTCGAACTTTGACGAATTCCAAAGTTTCCTTTCATTCTGCGGCCATGTCAGCTACTTTCTTAACTAACTATCACCAATGTTTCAGTGGTCTCATCAAATATTCTTCGCTAATCATCGATGGTCAATGTCGCAGGATCTTTCAACTAATCGAGCTAGTGTTTTGGCAGTCTTCAGCTGATCTCTGCCGAAACTGAGGCCCCAACCTCCAGTGTTCTATGCCAATGATCCAACGAACACTTAGAAAAAATTTCAAAAAAAATATTTCGATTGTCCTCCGTCGAGGAAACTTTTTCCTAGCTCTCCACTGCATCGGAGGATCTTCCCACTTAGTCTCCCGATGAGCTGACGATCCTGGCACTTAGAAAATTTTCTGAGAATTTTTTTTCATTCACAGTTTCCTTCCTGCTGGGTAGAGGACAACCTACCTCTGCTAGCTGATCTTCATGGTCCTCTGAGGCCCAATGCTGCAATCATGGCTCTGTCATTGCATCTTCATGGCCCATTTAGGCCCATGCTACAACATAAACTCTGATACCATACTGTAACGTCCCCAACCCTTCGATCGGTGAAGAGGACGCTACCATACACTAACCATTCAGGCAACTAGCCCCATGAACATGAAAATACATAAAATGCTGAAATAAAATGCTTAAAACATAAAACATGCTAAGCTGTATAATCATTCATATACACAGCGGAAGCAAACATGCATTCAGGAATTCAACATGTTCATCATAGTTCATTAGACATCAAATATAATTGCAGAGACGAAATGGTATAGAATACTCATCTTATAAAGAATTTGTCTCGCAACCAGCTACGTCGTTAAAACGTTCCACCCAACCATAGGCCAGCATGCTCCTTAATCTCTCAGCAACGCTACCACCACTGAGCTGGGCATGATTCCCCAAGGAATAAGGAAAAAACAGGCTTACACATAGCCAAGGATACACTAATCAGCCAAGCCAACACAGTAGGGTTTATCAGGTTATTAAGGAGTTGGGAAAAGATGAATGCTAAGCTGAGGATCTCATTGAAGAGCTAAGGACTCCTACACCAGAACTAGCCTGTCTTCCAGTACACCCACACACACCCAACACCAGGAAATCAGTCCCTTCTCTGCTACACAATTCCTCAAGCCCTGACCTCCCTTACCAGTGCTACGTCGAGGTTGTGGAGAAGAATTCCATCCCTCTAGCTCTGTCTATGTGGTTCCCCAAACACACCAGGTTTATTAAGTAAATCAATCCCTCATCCCACTCCAACACAGTCTGAATACCAACCACTGCATACACGCAGCCAAACAAGAGATTCATAGCTTAGACAGGGGAAAAATCGATCCCTAAGTCATTCTTGGCCCTATCGTGGCCAAAATGACTCCATAACGACCTACAGCAGCTCCCAAAACGTAATGGAACCAAAACCCCGAACAATGTGGGGAAAACCACTGCCCCGACTCAACAATGAGGTGACGGGAAAATTACCTAGTCCAAAAATTGGTATGGAAACACATACACCCAACAACAAAATCATGAATGGACCTTCACAGGGAAATCATGGTGACATAAAATGGCTCTCTGGCTTGCTGCGTGAGAAAAACAATGGGGAATCCCAAGTGGTGCGTGAGGAGAATAATCACTTCCCCTTGCGTGAGGCTGGGAAAAGCAATGGAGAGTATGGGAGAGTGGAGAGTCCCATCGATGTTTTCCCCACCCACGTGAAGTGGAGGAGTCTACTGGTGGAGTGGGCATGTGGGAAAGAACTGACAATCCTGCCACCCACCACTTCCCAGCCATAACTACCCCCAACTAACAACAAAAGTCTTAATGGGTGGTTGACACATGGATTTTTCCCCATTGGTTCAAGGTTTAACAATCCCCCCCTTTTCCTTAGGAAATCATACCCTTTTCATTATCGTTGCACTGTCGTAGCTGGCTGTAGGTTCATTTTAATTAAACTACACATTTACATAATTCCAAAACTATAATGTGTTAGATAGCACGATATACCATCGGCAACGATCCCAATTGCCGAAACATAACAAAACCCAATCGATGGTGGGACTTTTGCCTTTAGCTCCGCAACATGATTAATTACAATATATACATCATGTACCTTTTAATGAAAACAGGGTCAAAATTGGGGTATTACAAACAAATTATAAAAAGAGGTTTTAATGGTAGCTCGATCGAGGGTTTATTAGACCCTCGATAGAGGGTTTAATAAACCGTCGATCGGGCTTATTTAAAAACTGTTGGGGCGCACACCTTAACAGTCCTTAATTTTGGTAACTCCACGGTTTTTGTGGAATTTTGTAAGCGGATTTGTGACTCAAAATAGTCTTAGGGGTGTTGGGGTTGAGTCAAAGCCCTCTTTTTGTAATTAACCCATGGTTTAAGTCCAGGGTTTAGGGTTCAGGGTGCCCATGGTTTAAGCCCATGATTTTGTAATAAGTGCACTTGTATAAATAAGCACTTTTGTAAAAGAGTCAGGTTAGGCTTTTGATATAAGATGACTTGATGCGAAGCTAAGGCTAGTTTTGTAAGAAAGGTTAAGTCCCATATGTGTGCGTGGAATACCTTTGCAGCTGAGTGCACAGAGGGTTTTGGGTGAATAAGAAGATCTGCAGCTGTGTGCACAGAGGTCTGCAGCTTAGTGCGCAGCTTGAGGAATTAAAGGGATTTGCAGCTGAGTGCGCAGATCAGAATTGTGGTTTTTGTAAAGAGTTGAATAAAACACAGTTCTGTGGACGTAGCCCCTAAACTGGGGGTGAACCACGTTATATCTTGTGTCATGGTTCTTTCATGTTGTTTCTGTTATGTTCTTTTATGCATTGAGAAGTAAATAACTGATAAGTAAGATCACTGCTAAATATTAACTTCACTGTGAATTACCAGTTAAGGGTTAAGCAAGACATTTTTTGTTAATCTAATTGCGAAGCTATATAAGTGACTGTTGAAGGTCTGTATTGTATGATTGTTATTTGTTAAAGGCTAAAGGTACAGTAACAACCCTCTTCTGCTTGCAGAAACCTGATTCTGTGGCACCCCATAGCTGTTTCGGGTGAAATTGCAACCTGTTCGCAGGTTGTTGCTGAAAGGGCCAACACTATGGGTCTTTTGTTGGTGCGAAGACAAAAGTATAGAACCCGGGTCTGCCCTAAGCCCAACAAATTGGTTCCGTTTCCGGTTGAACTCAGTATCTGCTCAAGAGGGGTTTACGTCGAACCTAGAGAGCTATGTTTGGAGACCCTCAGTGAAATAAATCGGTGATTGGATTGAAGAGACCTATCTAAAATTTGTTGAACAAGAGAACAGAGATCTGCATCGTAGTTCAGACACCTTTTTACAAAGGTACGTTTTTTCTGATGTTTATGAAATTTTATTTGGTAGTATCCACATAGAGTTGCACCAGTGGTTATCCAGGTTGACAGAGAGAAAGATGAACTTCCAAGAAGGTCATTTTCCTGATTGGACCCCCACAAGAATTAATATATTGAAAAAGGTGAACAACGAGATATCCTGAGCTGTTGATTTCTGGACAACGCGAACCCTTGAGGCATTTGTGATGGAGTTCACCATCAACACAAGTACTTCCTTCAGTGAAGCCGAATGACATTTTTTCAAAGGACCAAGGGGTAAGTACTTAAATTCATTTAATTTGAAAATTAAAATGCTATTGGCTGAAAAAGGTATATTGCTCATTGAATCAGACTGTTAGATTTAGTAGTACTAACTTATGTTTGGAAGTGAAAGTGACTTCGACGAGCAAAGTGGTTTGCTATGAAGTGGTAAAAGATATAAGAGGAATTTTGGATCCTATACCCTAGGTCAGAATACTGAGTATATCCCTGTAAGTTCAGCAGACTCGATGCCCGACGAAACCCCTTCTATTGGAAACCCTCCGGTAACCCCGCAGCAAAGACCTGTTATCCCTGGGAACATGTCGCAGTCTGAAAGTAACCCTAGCCCGAGTATTCCTGTTGCAGGTCAGTCTACCCCAGTAAGTTCCCCTCCACCTACTACCAGTCCCCCTCCCTCCCCCCCTAGATCTGCAATGGCCCATATGAATGACAACATTAAGCTCCTAGACTTTAAAGGAACTGGATCAGAGGATCCAGAATAGTTTTGGTTCTTATGTGAAGCCGTGTGGACTGCTAAGAACATTACGGATCAAGATATAAGAAGAGCGCAGCTGGTTACTTCTTTTAGAGACCGCGCTTTGACCTGGTTCATGAAGTTTTCCAGTACTCAGAACCATTTCTTGGCTGATATAAAAGCAGCCATGATAAAGGAATTTAAGAAGCCTAAATTAGAGTCGCAGTGTATCACTGAACTAAAGGAAATTCAGCAGAGGCAAAGAGAATCAGTGTGGGACTTTGATCAGAGGTTCAAAGTTCTGCTAGATCAAGTCAGTTTCACTATTGGGCCAGCACAGCATAAGGAATGGTTCATTGAAGCTTTGTTACCACATATCAAGACCCCACTCATGCAACAGAAGGTTGCTGATCAGCAAGAGGCTTTGGAAATTGCTATGAATCTTGAAATAGCTCCTGTCGAAGATAGTTCTGGTATAGCTCAAATACAAGCGCAGTTAGCAGCAATGACCTTGGAGCTATGCGACATGAAGAAAGGAAAAGCTGTTGGAGAGGATGTTTGGTGTACACGATGTCAGACAGAAGGACATGACAAGGAACAGTGTCCTGCGGTAGGAAATTACCTAAATTTTGGTGCGCCAAACCCATTCAACCCTAGTGTTCTATATTGTGAGATCTATTGGACAACTGGCCAGCATCGACCTGAAGACTGCTATCTACTGCAGAGATATGTGCAAGTCCCTAAGAACCCCTATTGCAAGTTCTGTAAGTCAGTTGGACACAACGAGGATGAATGTTGCAGTTTTGACCTCATGAGAGAACAAACCTATGATGCTTATAGGGTACAAAATGATGGACAAGGCAACGATGGATATGGTTACCATGGCAGTACATCAGGTAGAGGTAATTTTGGAGGTCGTGGTGATGGTGGTATGCCTAGAAGAGGTTGAGGCCAGGCGGTGTGCTATAATTGTAATCAGGCAGGACATCTAGCTAGAGACTGTCGGAACCCAACTACGACATGTCGATATTGCAGAGCAGTCGACCATGTGATTGAGCAATTCCCGCAGGTGATAGCCAAGATACAAGAAAGAAATAGTGCTCCGACTCAGAATATTCAGATGATTGCTATAGAGAAAAGACCTGTTCCATCCATTAATGTTGTTACAAGGAGTGGTGCCACGACACAAATACAGAATAAGGAGAAACATCCTGATGAGGCTTGGGTTCGTAAGGCCCCAGAGAAAATTCCAACCTTCGATGTGGGAAGAGAAAAAGAGACATTTCTGGAAGACAAAAAAGACTTTGCTGATCCGAGCACACCAGTAGCACCTGCGTAGCCTCAGCAGTAGTCACAGTATCCAGAAGCTTCGATGGATAAAGTAAGTACACTGTCTTCATTTTTACAGAGTTGCATGAAGCTCTTAAGAAATCAGAATGCTTTAAATGAGTTACAGAAAGTTATTGCTTCTTGCGAACCTCAACGAAGCTCTGCTAAGAAAAAAACTATTAATAGAGTCAGAAGAACTGGAAGAGAAATGAGATTGCATGCTCAGATAGGAGAATACAACATGACTGATGTCATTCTGGACCTAGGATCCGAAGTAAATGTCTTAACTAAAAAAACATGGGAACAAATGGGAAAACCTACCCTTGAATGGTCTCCTATACAGTTGAGATTAGCTAATCAGCAGAAGATTGTGCCCCTAGGAAGATTCCCTAGTGTCCCAGTAGATATTGATGGGGTCAGTACTTTAGCATACTTTGAAGTCATTGAGATAATTAATGATAGCAACCCCTACCCAGCTTTTCTAGGAATTGAGTGGGCCATAGAAAATGCTACAGTCATTAACCTTAAGAAGAGACAGATGACTTTCGAGGGGAAAGGTTTGAGAGCCATAGTGCCACTGGACCCTTCTCAAGGAGAAAGGTACACAGAACCACTCAGAGATGAAGATCAGGATGTTTTGGACCATAACTACAACATCACATCTAAGGAAGAAGATTATGTTGATCCTACTACTGAAGGTATCATGGATTGGCAGTGCGACAACTTCTGCATGACGAATTCAGATGGCGGTCTAGAGAATTGGCAAAATAGACTTTATGAACTACATGGACACCAATGTGCAAGAATTACCAAGTCTCTCAGATGGCTTGGTTCATAGACAAGAGACTTTCCTACCTTTGATGGCTTGACAGATTCAAAATGTTTTATTATACAATTCTTAGAGCAGGTACCAGATTCACAGAAAATGGAGAGTCTCGATTCATCATTCAGATCCACAACAACCAGATGGTGGAATGGTCATAAAAAGTACATTCATAGTTGGGAAGCGTGCCAGAAGTCCCTTTTCCTAAGATTCAGGGATCAACCTCAGGAGGTGCGAAGTAGGTTTAATGGTAAGACTAGTCCTCAGGGACATTTGGAGCAATGCTACGAAGCATGGAAGCATGTACCTCGTGAAGAATGGGTACATAGGTTTGTGCACACCCTGGAACCTATAGCAAAGAATTGGTATGCGGAGGTCGAGCTTCGCCATGGTACTGTAAGTTGGGATAGTCTTGTTGATAGTTTTGTGTTGACATTTTCTATTAATGAGGTTTGTCCTGCTTTGGATGCAGCTATTAGATTGATCCATACTAAAGTGTTTGATGATCAATAAATAGTAGAATACCAACCTGATTGGAAGGAACAAGAAGCTAATGCAGTAGAATGTTATAACCTCATAATTGAAGAGGATGATGATCCGTGCAACAATAACATCCCTAAGTTAGAAGGACACTGCGAAGTACATGGACCAGTAGTTGAAGCACCTGAAGTGACTCAGTCCTTGAAGACGCGGATAGTAAACATTGGAAACCCTAAGTATGCCACCATTGGAGATTATTGGGATGAAGAAATGGTGAGAAAAGTGACCCAACTTATCCATGAGTATCAGGACCTATTTCTGACGAAGTTCTCATAAATAAAAGGAATCATTGAGGCCGTGGAAGACATTCTTTCATGGTTTGAAGTTCGAAGCCATGTCGAAGATGGTATCAGGAAGTGTCAAATGTCCCCATTATGGTGTAGCCAGAGTCACTGCTTGTGCCGAAGAAGGAAAGATCTGTCGGAGCTTAAAATATGACCGTTGGAGGAAACCAAATTTGGCGGCGCCGGTACATTCCCTGTATTAACGAGATCTTGAAAAGCCTACCACCATATGGAAAAGATCTCTGTCATATTTGGTGTCTTCAATGCACAGTTATGACAGATTTCATTGATAAATTCTATAAGAAGACACCCACACCCATAAAGTTCGCATTACGCAGTTTCTTGAGTTTTACAATTGAGCCCATGACAGCTGATCACGAGCTTCAGGAATTAGTGAGAGAATTTGAACAGGGGGGTCTGCTGAACCTTTTCAGCCATCCACCTATTCCTGCACCCTGCGAAGAGACTCCCCCAGCACCACCTCAACCAATGTAGACACGATCTACCAGGAAGAAGTTTAAACCAGAAGTACGCTCTAAGTGGAATGAAGACAGACACAAGCAATCAGGGCAAACATCGGAGGATCCCAAGATGAATCCGTTTGGTTCAGCAAAGATCCCCTCTAAAGGGGATGAGAACATTGCACCACAGTGTCCACCTTATCTTCAGCCTATTCGACTAGGAGTTCAACCACCGTGGCGGAACGCTAAGTTCACTCTACGCACCCCTTCACTGCCACAGGGTGTGCAGTTGGTCGGAACCATGACAGGGAAAATAGACCGACTTAAGTATGCAGACCACGATACGAATGATCATGGGAAGTTTCCACAGTTCTCCCCAGGAACATACTTGCACTTCATCAAATATCCAGATATTGGAGCGACATTACTGGAAGTGAAACAATGGGATGCTGGCTTAGATAAATTTGGTTTGTTGAAGATGCTCGATGTTCCCCACTTTGGTCACAGCACACAGGTGACCATAGTGGTCAAGCAGCTCTTGGCATTAGTACATGATGGGTACCTATGGATACGAGACCAAATAATTCCTATCAATGGCGAGCTTATTCATAGGATCACAAGCTTACCAAGGGCAGGGCCTGATCCGGGGATAGAATTTCCCTCAAAACATGAAGATATGAAGCTGGCACAAAGCATGAAGGACCGCTTCGGCCTAACAAAAGGGAAGTGAGGGTATCAAACCTCGACAATTTATCACCAAAACATTCGCTTCGCAGCGGAACTCTTAGCCTGCAAATTGATGAGAAAGTGCAGATCATATGAAGTGCCTGCCTCGATTGTCAGTATTGCTGCGAACTGTGTTGAAGGATACAGTTACAACTGGGCAGCGTACATTGCGAAGGAATTCCTTGAAGATGACTGCGACGCGCAGGAGAAAGGTATACCTTTTCACTACTCTTGTTTGATAGTCCTTATCGCACTAGTAGGATGGAAAGAACCTACCGAGGCACCATTTGTTGCTGTGCCTCCGAACATGCCTGGTGCAACGAGGTACGCATCTCTCTAGGTGTCACAGGACAAAGCATCCTAGCAGATGATGAACTATTTGTTTTCTTTTTATATGATGAGTATCTCATATGAGATCATAAAATCCCCATGGCTCAGTAATGAGCTATTCTCTCAATATGATGGAGTGTCCAACTTCAAGGCCGACATGCACAATGTCTTCATCCAGGCCCACGCAGATAAGAAGAAGGCATGCTGGAAGTTGCCATATGTGGTGACCAAAGAAGACATCCTCACGGTAGTTCAACAGTGGCCGGATGAATGGTTGAATGATGCAGGAACAAAGCCCAACATTCCAATCCCTCCGATCAAAAATGTGGGCGCTGGCCCTAGTCAAACGCAGCAGAATGACCCTCTCGAGGAAAGTGAAGAACAGAGTGCGTCGTAGCAGAGTGAAGGCGACCGGGGTGGAGATGATGGAGATGAAGAGGAAGTAGAGGATTCGGTCAAAACAGTCTCAGACCCTAATTGGTCGGATAAGCGCAAGTCACCAGAAGCAGAGGAAGTGACCAAACCTCAGTCCCGAAAGAAAACGAAGGTGTCAAAAGACAAGAACATCGATGAAGAAACCGCCCTGACCATTGAGGAGCTTGATTAGGCTCTGACAAAATCCACAGAATTTCTCACCAAGAAATGGTCTTAGTTTGCAGCTACGCACCTTGATGCACTCGTCGGCGTAGCTCGGGGAATTTCAGAGCTGAAGGACTTAGCAGAAAAAATAAGCAACTGGTGCCGCAGCAAGCAGCACCCCAGTAAGTGTGCGGCCCGACACAAGACAATGGCTAGTTAGAGAAAACAGGGGACAAGTGTCAAGCGCAGCACTTATAATAACTGACACAACATCTCGCTCAGAGATGAGCATGATAGTTGGAATCGATTACACCAAGATGTCCATGACGGAGTTGCATCTCTACCAATTAGCGATCATGAAGGATATCCAAGCATGGGACAACTACTCATAGATACAATTCGAAAATACCATGAAGCGGAGTGAGAGCCTCGAAGCGCAGTTGAAGGAAGAAGAGTAGAGGAAGAGCCACGCAGAATGTAAGCAGGTCACATTGACATGAGTATTGGATGAGGCATGTCGAAGTCTTCCTGGCTTCGACATACAGGTTGAGGAAGAGCCGACGCAAAGAATTTCCAAGATGAAATACTACGCACAGCAGAGTCGTAATTAAATAGAGAAGCTCAAAGTAGAACATGAGGCTCAAATTACAGAGTTTCAACTACGCATCATCCCAGAGAGCCCACCAGAGGTTAGGGAGCAGTGTCACAGAGACATTCAGGCCTCAGCAATGAAGATCTCTGATCTTGTAGGCAGTGCATCCATGCTGCTAGAGGAAAGCATCGACACATGGACAACACTAGAGGAAAACCCCGAAGTACAAAAGCTGCAGGAAACCATCAAGCAGCGACAGGCAGAGTTGGACGCCGTGAAAGTGGAAATTAAGACCCTGCCTCCTATGCAGAAAATGCTCAAGGTGAAGCAAAGCAAGGAACTCCAGCAGGAGATTGAGTCGTACATAACAAAAGCAACACTGTTGGAAAATTCTATGTAGCCCCTTGTCAACGAGGCCTTGGAGTTGAGTACTACCATGGACATCCAACTCAAAGTCCTGAAGGAGTATGATGCATTTGCATAGGAAAAGGCTAGCGAAGCATCAACGACAGCATTGCAGGAGCTGGTGGAGAAGGAGAAAGTAGCCGACAATATCATGTGTGGCCTCAACAAGCAGTTCACTATCTTCTCCAACAAAGTTCTCCCACCAGACAAGCAGCTGAGTGTATCGGGACGGGACACTGGTGAGTCTTAGGGGCCTGTTGGGGCGCGCACCTTAACAGTCTTTAATTTTGGTAACTCCGTGGTTTTTGTGGAAGTTTGTAAGCAGAGTTGCGACTCAAAATAGTCTTAGGGGTGTTAGGGTTGAGTCAAAGCCCTCTTTTTGTAATTAACCAATGGTTTAAGTCCAGGGTTTAGGGTTTGGGGTGCCCATGGTTTAAGCCCATGATTTTGTAATAAGTGCACTTGTATAAATAAGCACTTTTTTAAAAGAGTCAGGTTAGAATTTTGATGTAAGATGACTTGATGCGAAGCTAAGGCTAGTTTTGTAAGAAAGGTTAAGTCCCAGCTGTGTGCGTGGACGACCTTTGCAGCTGAGTGCACAGAGGGTTTTGGGTGAATAAGAAGATCTGTAGCTGTGTGCACAGCTTGAGGAATTGAAGGGATCTGCAGCTGAGTGCCCAGATCAGAACTGTGGTTTTTGTAAAGAGTTGAATAAAACACAGTTCTGTGGACGTAGCCCCTAAAATAGGGGTGAACCATGTTATATCTTGTGTCGTGGTTCTTTCGTGTTGTTTCTGTTATGTTCTTTTATGCATTGATAAGTAAATAACTGATAAGTAAGATCACTGCTAAATATTAACTTCACTGTGAATTCCCAGTTAAGGGTTAAGCAAGACACTGTTTGTTAATATAATTGTGAAGCTATATAAGTGACTATTGAAGATCTGTATTGTATGATTGTCATTTGTTAAAGGATAAAGGTACAGTAATATCCCTCTTCTGCTTGCAAAAACCTGATTCTGCGGCACCCCATAGCTGTTTTAGGTGAGATTGCAACCTGTTCGCAGGTTGTTGCCGAAAGGGCCAACATTGTGGGTCTTTTGTTGGTGCGAAGACAAAGTATAGAACCCGGGTCTACCTTAAGCCCAACAAAAACCTCGATTGAGGGATGTTAATACCTTGGTCGAGCTCAATACCTCGATTGAGGGCCTGAAAAAAAGAGAATTAACCCTCTTATAGGAAAATCAATGTTTGTCTATGTCTTCTAGGGGTGTAAACCTTGCCATTTATGGTACATAACTGAGTGGAGTTCATACCTATAGATTCATCACTGAATCCTCTATCCATTGAGGTATCATGCATGTGTTTTGGCATTCATATGAGTTTTATTTAATTAGTTCTAAAACTTACACTTAGAAAACTTGACAACAACTTTGAAGCAGCTCAAAGAAAAATATGTAGGGTAAAAAATACACATCCAAAAATTTCTTAAAAATGCACAACCCACACATCGACACGTCCTCTTTAAAAGGGTATCTTTGGTTTTTCAATTTTATAAAACTGTGAAGAAAAAGTTGGGATGGACACACATGTGTATAAAATGATTCTGAAATCAGATGTGGTCATTTTCAAAAAATAATAAATAATTGTATATTATGAAATAAATTAACAAAAAAATATGCAGACCACAGTGCATTTTGTGTAGATCATGCTCATATATATATATTTTTAAATTATTAATATAAGATTGAATTATTGGGACGGGGCATGAGCCACTTATTAACTTCTTCAATTTTTTAAGGTCACAGAGTTCATTAAATGCAAAATTTCACACATAAAATGACATTGGAATATTTTTTAAAAACTATCATTGGGAAGCCAACATAATATTCTACAATTTGTTTTTTTATTGCAAGTCGAAATTCACATGGGATATATGCATTTTGAGGGATTCTATCTAACACATGAGTAAAAAAATAGGTTTTCATCACTAAATTTGGCCAAAAAGTGTTTCCCACCTTCATGGAATCACCCCTTTGGTATTGTTAAACCACCTTGCCACTATTTCTTCATCCTACATCTGTTTATCTACCTTGCCACAATGCTATTTGATTTATGATGTACAAGTCATATGCATATCTAATTTGTTATGATTTGACCTATTAATACTGGAATAACACAATCCTTTTAACAACGTTGAATGTCTAAAAAAAATTCAAGTTTAGATTGTAACAATTAGACCTATTGAGAATAACTTGTGAAATGAAACATTTTAATTTTGATAAAAAAGATCGTTCATATTTCAATAATTTACTAGATAATATATTATGTTATAATTTGACCTATCTTAATCATGAAAGAGTACAATCCATTCAATAATGTGGAATGTCTAGAGTTTCAAGATTGGATGGTAACAACTAAATCTATTGAAAATAACTTGTGAAATGAAACATTTTGATTTAGATTGAAATTGTCATGATTATTTGATTAATTTACTAGATAATCTATTGTGTTGTGGTTTGACCTATCTTAATCATAAAAGACAACCAACATAGATCCATCATAAACGCAGATCTATTAAGCACCGAGAGGAACCCATTTTCTTGAGGTGTAATTTTTTCTTTGTGTAAAAAACATAAGATAAAAAAATTACACGTTAAGAAATTAGATCCATCCATGTCCTTAATAGATTCAAGGTTAAGATAAATCTATTCTGGTTTTAAATTTTATTTTATTTTATGAGATTACATGAATTTTTTAAATTACTATTTTTAATTTAAAATTTATAAGTCCACGTGAATCATTTTAACTACTTCTAATTTTTGATAAGTTATGAGCCAACATGAATTTTTTATTTACTTTTTATTTTTATAAGTTATGAGTAGACATAAAAAATTTAAATTCCATTTTAGTTTTGAGAATGTTATGTTACATAACGTAGCGTAACAACATCTCCCCCATACTGAGCTGAGAGCACCTCGCTATTCTTGGTGCAACAAGCATTCTCATAAAAAAATACCAATTACACATATCATACATATATGTGTTCATACACTTTTCATTATATGATCATTTCATTTATTTAGTTTTAGATTTTTAAATATTGAAGTTTTTAAATTGAAAAGAGAAATTCCTTTAAGTTTGGTGGCACTTATCATTTTTTTTTAATTTTATTATTATTATTGTGTAATTAATAGTTGTTGTTATGGTGACCATGAGATAAACAATGTCAAATATTTTAGTAAACGTTATGTATAATTCAATATATTTTCTCATATTCTTACATTCAATTTTTTTTTTCCAGAAGAAAAGAGCCTGTCCTTGATTTTCATTAATGAATCAAAGGGCATCTATTGTGCTGACCCAAAAACTGGGTTACAATTGTGAAGGAGGATCCATAAGAAACCTATCAGTCATATCATGAAAGAGCCACATAACGAAAAATCAGCAAGGGGGACAAGTTCACCAACAATACAGTATCCCATTAGTATAAGTTGCCACTCACACCATATCTACCGTGAACTAAAGAGAGCAGAACAACAGTCTAAAAGGAGCCTGCTCCATATCAAATCAAAATGTGGTGCAGTAGATAAAAAGGAGTACATGCTCCAACACCTGGCTCAAAAGAGCACAAAAAAATCCTGTGAGGTCAAATGACCTTCAATAAATTCCAAGAAATTACCAGATATCAGAGCCAATGAAAGAGCTTTTTTAGAGAGGCAATCTGCAAGCTGATTAAATTCAAGGTAGATATGGCAGAATGACAACTCCAGAAAGCAAAAGCATAGCTTCCTAGTGTCCCTACACCATTGATAGAGTTGCGGTTGTGAGAGGGAGGTTGTAACCTTTTCCCAGTTGATAATGACAAGTGAGTCACCGAATATCCTGAGCTTGGGTATCCCCATCATTTGGGCTGTATGCAAGAGGGACTAGAGCCCTATCAGTTCAACTTTTGTGTTGGTGCATGGACCTGCCCCCAATGCAAATTTGAGGTGATGTGACTCATTCAACATCAGACAGAAACCAACTCCCCCTACCTTCTTTGAATATGCCCCATCAAAGAAACCACAGGGGTAGTGAAGGAAAGGACCAATGCCTAAGGATCTTGCTTTTTTTACCTTAATGACCGATGGGAAGTACATTTGAGAAAGATAAGCAATATGATGAAGAAGGCTGATGACAGGAAGTTTTTTCCCTTCAAATATAGAAATGTTTCTCGCTTTCTAGATAGTCCACATAGCGAGGTAAGGGAGATAACATAATTATGTGTGGATAGAGAAACAATCAGTACACTTTTCCAAGAAAGAGAAGAGATCCACATAATGGAAGGTGAGAGAGAAATGGTACTGTTCCATAAGGAACGAGATCAGATTCCTCCAAATAGGGCAATGGAAAAATAAATGCTGGACAATGTCAACATCCTTGCAACATAGGGCACATATCCCAGGTCCAGTCCACCCTCTCTTCTGGAGATTATCCCAAGTGAGTAGTTTGTTCATCAAATCCAACCATAGAAAACAACATATTTTTCTGGGAATATTTCCTGACCATATATGTTTAAGTACTCTACTTCCAGCCAGGGGAGAAGAATTAGCTACAATACTCTCATATACCATTTTTGCTGAAACTGTTCCATCAAACTTATTATAAGCCCACATTAGTGAATCAGACTGTGAATGAAGGAGAATACCACCAAGTTCCAATTTTTGAGTGAATGAATCCCATGCTAGTTTCCATTCCTCAGATACGCTGAGATCCTCGGCTGAGTTCCAGTACTGAGAACCCAGAAGGATGTTACAGGCTTGTGAGAGAGTGACAATGTCCAGGTCTTCTAGAAACTCAAGAAAACCAATAGGCCAATTGAAAGTATCAGGAATTCCGATAATAGGGTCAATTCCAATCTACACGTTTTCACCATTACCCACTTGCCATGCAAGACTTCTACAAAGCCACGAAAGGGTTTGCAAGAACCCTCTCCAGAAAACAGAAACACCACAAAAGAAAAAATTCTTACCTCTGAGCCATGACACTACAGAATTCCTTTTCAAGTATTTACTGAGAATAACAAGATTCCATAATCCCTCAGTCAGAAGCACTAACCAAATATTTTTTAATCTGAGAGCAATGCTAAACCAAAATAAATTCTTTATACCCCATCCCCCATACTCTTTCGGCTAAGAAAGAGTCTTCCAGTTGACTAGATGGTAATGGTGTTTATTTCCAGAGGTGCCCCATAAAAGACCAAATGCCATAATTCTGAGTTTATTTAGTACAGAGATCGGTATTGGAGAAAGGCCCAACCAATAGACTGGAAAACTAGATAGTACAACTTGAACAAGGGTCGGATGGACTCCAAGAGAGAGGAGCTTATGTGCCCAGTGAGAGATTTTGCATTCAAATTTCTATATCAGCCAGTACCAGTCACTTACCTTATACCCTAGAGGCTTGAGATAATAGCCATGGTACTTAAAACCTGTAGTTAAAGGCTCCATTTTATATGGCAGGGCTCTGGCAATATCTGTGTGAATATCAACATCCACATTATTATAAAGAAAACAAGATTTGTCAATACTAATACACATCCCCGAAGCTTTGTAGAAAGTATCTAGAATAACATCAAAAGCCATCCACTCAGACAAGGTACCTGTGCCAAGTATGATCACGTCATCTACAAAGAGTAGATGTGTAAGAGAAAGTGAAGATGTTATTTTGATACCTTTAATGAGACCATGTTCTCTTGCATCAGCAATCAATAGGATGAGCCCTTCAATAACAAGTATAAAGTGAAGGGGGGATAGGGGGCAACCCTATCTGATGCCCCTAGTTGCTATGAAGAACTTCAAAGGTGTTCCATTGACAAGTACTGCAAAGGTAGCAGGTGTAAGGCAAGCCATGATCCAATTGACAGCCAAAAGAGGTACCCCAATTTGAATGAGGATGAGTATGATATAAGACCAATTAACACGATCAAAAGCCTTAACCAGATCCAATTTGAGGATGAGAGCACAAGAATTTTTGGTTTTCACAGTGTGGAGAGCTTCCTGTACAATACCAATAGGTTCCACAATCTGTCGGTTTTTTAGAAAACCATATTGTTCAATGGAAATATGGGATTCCAAGAAAGGCTTCAGCCTTGTAGAAATCACCTTCGAAATCAATTTGTATAATAAATTCCATAAGGATATTGGCCTAAAGTGTGCAAAGGTATTATGATTTTCCTTCTTGGGTATTAAAGCAAGAAAGGTGGAGTTAAGGGAGGGAGGACAATATCCCAAAACCCTAGAACAATCCATAGAAAATAGTAATTCATCACCTGATAAGTCCAAGAAGTGTAAATAAAATTCAACAAGCCAGCCATCAGGGCCTGGGCTCCTATCTTTTTTGAAAGAGTGTAAGGCTCTCTCTACTTTAGTCATTGTAACAGGTTGAGTAAGACAAGGAGCATCGACCTATGAGATCATGCTAGGGTAAAGAGGAATGACCCTGATATGTTCCAATAAGCAGGTCTGATTGTCATCTTTAAATATATTGGCAAAATGACACTGACCCAAATTATTAAGTGCAACATCATCCTCAATGGAATGACCCTTATCATTCATAAGGGACCAGATAGCGTTATGATTCCTCCTACAAGATGCCAAGGCATGGAAGTATTTAGTGTTAGAATCTCCATACAGTGCCCACATAGTATGACTTTTGAGTTTCCAAGTCAAAAGGTAGTGTTCCAATATTTTCCTTTTTTCAGATCTGAGTTGAGACTAGGACAACTGTTCCTTGTGAGTGAGAATTCCATTTGAGGATTTAGAGAGAAGATTATTGATATCCTCATCCAGCCTGTGTGACTCATACTCCATAGAAGATCCTTTTTGTTTGATCCAAACCTTAACATCATCCTTGAGAAGATGGAGCTTGTGGGTAAGGAGATCCAAAATAGAACCAAAAGAATAAGGAGACGGTCTAGGCCACCTATCAATGACCCAAGGTATGAAATCCTGATCCTTAAGCCAAGATCGATTGAATTTAAATGGGTGGTTACAGGACCCAAGTGACTTATTCCATTCAAAGCAAATAGGATAGGTATCAGAGATATCAAAATGGAGAGTCCACACATGGTGAAGGAGGAGTAAAGGGATCAATGAAGAGGCCACTAAGAACCTATCAAGTCTTTTACTAATCCCATCATCACCAACTCGGCCATTCCTCTAGGTAGGAACAGAATTGGGTGGAGAAATATCAGTAAGTCCCACATAATCAAATAGATGCTTGAAATGTGATGACAGGGGGTCAAAGATAGCCCGCTTGCCCCAGGTCTCAGAAGCATTCATGGTTAAGTTAAGGTACCCACCCAATATCAGGTTAGGTGAGTTAAGAAGTCCCCCCCTGAGGACTTTATCCCAGAAGATATCTGTATCCCGATAAGGGCCATAGCAGTTGAGGATGTCTAAAGGGGTATTCAAACCACGAAAAATTGCCTTCACAAGTATACTCGCCACAATTGCAAAAGCACGACATCTGACCCTATGAGGGTACCAAGCAGTTAATAAACCCCCAGAGAGGCCATATGCACTAATTGCACAGAATGCCTAGCTGAGAAGGAGCTTGGAGAAGGAGTGAAGAGCGAGGAAGGAACTGCACATAGTCTCTTGAAGGAGAATCATGTCCAGATGAACAGAGAGGAAAAGGGAACGAAGGCCACATTTTTTGGTATTGCCTCCCAGAACTCTAACATTCAGGGAAAGAATCAACATTAAGGAATAGGTGGGTGGGGAGGAGTAGCTCTAAGTGACCGGGGAGAAAAACCTCTAGAAACATCTTTGATGCAGACCGATAGTGGGATATAGGGTGGAGAGGAAGAAGAAAGTTCCCCCATATGGCCCTTGTCCTTTTTTTTTCCTTACAGTCACATTTTCGAATGTGATGGAATTAAGGTGGAGTGTGGACAGCGAGGAAGGAGTAGTTGCTGTAAATATGGACAATGACTTATGAAGGGATAGGTCCGAGAAGGATGGAGAGGATAGTGGACTGCGTGGAGAGGAGAGATGAGGGGGAGAGGAGATGGTAATAGGAAGTGGAGGAAAGTCCACATGTGAAGAAAGGGGAGGCACCATAGGGTTAAGAGTGGCAATAGGAAGTGAACAAAGAATAGGTGAGTCCATAGATGAGAGTTCGTGTGAGGAGACTAATGGAGAAGTCTCCACAGTGGCCAGAACAAGGCAATTTGATAACAGAAACAATGGGTTCAGAGTGGCAAGAGAGGGGGAGCTTAGTGAGGGTTGCAGAGAGCTAGTGAAAGAGGGACCATCATAGGAGACTGGTGGGGAAGTCACCAACAGAGCCTGAACAGGGGGACAAGGAGTAATGGGGGCCTTTTCCAAAACACTGTATTGCTTCAAGCATTGTATCCGAGACATCATCAAATAGTGATAGGGAATGAGAATAAATACTTTTTTTTGAATGCTCCATAGGAAAGGAAGAAGGTAGTGCTCTGTACATAGGTGAACCTTCCAAGCTGGAGCTAGAATGAATATTCATAAGGGAAGGACAGGTATGCCTGAGATGTCCAGTGTTATGGCTTCTACTACAATGAAAAGGAATGTGAAGATAGTCTAGTTGTTGCATCGGGAGGCGTTCCTTGCAAAGGATCTCCACCTCTACAGGTAAACCAAGAGAGATATCCATCTCTACTAATACCCGGGCCACTCTCTTGTCAAATGACAGGTGGAAGTCCTCGTCTACAAAAACAAACCTTCCAATAGTGTTGGCGATACCTTCAATGATATTCAAATTCCACAGAGGAAAGGGAAGATGAGGAAGAAAAACCCAAAGATGGCGCTTGGATACCCTTTCCCGAAGTGGGTCAAAGTTTGTATGCCAACGCCCAAGAACTAGTGACCCAGAACCAATATGCCACATCTGTTCCAGAATGAGAGTGGCATGAGCAGCCTCCAAAAATAAAAAAACAATCCATCCGTTCGAAAGAAGACTGATTGTAGGCATATAAGTCAGGAGCAACTTCTAGACATCAGACGCCCAGTCAATCCAATCCTTTTTACCCAAACAAAAGTATTCGATACACCCCACCAACGCATGAGAGCACATAGATGTCACATGGTCCATGAATATATGATGGCCAAGGACAAAGAGAAACTGGTCGTCAAGGGTCTTGATGTTCTTTGCATGTCTCTTATGAAGATGGCGAGTAGAGGCTCCGTAGTCCGCCATATGGGCATGTACCAAGTCAACCCCAAACATGAAACAGCGACATCCCACCACCCACCACCACAAACCCCACACTGATGGAAAGTGACGGACAGGATGCCTAACGAAATCCTGGAAACCCTGAGCTGAAAATGAAACAAGGACGAAACCACCAAAGGAACCAAAAAACAATCCAATCAGACCAATCAAATCATGTAGAAACCAGTAACCATACTGTGTAAACTAGACTGATACAAAACCCTAGTTAAGGGCAATCCCACAAAACCCTAGTAAAGGTCGGTTCAGTCAGAGAGACAACCAGTCTGAAAAGAACCCCAACAGACAAACCAGAGAGAAGTACCGGAAGATAAAACTGGGAAAGGGAGCGAGAGTGCGAGACCGACAGGAAAACCTGGGGTGAAGATCAAACCCTAGTATTGTTAGTTTTTCAACATTTAAGCTAGCATTATGTTAGGATATTTTCACTGAGAGAATAACAAGCACAACAATCACATAAGCACATCACAAGAGACAAGAGACACAAATATTTTAGGAGGGGAAACCATAAATGGAGAAAACCCCTCAACTTCCTCTAAGATAGTATCACCACAAGATTTGATCCCAAAACAGTAAGATGACCTCCCAACACAACAGCAGCCTTCTGTCTTCTGTCAAGCCAAATATTTCCTTCTCCAAAGGTGCGCCACACTTGAGAGAGAAAGTGATGTAATTCACGAGTGATAAATAGAGAGACTCTCACTCTCTATTTATATTCTTCCGTTGACTTGAAGTGCACTCAACCATGTAGGATTAACTTATAATTA
>LPNX010220772.1:384225-402380 GCA_001517045.1 Pseudotsuga menziesii | reverse complement strand
GCAAACCCGCCGCCTCACACCAACTGGTTCCTGGCCGAGGACGAACCACTAGACGCGCTGCTGAAAAGATTCAAGCGTACAGGCCTGGCAGCTCCCATGACAACACTAGTTAGGAATGTTCAACCGGGTTCTTCACAGACCAGACCACCACCACAGACAAGGAGCCAGTCTCAGCTCCCAGAGGAGTTCAATTTGGGGCAGGACGAAGACATAGTGAATGGAGCAGACTACCTCTTCCCTCGAGTTGAAGGCGCTCCAGAGGTCAAGCTCTCCAAGACCGGTAAGCTTGCTGTCCCTATCCCACCAATAGATCCTCGAGTTAAGGAAAATGGCGACCTTGTGGGATATGCTGCTGGTGTTAAATTCGTAGATTACAATCTAGCAGATGGTAAGACATACCCTCACTTCAAATCAGACCAGTATCTTAGACATGAGCAGAACCCGAGGAAAGCAAGAGAGGAATTGGTTCCCATGCCACATGTTCAGGTTCTCGAGCCCACCGGTCTGCTCAATCTGTTGAGGTTACCCCACTTTGGCCGTAGTGCAGAGGTCAACGCTGTGGTACATGTCCTACTCTTGTGTCTACACGGGGGCTATCTCTGGCTAGGCCATAAGGTCGACCTTAACATCGATTTGATCCACCGCATCACCGGGCTGTCTAAAACTGGTAAAATCCCCGACTTATAGATATCCGGAAAGGCTAAGGATTCAAAGTTACCACCGGCCTTGGTAAAGAAATACAAGTTACAAAGAGGAGGCAGGGCTTATGATATCACCAGTATCGAAAACGAGACCCTCATATTTACAGCCAGCCTGCTGGCAGGAAGATTGCTAACCAAAGTCCGACCGAAGGAAGTTACAGGATCTGTGATTAGCCTAGCTATACAAGTCACAGAGGGAGAACAGTTTAACTGGTCCTTGTTTCTATTAAATATGCTTCAGGAAGATTGTTTGGCAGCCCAATATCAGGCAAACCACGCCTTCCACTTTTCTTGGCTAATTATTCTATGTGCATTCATAGGCTGGAAGGAGCCCCCCAATACACAATTTCCGCAGATTCCAGGAGGAGCACCCAGGGGTTTCCGCTATACTAGTTTATGGGACACCAACAGCCCAGCAAGGAAACATGTCAATTCGATGGTATTCCATGAATACTATGCAATGCTGAAGGCAGCTATCGAGGAATTACCACGGCTCAGCACAGAGACCGTCGACCTGTATGATAGCCGGCTCAATTTTATGGCAGACAGCCATAGAATCTATCTACGGCCGAAGAGGACAATAAGGGATGATTGGGCTCCTGGCTGGTTCAGGATGACAGCACAGGATGTTGAGAGTGTCATCAGAGGTTTTGATGACCAATGGCAGCGAGAGTATGAAGACACCACACCACTACCAACAGGCTCTGCGGAGACAGACCCAACGGAAAAAGGCAAAGACAAAATGGACACCCAAGCAGCAGGAACGGCGGACGCACCGCTACCAGGAGTAAAAAGGAAAAAACCAGCAGAAGGGCCAACAGAGGTGGCCACTACCAAGAAGAAGAAAAAACACAAGGCCACAAAGCCACCTTCCAAGGCCACATTAACAGACGAGGATTTCGAACTCATTGCAACAAGAACATCTGACGAACTAAAGGACACATTGGATTCGATGAGGGAACAGCAGGAGAAAATACAGAGCACAGTCGAAAAGCAGCAGCAAGACCTAAAAGTACTTACAGAGAAGACTGCCGAGGTGCACATCCCATTGGCTAATGCAACCGCCAGAGACGCACTGACATCGTCGATAGCCCGCGAGGACGGTCTAGCAAAAGATCGACTCAATACTGTGTTGATTCCACCAGGGAGCATCCGATTCCCTGCGACGATGAAAGATCCACCAGCACAGTTTGACCAACCTATTGAGGTCAACCTGGTGGAATTCCATACTGAGCAGTTGCAGATGATTGAACAGCAAATAAGCGCAGAACTCTGGACCCGAGAGCTTGCGACTTATAAGAAGAATGCGTTTCTAAAGCAAAAGAATGCAGCACTGGCTACCAGCTATCAGAAGAAGGCTGGTGAGCTAGAAGCATATCAGGAAAGGGATCAGGAACTCTCTCAGCTGCTGCAGAACATTGCTTTAGAATTACCCAGCTGTAACATTGAGTTCGCGGAAGATACTTCCCAGAAGCTAAGGAAAGTAGCCGACACAGCAAAGGCTCTGGAGGATACCGTTGTTAAAATGGACGAAGAAGTGGCTAAGATGAAGGTAGATCATGATGCGCATATCGCTGAGCTGGAGGCTCGCGCACGGGATACCTCCCAGGCAGAACAGAGAGCGAGAATCGAGGCTTTTAGACTCACTGCTGCACAGATGCAGTCCCGCATCAACGAAGCAACATCAGTATTGACTGATGCGATGAGCGCATGGTCCGAGCTAGATGAGCCACATCAGCGAGTGGACATCCAGTGGAACATTCAGGTGATAGAGAACACCACGATGGCAATGAAAGAAGAGATGAAGAGCTTAGCAACTCTTCAGCGGATGAAAAAGACAAAGGAGATGAACCAATTACAGCAGGAATCCCAGCAGCTGAGAACAAAGGAGATGCACATCACCGACCTGCTTCAACCCTTCCAGGAGCAAATCACCGAATTAGTTGACGCAGTAGAGAAAAAGGTGCAGGAGTTCACTACCGTCCGTGAGCAAGCTGATCAAACAGAGGACTCCCATATCAATCAAACCTTGCTTGATTCGGCACAAGAACGTGCCGAGGTGATGAAGAATGAAGTTGCAGAACTTCGGGGTAAGTTGCAGAAAACTTCGCAGGAGGAGAAGGAGAAGCTACAACAGGAGACACCTGCTGGTAGTGGCTCGGGGCGAGCCACAAGTAAGTGTTAGGGGACTGTTGGAGCAGGATCCCGCAGCTACAGAAGAAGCTGCTAATTTTGGCGGAAAGAGAGAAGTTTAGCGGAAAAAGGACAGGGCAGAGCTACGACGGTGTAGCACGTTTCCAGCTGGAGAGCAGAGCCGGAAACTATGACTTTTGGGATAGAAGAGTCAAGAAGGCAACGGTACCAGAGCGGCCGAGAGAAGAAATCTCAACCACTACATTGAAGGCAGCAGCGGAAGACAGGAGGGCTCAGTGACCCTCATAAAGAAGAAGGAGCAACGAGGCTCAAGCATTGAAGGCGAAGGACAGAAAGAGAAGCGGTGCATAGTACGCATGGTCAGTGCCGGGAAGCATGGAAGACTGCAGAGAGTTGCAGTGTGATGGGAAGCGGCTACCTCAAGGACAGAGAGGACCGACTGTCACTATTAAGGGTATGGGTTTACTGTTGGGACAGGCCCACAGTGTTGTAATGGCACGACCTTCGGGCTGCCTATAAAAGCTTACATTTTTGTATTGTAAAGGGTTGGTTGGGTAGCTAATCAATCAGTAGATAGTCGATCAGTTGATAGTCTTTGTAGATTCAGAAATCAGTCAGACAGACTGCGTTGTAATGATCCAGACACATAGTCGTCTGTGAGTCGTTTGAGTCTGTATGTAATCATTTGCAGAGAGAACAGAGAGGGAAGAGATATAGAGAGAAGATCAGAGATCTAGGAGAAACTTTGCGCTGCAAGGGTAGTGCAACAAACTGTGCTAACTTCCCTCCAGATATATAATAGAAGCACAGTTTGGTGGACGTAGCTCCCAGCCCGGGGGTGAACCACGTTAAATCTGCGTGTTTTGTGTTGAATGGATGTGATTGTATTTGCTTATTGTTACTAGTTTTTATGCATGTAATGATAGTAGCAGTAGACGAATGTATGTATTGTTTCGTTCATAATATTGCAAAAGGCTAAGGATAAGTCGAAGTATTGCAGTAGGTTGTTTAAGGACTCTTTCACGTCTGTCACTAATTACCAGTTACTCACAATAGAATTCTGAGAAGTAGAGTGTCGCCCATCGGCGCAATCAACGTTAAGAGTGTAAAGTCGCAGTGGTAAGGTATCGCAGAGAGGCGATATCGCATCGGCAGAGGAGCTGCGATGCGAGGTACTGCGAGCTGAGGGCTTAGCGTTGAGGAGAGGATGGGTGCTCCGCGGTGCGCAGAGATGCGGTAAGGATTGGAAGGCTGCGAGTAAGTGGAAGTCGTGCGACGTGAGAGGAAATCGAGTGACTGGTGCAGGGTTGAGCATCGCACGGGTGAAAGTGCTGCGAGTAGAAGGGGACGTGCGATGCGCAGAGCTAGTCGACCTAGTGGCGCACAGGAGTAAGGAATAAGAGGTAGGATGTGCAGAACCTGGTCCAAGACACTTGAGTCTTGGCCTACCCATTAGATTCACTTCGGGTGAGACTTCAGATCGCTTTGCGGTCTGTTGCTGAAAGGGCGAGTGAGTTTGGGGTGTTGTTGATTAATTATAGTAAACCCGGGTCTGCCCATGCAATCAACAATAACACAACATAAAAGAGACAACCTAAAAACATACTAAGGACAACACTAAATCTTACATACAAACAAATAAATCAATCTAAAAAGCATAAACACAAAATAATATAGCAGTAAAAAAAAATTAGAAATAATATTCGAGAAACAAAAACAACTTAACACACATTCAAGGAAAAAGGAAGGAAAATAATAAAACCTTAATAAATAACCTAAAGCAATTAAACTTTAACTTTAATGTTAAGCAAAACCATCATCTAACTATTACAGTGAAAACATAATTCAGACATTAACAAAACAAAACTAAAAACAATCTCAAAACACATAAAAAACACTAAAAACAGAACTAAGGGTTGAACGATAGACTGGACTATGGGTTTGAAAGGGGTGGCCGAATAACAGACTGAATAGGTTGTCTGAATGACAATCTACACAGTTAAAATGGTAAAAACTATCCTAAATGAGCTAATCTTCAGCTAAAGTCATGCAGATGGAATTCTAATGCATAAAGGAAATAAATAAACCTACTTCTTAAGCAAATTTAACAATAAAATAGACTTAAACAAATTCATAAGCATAAACATAAAGAAACCATTGCATATTAGTAAAATGAAATGTAAATTGCATAAACTGATAATTAAAACAGAAATGAAATAGACAGAACTAAATCTATTTAACTTTATAAACAACAATCTATTCTATGTAACTTGCAAATAAACTGAACAATAAACTGGGAATGAAATAACTGAAAACAAAGCTAAAAACAAACTATGCACACAGTTAACTATCTAATTCAGAAATAAAATTGCATTACAGAAATAATAAAATAGTCTATGAATTAAACTAGCTACAACAGAAAAAATGAAGGAAATAAACAAGAAAAGAAACCTTTGGTTGATGAGGGGCCCTCTCAACAATCAGGGGTGGTGCCTGTCTAACTTGTACTCAAATGCGATCTTCAACAGCAACACATACAACTCTTTATTCAAACGGTGGAACATAAATATAGTATACTCAAGAACAACCTGATAAATTCTTCCTAACTCTCTGACTTTTTAGCTCTAGCTAACTAAGCTTTCACACAGAGGCTACTATATATAATAGTTTATAGAGAAGAGCAAGTTGACCCTTTAGTGGTTGAATGCTCTCTAAATTTAGTCAATCATAAAGGCACATAACAATTTAGAGGTAACACACATGCAATCTTCCTTCTTTAGCGTGGTTCTGATCTTTTTACGGGGAAGCGAACACCCATGCTTCTCTTCAGCGTGAACAGCCTTCAGATGTGGCGCACGGGTTCCTTCCTTATCACAACAGGTGGGCTGATAGTGAACAGAGGAGAGCGTAGTGGTGAATCTTCTAGAGTGTGGGTTGAATGCATCAATCCAATGCATGGATTGTTGATGTGGTGGCGAGCGAAGTTGAATGCAAGCTGGCGAATTATCTAGAACACAATTTCATCACCCAGATGCATGGATAACAGTTCGTTTGCAGGTTGTTTCATGTTTTAAATGCGCGAAATTAATTCTCAGTAGTGCGCAGTCTGATGGGAGATCTGGATAGAGAGATGAACGGGAAGCTGGGCCGTGAGCTGCATATGCTAAGTTTCGATCTAGGGCGAATGGAGTGTCTGTCTGTTGGCATGCTTCAGGACTGCAGTCTAAAACAATACATTTCAACATCTAGAAAACTAGTAGCGAGTTTCATGCAACGAGCTGGATGATGAGCTGGACATCGAGCTGGACATGTTGTGCGAAAGGCAGGATGAATGCGTTCTGTTTATTAATTTGTCCCAAAAAGATTATAAAATCTGCAAACAAATATATAAATCAGTTAATACATCAAATGCGCTTTTATAATGTCATAAGTTTAAAACCATAGAAAATGATAAAATAAAAGGATTTCATATAAACCTTAAATACATTCATACTTGTGGATGAATAACAATCTACGTGACATAAAATATACAAAAGATAATAAAATATGTGTTTAAACGAGTAATTTAACTACCAAAAATGATAACAAATCTAGGATCAACATTGACCAAGGGCTTAAAACCCTAAAATCTCTAGAAAAAACTATAAATAGAGGGGTGGGGGTAACTCTCAAAACACTCCTTCTCTCCCTATTGTTATGCTACCCATGTGAGTTCCTTGAGACCCTTTTTCCTCTCAAGTCATTCTCCCCCTCTCCTCCATTGCTCCACAATCCAAGACTCCATCCCATAGAGAGGTGCTTCCAAAGCTAGGGCATGGTGTCCCATTTCCACAAAAGGGGGCTGAAGCTATAACCATTTATTTATGTCAATAGTTTAGTTTTATGGATTATTTTGTTTGCAGGTTTATGTTCTAATAGTTTGTTGCAGGTTCTCCTCTGATTTCTTGTAGCCACCTTTCAGTTTTCTAACAAGTTTCCTATAGGGTTTCATGGCTCAAAGCTAACAGTTCTTTGCAGGGTTTTCTTCCACATGCAGGAACCCTACCCTTTTTTCCTATAGATGGAAGGTAGCCATTCTTGCTCGTAGCTAGGGAGAAGGCCCTACTACAGATTTTGTGACCATACCAGGTCGATCCCATAGGATCCCTGGGTTATTTTTCAAGTTCTTTAGTTTTCATTTTTGTTTTCTTAACCTAGTTTCAATTTTTGTTAAATCTAGTTTAGATCTTTGTTTTTATGCATTTACAGTTACATTCGAGCCTCCTTAAGGTTGAACCGAGCCATTTCGGCCACAACACAAGTTTTTGTGAGTCGTTCCCTGCTCAGATTCCAAATTTTGCAACTTTACGGGCCAAGTCGCTCTTATCATGATGAAATAGGCGACTAGGTTGCTCATTTAGCCCTGAAAGGAGTGAATTCCCTCTCAAGAGCTAGATCGCTCCTATTTTCGGTTTCTAAGCGACCCCCTCACCTGGTTTTGGGAAAAATTAGCGACCCCCTCGCTACATTTTCCCTGAAAAGGGAGATCTGTCTCTTAGATTCAGTTTTTTAAGCTGTTTGGACTGTCAGTGCGGATCAACTGCCTCTGTCTAGAAGCCTGTTTTCATCTGCATACAATTTGTGTAAATCAATGATAGATTTAATTGGTTATTGATATAATGAATCTGTTTTAAGGCTTGGATAAATTACTGTAGGTTAAATTTTAGTTTTTAAATAAGCATTGGAAATTAACCCCTTTCCTAGCCCTTCCTCCTCTACCTAGTCATCACCCTCTGAGGTATTCTGGAATAAGACGAAGGGTAAAGCTCATATAGTAATAGGCACTTCACTTGTGATTACTTTAGAGCACTAAAAACAGGTGACTTGGAAGGTAGAGGGGTGGTAGGCCCAATGGGCCTCACGGCATTCACGTCCTCCCTGTTGACCGACCTTGCACTCGGAGAGTAACCTAAGGATCTACGGATGGGATTAGTCCCATTGTGTTGAGAGCCCAGCACTCTTTCCTATTGGAAGAGGAATACAGGTGTAAGGTAGTCACCTAGAGAAACTACCATAGTTCAGGTTCATTAGTGGCATGTTTCAAATTTTTCGTTAAACATTTACTGGTTTCATAACAGGTTACCCATGTTGTAAGTACTGCAACAAACTAGAAAATATCTGTGAAGTATTCATAAACCATTAAAGCAGTCACCAAATGTATAATAGAAAATAATGGACAATATTTCATACAATGGACATGCACACAACCATACCAAGTAAGATAACCAAAATCAGTTCATGACGTTGAGCCAACCATTAAAATCTATTAATTTACACTAATTCAAACACTTGCAGTCTTTGAGGATATAAGTCCCTGACTGCCTTAACCGTGGGAAGTACTTGGGCTCAGCCCTGAAACTCATTGTAAGGAGTACAATAGGAACCCCAAAGTAGCTAGCCACTGAGAGGAATTGCCAAGTGAAATGGGAAACGACCCCTACCGATTGACTAGCACTCCCATGAGGAAAAAGCTAAGCGCTATCTCTTGGCAGTATTGGTGGCTGAGTGGCCACCTGAAAGCCAATAGGAAGCCACTGAAATCGGGTTCCATAACGTCACTACCATATTTCACCACCTGATCTACCAACTAGACACAATTGATCCCCCACACTCTTCTTCATGCCTAAGAGGTGATCCACCACAGTTCGGGTCCTTGAACCAAAACTGTCGAGACCATTCTCGATGACCCTCTACACCGTCAGAAGGCCACACATCCTCTGACTCAGAATCAGAATCATATAAATCTGAGCCATATTTACACACTGCACCATCTAGCCCAATTTTCGGTGCAAACCCAGATCCACTTTCCGGCTTGGTGATTGGTAGTGCACCCATGTCCATACCTCACACCACCACCAACACCCTTGCAGGTGGTCTTAGTACTTCCATGTAGACTGTCCTAACTTAGTTGCCTCCACCTGCACCAACTAGTCAAACTGTTCCACCTATCATACATGGGGTAATGCTACTTGTTCTCACACTGTACCTCCTGTCATACCTAAGGGTAGTGGATTTTCCACTCACACTGTCCCACTTACCATACCTGGGGGTAGTGGACCATCCACAACTGTGCCACAAGTACCCCTAGACATGCATGTACATCATGTTCTTGCAAAACCCACCACCATTTTCGATCCGTCACACATCAACCTTGGGTCAAACCTCCCTTTCATGGCACACCTCAACCTGCCTGACTTGGCTAGGTTAACCAATAACCCCATCTATCATCAAACCTTTTGGCCTCCCATGCCAACCAAGCTCCCCTCAGACATTACTAAGTTTGAAGGGAAGGCAGGGGAGTGCCCCCAAAACCATATCATGACGTTTCACCTACGGTGCTCATCAAACAACATCGTAGATTATTCGATCAGACTCAGACTGTTCCAACACACCCTCATAGGTGCTGCAGCCAAGTGGTACATTGAGCTACCACAAGCAAAGAATCCAGACTTCAACTCCTTAGCCTTTATGTTCCTGCAGTATTTCTAGCTCCCCATTAAATATGATGAAGGAGTGGAAATCTTGCTATCTTTCCGCTAAAACACTGCGACCCACATCATTGACCACATCCATGAGTGGAGGCGACGTCACAGCTCGTGCAAGATCAATCTTGATGACAGGATCTTCCTGGACTGGCTCTTGAAAAAATTGCTTCCACCTATAGCCAAGGACATCACCTCTAAACATTCCCAAGTAGAGGAAGAGGCCATCTTGAATGCTCAATAGTTTGAACTCATTTACGCATAGTCTAAATACCTCTACACCATCATTCCAGATGCTCCCCAACAAGGAACCTCCTACTGGGATGCACCGGGGGCATCCCATGCCCCAAATGGCATCATAGGTTATGTCTCCCATCAATCACAACATCACCTGCCACCACCTATGATGCCACCACAACCAAGCAATACCCCTAGCAGTTCCTACCCAAACCAAGCTCTTGACTATTCAAGAATGATGTCCCAATTTAGAGCTACAACCTCTTATGCACAACCTGTTCCACAGTAGCAGACCCATGCACCTACTTGGCCAGCACAACAATACGTGGGACAGATGCCCATGTTTGTAGCACTAGTTCAAGCTGCTCAAGCCCCCACCCTAGCTCTGCCTGCTCCTTTGGGACAAGTGTTTGCACAACAAAACCATCCCAACCAACCAGCCCATAATAACCAACAAGGGCAAGCCAAAAAAAATCGAACAAGGAATCAAGGCAACAACCAATTGCAAGGAGGCGGTCAACAACCAAATCCTCCCAACAACGTCGAGGTGAACCGAACAACTCAAAACCCCCAGCAACCAAACCAACCTAGATGCAATGCTCCATTACACATGAATCAACCACATGAATCTACGGGAACTATACACACGAGTGCCCCTTCATGGGTCTCCCTAAGCAGGCCATTCATAATGAAGTTCAACATGCTACCAATACAGCAACCCCAGCTCAACCCAACCTAGCACCACCATGACCTCCACCCATGGTGCTCCAAAACCCATTACCATTCCAAGGACTGGTAGCAACTGCACCTGCTCCCCAACCCAATCCCATCACCCCGACTGCACCTCCGACAGCAGAAACATGTGTTCACCACCTGCTAGCCTTGAAAACTAAAGAGGTCAATTTACAGACTAGAAAAAATCAGTACATAACTAACACCAAACCCAATAACCCATTATCGGCATCCATGTCCAAAACAACCAATACACCTCTTCATTTACCCCCTTTTCCCCCACGCCCCCCCATATGGCATGTTGCCCACAACGTCAGGGCTAGAGCTGCTGTACAACATCGTGGATGACTTGGCCCAAACACCTACGACTATGTCAGCTCTTTAGGTACTTAAAAACTTCCCAACACAACGAAAATCCTTACTAGACACCCTCGATGCTGTAGACCCCTCTGACTCCAAGTTGATCACGTTCGACACAGAGAACGGAGAACCACAGATGCCATCAACCATTGCCTTCCAAATCCTAGTATCCATTCAGAATTTGGTCATGCACCAGTGCATCATGGATGAGGGGGCATCCACATGTGTTATGTCAACCTTATTCTGGAAGAAGCTTGGATCTCCGATTTTGCAACCATCTGCTACTACTTTGCGGGCTTATGATGGCCACCCCACTAAAGCCCAAGGTATTCTTCCACATGTTCCCATCACATTAGCCGGGAAAAGAGTATTGATTGACATAGAGGTTCTCAATGCTCAGTTGGACTATAATATTCTCCTCGAGATAAGTTATATGTATGCCATGAGAGTTGTAGCATCAACTGTTTTTCGTCTCATGATGTTCCCTCACAATGGGAAAATCATGACGGTTTATCAACTAACTTATCACGATTTGCAAGGGATAACTGTACCAGCCAATGTTATCCCTACGATCAATACCATCGATCTGCAAGGGCTAACCGCACCCTTTCAATGTTATCCCTTCGGCCAACACCATGGTTGACAACATAGAAGCCTCCCCATTATTGAATGTGGGCCCTGGGTTGTTTTACAATACCACCATGATGGCTTCCTTTCACTTAGTGTCACCACCGCCGACACCAAATGAGACTGCAGATTTGTGCATGCTCTCATCCAACACCACTGCACCTAAACATCAACCGTAGCTGCAACCCCAACAGTAGCTGCAACATCATACACAGCCGCAGCATTATGTTAATCCACAACCAAAACCCCATCCCCACATGCAATCATCAGGGAGTTATTTGGGATCCTCCCCAGTCCACACAATTACCTTCCTATTTCCCCCACTTGGTGTCATGAGTAAGCTAGTAATGGATTCCTTAAACTTACCCAATTTCACGTTGGGGATTCCCATGTGGTACCTCGATCCATTGTCCTGTTGCCACCTTTCACACACCTGGATCACGTGGCAGAAATCTTCAAGCCACTCGGTGTGTCCTTGGGGGCAAGTCTCGAGTCAAGGCTGTCACCTTGTTCTTGACTCCTCCATTTAGGCTCAACTCCAAATGAAGCCAAGGGGGGTAGACCCTATTAAGTTACTAAGGCTAACTTACTTAGTATGGTGATGTTAAACTGAATGAGTTACTTAGGAGTTTGAAATTTGACCATAAACAACCATAGATGACAAGATACAAAATGAGTGCACAAAAGCACAATGCTGAGACACAATATATATATATCTATATAGCACGAAAATAACTAGTTCCTTAAAATGGAGTCAAAATAAAATCAATGTACTTGCATGTGCTTGGAGTGAATGTTTTTCAATTGCCTCTTGGTACGTTTTAGTTAATGTGAAATATGAGTTGATTAAAATTAGGCGAAGGGGTGGACCCAAGATATACCCGAGAGTACTTGGAGTATATCCAAAACTAAACCTTCACGGCTACCCACAAGGAATACGTGGGATGAATGGAGTCTCTGGGGCTATTTTTCATAACCCACCCATTAGGGTGTGACAGAGATCGATGCCCTGAGGTCACTTTTCAGAAGTTCCCGCTTCCTTTGGGTATTTTGCCACCGTAATGGTTTGATCTAGGTGTTGGATTTTCACCTGATGGTTTGTCAATTTGGGAGAGTGAATCCTAATTATACTAGTCATTCAAGTAATTTTGATACAGCTTGTCTGATCGGATGAACCGTATCCAAGTGTAGAGCATACACATTGGAGTCTTGTCAATTTTAGTAAATTTTGAGATGGATGTTCTTGTTAAAAAGAAAACCCTCTAGGAACCTCTTTCGGTCTAAGTGGACCTCAATTGGGGAATCAAGGAGGGGTTTATTTTATTATGGTTATTGAAACAAATGATGATAGCAAATGAAACATAAAAATATAAGCAAACCACAATTTTCTAATTAGACTACCACGAACTTTTCTTCACCTTTCGGTTCAAAAGGAGGATCGTGGGGTAAGTATTAAAGTTACTTTGAAACCAATAGAAATGGAATATGGAATTGATTTTAAATCAAAGTATACTACCCTACAGTTTAGTACTACGCTATATTGAAACAAGATGAAAGAAAAGAAAAAAATGACATGGACACAAATCCCCCCAGGGGGGATGGGGAATGGGCTCGAAAGAGCCTATTCAAAATTATTTTTATTACCAATGGTTACAATATCAGAAAAATAATATGATTCCTCTTGATTCTTATATAGAATGAAACCAAGAGCTTACAAAGTGGAAAAATTAAAGATTCCAGTCAAAAAGGGAGACCCTTGGGGGGATTTAGAAGGCCCAAAAGTCACTTTCAAACAGAAGCTCCTCCTATTTTCTGTTATACCTGCTAAAAAACAGCAATCTTATTAGACTTAAATATTCCCAAAATCACTTTGAAATTACCTTTGGGTCAGCTTACTTTTAACCCAAAAAAGCTAAGTTAAAACTAGTTAAAAAAGGTAAAAAGGGAACCAAGGAAAGCAAGCTTTCCTTGGGATCTTGGATTTCCTTTTAGGAAGCCAATATGATGTGCACTGATTTCTAGATTTATATTTTATAACAGAAAACAAAAATCCAATGCATGCAAGCTACAAATTCTCTTTAAAATTCCATGCAAAAAGGACGATTTCCCTAAAGCTAGATCTAGAATGCTTATGAAACCTTTTAAGAACAAGATCTAGATTATGGGCTTTGAGGAGATAGATATATGTTAAATTTACTTTAAGATAATAGATATAAACAATATCAAAGCTGTGAACAAAGTAACCAGGTAAAAAGAATTGATTTTGAAGGAGGAAAAGGAGAAGAGAAGTGCTTGTTACTGAAGCAGATCTGCAATGGAAACTTGTTAGTGGAATACAGAGGGGAAATGTCTTCACAAAGATTTTGGATGTATAGTGGAGTCAAAATAAATCCATAGCTTGTCCAATCCTTGCTACCTAAAAGCTAAACACACAATCCTGCATGAAACCTCATGAGATCTTGATATATATATGAAAAAGAGACAAGAATTACATGCAAATAAACTTATTAAACATGTATAATCTAGATCTTCTAATCATATATGCTATGAGATATAAGAAAAACAAGTAACCTTAATTGCCCAACTATACTCCTATTGATTCAGCTAAATCGTTCAAGCCAGACATGGTTCTGATGCAGAATTTGAGAGAAAAGCCGACAACATCAATAGCCGTAAGACAATGCTTAATCCACACATATGAGAGCATTACACCATTTGGCATCCAAAGCTTCTTTATTTCAACAATCAAAAGATTACAATAGTATTACAATAGCAAGCCCTTCAATCCAACTCTAACTCGCTTGGAAGAGGAGGCTTATGCTTGAATTTATACAAAAAACAGGAGATCCAGCCCAGGGGGGGTGCAAATCCCAAGGAGACAGATCAAATCAGCTGATGGAGAGTCAATCAATGCAGATATGAAGTTGAACTGAGCCTACTTGTCAACTGGGGGGATGATTGAGCTGACACATCAACCCATAAGCTGACACATCAGTCCACAGAGCATTCAGGAGAGTCCACATGTGTGGAGGAGAGAGAGAGGGTGCAATTCCCCATGAAGACTGCTGAAGATCAACTCTGGAACTGATTTGATCACCTCCTTCAGTCAAGGATTTGTCAGATCTAGTCAATCTGATTCAGATTTGACTGATTTCAATCAAATCGGCTGAGAATCCACTGATCTATGATTTTGGATTTGCTCCATTATTCATCAATTTATTAATTAAAATAATCAATAATTGATTTTTGGGGCTATGTGACATGAGTGATGGAAAATCACTCAAAACTAGGAAATAGTGGGTCCATTGGTTTACATGGTGCTCTTATCTTGAAAATGAGCACCTACATGACTGAAACTGATTATTTGGCCCACTTTTATTACAAAATCAATTTTTCCAATTAAAGTATTAAAAAATAGCCTAAGTTTTGGAAAGAATTATTTTTTAATAAAAAACACTAAAAAAACTAAAAAATTGAAAAATTGAAAAAACCTAGGGGGACTTAGACATGTTCATATGACTCAACCATGATGTCTAGCATGTTTATACATTGACACATAGACTCTAATAACCTCAATAGGCCTAAATGCCAAGCCGACCACCCGAACTTTGGAGGTATGGAGTGAAAAACTCAGAAATTATCAGTCGTTTATTCAACAACCAATAATAACCAAGGGAAAAAACACCCTGGGCTGATCGGATTGACAAATAAAGTCCAAGAGACCGAGTCTTTTACAGACACTATCATGCTAGACCATTTATTACAATTCCCCCATGGGGTATGAACATGTGATATAGTACAACAAGGCTTCCCAGAAGCAAGACTGAAGGTCTTCTGAAGTTCGAACAAGTTATCCTTGTCCAGTTCACCAGGATCACTTAATAAAAAACCGCTAAGTACAACTTAGGTGGTAACATAACCACCTAAGAATTTAAGTAAGACTGAAGGTCTTCTGAAGTCTGAACAAGTTATCCTTGTCCAGTTCACCATGCTCACTTGATCAAAAACCACTAAGTACAACTTAGGTGGTAACATTCTGGCTCCAACTGCGGGACGTGTGCTCGATATGGTATTTAAGGCAAGGAGAGGATACAAGAACACCATAATCTCTGGTTTATACACCCTGTCAAAGCATCTCAACTTGACAAGAAAACCTCAATAGCACAAGCTTTACATGAAAAACCAAATGAACCATTAAGCTGATTTATTCAAACAAAATAAATGTAACTAACTAATGAAAACCAAAATGTTTGATTATAGCTAAGTATAAAATAGAAATACAGAAAGTAAATGCTCTCTTTCAAGGAGCTTATTTTCCCACTCTAAGCATGATATAAAAAGGGGTTAAGTGTAATCAGAAATCCAATGTAACCACCTAACCATATTATTAACATAATTTTTTTTTCCTTGTCTTTGGTTACCAGCCAAAGTAAGGATACCTTATTCAGAAAATGCAAACCTGCGTGATGATTTAGAATGGGCGGGATGGATGGGAGATCATAGGCATGAATAATGTTATAAAAATTCTTCCCCAACTTGTATGTGCTCATGCAGGTTGCTTCTATCCATGACTGGATAGGACTGATATACCAATCAGAATGATGAGGCAGACTGACTACATCATCATACTGATCACCAGGGCTTATCAAATGATAACTCGTTGCACAAGCCCCAAGTAGCTCCAAATCATAAGGAACCTCTATAAGTGAAAAAGATGGTTGAGACTGATATTCCACTGACTACATCACATCTGAATTTTCACAACACTGCTTCTCAATGTCTTCATTACTGATACCCTTGTGTGGCTCTGCATGATATGACTCTGAATGAGATGAAAATTCTGAATGCTCCTCTTCCATACTAAGGTTTTCCAAGGTCTCCAGATCCATGCTTCCCTCTATGGAAGAATAGTAGATTGGACTTCCAAAAATTTCTAAATAGACACTCCCCTTGTTGGATATAGGATAGATAGGATTTTTAATAAAATATCCACAAAAATCCCAATAGTCATCACCATCATCTATGTTAGATGTGATGGGTTCATTATTTTCCTCTTTATTCATGTCATAGACCGGATTTTCCATGAATGTCCAGGACTCCTCATCAATACCTTTGTCGGGGATAAGGGAGTCTTCGTAATTTGTATCATGCTTCAAGCTATACTTGTCCTCATTTTCATACTCATCTTCTTCAGAGAAAAGGTCACAAGGAAGTAAACCTTCCAGACTATCATCATTATATGGAGAACACGTAGGAGTCCCATCATGTACATTACAGTTTTCATCATAAGTTTCACTATAAGATTTTGCAATGGTTTCATCCTTAGGCTTGCACTGTTTAGATGGTGACAAAGGGTAGGCCTGGCCTACCATGTATATATGATCAGGCTCTCTTGAAGTTGTTTCCTGATTACTGACCTCGAGAAGTCCATGTTCCATGACTTGATTTGCAACATAACAAGTGATTTCTTGGTGGAATTGTTCACAGGGTCTACACCATGGAATTACTTCTTCTACCATGTTAGCTGAGTCTAACTGGTTTGGAATCCTAGGCTCCTGCTGAGGAAAATTATCTTGATACATCTGATTCTGCTTGGGATGAAAGTTCCTAGGTCCATTATCCCTTTCCATTGTGATCAATCTACTATGAATGTGATTCAAGTGTGCAGAATGATTGGCCATTAGTTGGTTTTGACTAGTAACCAAGTCTTTTATCATGTATGTTACCTTTTCCATGGGATCTTTAGAGGCTCCCTTTTCTTCTGATTCAACGACTTTTTCCTTTTCTTTGTTGTATGAAGTGTTTTCCCTAGTGTAACCTGGAATGTTGAACTTTCCTGAAGACTGCATATTCTTTTCTATTTTCTTGGCCAATTCCTGAGCAGTTTTTAGATTGGTCGGCTCATTGTCTCTTAACTGGTACCTCAAATCATCAATGAAAGCTTCAATGTAAGATATGAGGATGTAGGCATCCTTTGGATTTATTTTGTTAGGGAGGTCCGCAACCACATGCCTGAACTTAGTGTTAAATTCATCCATGGTTTCATTCTCCATCTTCTTAATGTTATGAAGGGCAACAAGCAGATGTCTTGATTCTTTCTTTTCTCCCGATTTCTTCTTAAAACCCTCTAGTAATTCACTAAGAGTTTTATATGAATCATCATCTAGGTTGAATTGCCATTCTTCAGCATCATCTTCTAAGGATAAAGCAAAGATATTCATTTTTACATCGTCATGGTCATGGGCAGCATCTTTGCAATAACTTACCAGGTGCTTTTCAAACTTTCGAAGGCGAGACTTGGCAGTGATGGCATTATTTCCCTGAAATATGGGGAGCTTCTTGATAGAATCTTTTGGAATGGCATGGGGAGCACCTGCTATCTGAGAAAAGTCAAGGGGTTTGAATAATTCTGTCATTTATTGAGATTGGTGAACATGACTCTCTACAAATATGTGATGGATATCTGAGAGGGATTGGTCTCCTAAATTTTCAAGGTTTCTACGATANACTTGCATGTGCTTGGAGTGAATGTTTTGCAATTGCCTCTTGGTACATTTTAAGTTAATGTGAAATATGAGTTGATTAAAATTAGGCGAAGGGGTGGACCCCAGATATACCCGAGAGTACTTGGAGTATGTCCACAACTAAACCTTCACGGCTACCCGCAAGGAATACATGGCCTGAATGGAGTCTCTGGGGCTATTGTTCATAATGCACCCGTNATTCAATCTTTCCCTAATAAACCTTTCAGGATCAGGGAGAGGATTGAATAATTGTCGGCGGTTTCTTTGGGTAGAAATTCTTGAAGGGATGTTAGACAGTA
>LPNX010220772.1:373368-383451 GCA_001517045.1 Pseudotsuga menziesii | reverse complement strand
GAGGCTCGTGGGGTAAGTATTAAAGTTACTTTGAAACCAATAGAAATGGAATATGGAATTGATTTTAAATCAAAGTATACTACCCTGTAGTTTAGTACTACGCTATATTGAAAAAAGATGAACGAAAAGCAAAAAATGACACGGACGCAAATCCCCCCAGGGGGGATGGGAAATGGGCTCGAAAGAGCCTATTCAGAATTATTTTTATTACCAGCGGTTACAATATCAGAAAAATCATATGATGCCTCTTGATTCTTATACAGAATTAAGCCAAGAGCTTACAAAGTGGAAAAATTAAAGATTTCAGTCAAAAAGGGAGACCCCTGGGGGGATTCAGAAGACCCAAAAGTCACTTTCGAACAGAAGCTCCTCCTCTTTTATATTATACCTGCTAAAAAAATAAAGCTTATTATACTTAAATATGCCCAAAATCACTTTGAAAGTACCTTTGGGTCAGCTTACTTTTAACCCAAAAAAGCTAAGTTAAAACTAGTTAAAAAAGGTAAAAAGGGAACCAAGGAAAGCAAGCTTTCCTTGGGATCTTGGCTTGCCTTTTAGGAAGCCAATATGATGTGCAATGATTGCTAGATTTATCTTTTATAACATAAAATAGAAATCTAATGCATGCAAGCTACAAATTCTCTTTAAAATTCCATGCAAAAAGGACGATTTCCCTAAAGCTAGATCTAGAATGCTTATGAAAGCTTTTAAGAACAAGATATAGATTATGGGCATTGAGGAGATAGATCTATGTTAAATTTACTTGAATATAATAGATCTAAACAATATCAAAGCTGTGAACAAAGTAACCAGGTAAAAAGAATTGATTTTGAAGGAGGAAAAGGAGAAGAGAAGTGCTTGTTGCTGAAGCAGATTTTGCAATGGAAACTTGTTAGTGGAATACAGAGGGGAAATGTATTCACAAATATTTTGGATGTATAGTGGAGTCAAACTAGATCCATAGCTCATCCAATCCTTGCTACCTGAAAGCTAAACACACAATCCTGCACGAAACCTCATGAGATCTGGATATATATATGAAAAAGAGACAAGAATTACATGCAAATAAACTTATTAAACATGTATAATCTAGATCTTATAATCATATATGCTATGAGATATAAGAAAAACAAGTAACCTTACTTTCCCAACTATACTCCTATTGATTCAGCTGAATCGTTCAAGCCAGATAGGGTTCAGATGTAGAATTTGAGAGAAAAGCTGGCAACATCAATAGCTATAAGACAATGCTTAATCCACACATATGAGAGAATTACACCATTTGGCCTCCAAAGCTTCTTTATTTCAACAATCAAAAGATTACAACAGTATTACAATAGCAATCCCTTCAATCCAACTCTAACTAGCTTGGAAGAGGAGGCTTATGCTTGAATTTATACAAAAAATAGGAGATCCAGCCTAGGGGGGGCACAAATCCCAAGGAGATAGATCAAATCAGTTGATGGAGAGTCAATCAATGCAGATCTGAAGCTGAACTGAGCCTACTTGTCAACTAGGGGGCTGATTGAGCTGACACATCAACCCATAAGCCGACACATTAGTCCACAGAGCATCCAGGAGAGTCCACACATGTGGAGGAGAGAGAGAGGGCACAATTCCCCATGAAGACTGCTGAATATCAACTTTGGATCTGATTTGATCACCTCCTTTAGTTAAGGATTTGTCAGATCTAGTCAATCTGATTCAGATCTGACTGGTTTCAATCAAATCGGCTGAGAATCCATTGATCTACGATTTTGGATTTGCTCCATTATTCATCAATTTATTAATTAAAATAATCAATAATTGATTTTTGGGGCTATTTGACCCGAGTGATGGAAAATCACTCAAAACTAGGAAATAGTGGGTCCGTGGGTTTACATGGTTCTCTTAGATTGAAAATGAGCACCTACATGATTGAAACTGATTATTTGGCCCACTTTTATTGCAAAATCAAATTTTCCAATTAAAGTATTAAAAAATAGCCTAAGTTTTCGAAAAAATTAATTTTTAATAAAAACACTAAAAAAACTAAAAAATTGAAAAATTGAAAAAACCTAGGGGGACTTAGACATGTTCATATGACTCGACCATGATGTCTAGCATGTTTATACATTGACACATAGACTCTAATAACCTCAGTAGGCCTAAATGCCAAGCCGACCACCCCAACTTTGGAGGTATGGAGTGAAAAACTTAGAAATTATTAGTCATTTATTCAACAACCAATAATAACCAAGGGAAAAAACACCCTAGGCTGATCGTATTGACAAATAAAGTCTAAGATATCGAGTCTTTTACAGACACTATCATGCTAGAACATTTATTACAATTCCCCCATGGGGTATGAACATGTGATATAGTACAACAAGGCTTCCCAGAAGTAAGACTGAAGGTCTTCTGAAGTCCAACCAAGTTATCCTTGTCCGCTTCACCGGGCTCACTTGATAAAAAACCACTAAGTACAACTTAGGTGGTAACATAACCACCTAAGAATTTAAGCAAGATTGAAGGTCTTCTGAAGTCCGAACATGTTATCCTTGTCCGGTTCACCGTGCTCACTTGATCAAAAACCACTAAGTACAACTTAGGTGGTAACATTCTGGCTCCAATTGCGGGACATGTGCTAGATCTGGTCTTTAAGGCAAGGAAAGGATACGAGAACACCATAATATCTGGATTATACACCCTGTAAAAACATCTCAACTGGACAAGAAAACCTCAATAGCACAAGATTTACATGAAAAACCAAATGAACCATTAAGCTGATTTATTCAAACAAAATAAATGTAACTAACTAATGAAAACCAAAATGTTTGATTATAGCTAAGTATAAAATAGAAATACAGAAAGTAAATGCTCTCTTTCAAGGAGCTTATTTTCCTACTCTAAGCATGATATAAAAGGGGTTAAGTGTAATCAGAAATCCAATGTAACCACCTAAGCATTTTATTAACATAATTTTTTTTTCCTTGTCTTTGGTTACTACTCCAAAGTAAGGATACCTTATTCAGAAAATGCAAACCTGCGTGATGATTCAGAATGGGAGGGATGGATGGGAGATCATAGGCATGAATAATGTTATAAAAATTATTCCCCAACTTGTATGTGCTCATGCAGGTTTCTTCTATCCATGATTGGATAGGACTGATCTCCCTACACCACAAACTCGGCACCAATTGCAGAGCCTCAAGGGCAAGGCCAACTTCCTTCGCCACTTTGTGCCAGAGTATGAAACAAAATCCCATGGATTCATACACTTGCTCTGCACAAAAACCCCTTTGTTTTGGATCAACAAGAACATGATTCGTTTGATGCACTCAAACAAGCCCTGGATTTTACACCATTACTCTCAGTGCCAGACTTCACCCGAGACTTCATTATCTATGTGTCGGCCTCGGAGAATGCCATTGCTGGAGTCTTGGTCCATGAATACAATGCTCACCATGAGCACATGATTTATTACATCAACCAAAAGCTGACAGGTCCCCCACTATGATATTCACCTGAGGAGAAACTAGTCCTCGCTGTCATCTTCTCAGCTCGGAAGTTGCGCCACTACATCATTGCAAACCATACCCATGTAGTGGCTGATTCCAACCCAATATGGTACCTCTTTAGACGTCACCTTCTACAAGGCCGCGCGACCAAGTGGGTAGTCGTCTTCTAAGAATTTGACTTGGAATTTGTTTCCCTAAAAAGCACAAAAGCACTTGCGCTGGCTGTGCTCATTACAGATATGCCCCCATTTACCATGTCACCACCACCCAAGGATGACCTCCCTGATGATTTCCTATTCGTCATATCCATGGATGACCCATGGTATGGGGGCATCCTTCTATATTTACGCACACAGAAGTTCACATCCCACTTAAACTGTGAGGACATGTGACACATCCGACATCAAGCCGCTTGCCATCTTTTGATTGGAGATGTTTATATCATCCAGGAATTGATACCATCCTACGTCGTTACCTCACCCATGACGAGGCCGAGATAGTCAATGATTGTCATAGTGGAGCCTATGGTGGCCACCTTTCAGGACTTTCAACCGCCCAGAATATTATACGTGCTGGATACTTTTGGCCTTCCATCTTCTTTGATTGCATAGAGGCAGTAAAACACTGTCACAACTGTCAGCTCTTTTTCCCAAAGGCAAGAACCCCCCTGCACAATTACACCCCGTCGTCACAATCAGTCCCTTCTGCAAATGGGCAATGAAATTCATAACAATCAACCCCGCCTCGGCCAAAGGTCATAAATACATCATTGTGGTAGTTGATTATTTCAGTAAGTAGGTCGAGGCCATGCCCACGTTCGATTGCAAAAGTGAAACAGTGGCACGTTTCTTCTTTAACCATGTTATTTCACGATTTGGTGTCCCCAAATAATTGGTCTGAAACCATGGTAAACACTTTGAATACATCATTTGGATTGAGCTTTCAACCATGTTGAAATTCGAACACCAATACTCATCTTCCTACTACCCCCAGGGAAATGGCCAAGTCGAAGCAGTCAACAAAATCATCAAGACAATGCTCCAAAGGATGGTAGGAAACCACAAAACTAACTGGCACCACATGTTGTTTTCTGCCCTATGGACTTACCGCACATCCACAAAAACCACAACCGGTTTCATCCCCTTCCGCCTAGTACATGACGTTGAATCAATACTCCTTATAGAATGTCAAATCCCATCACTCCACCTCGCAGTAGAAATCCTTCCTGACACTTCACCTTTAGAAGAACGACTCCTCCAACTTGAGAAAACCATAGAAGACCGTCAGGCTTCCCTCCAAGCCATTGAAGAAGCAAAAACATGGTCAAAATCCCATTATGACTCCCATGTCCACCCTCGAACCTTTAGCGAAGGAGATATGGTTTTGGTTTATGACCAACCCAATGATAAGTTGGGCAAAGGTAAGTTCAAGTCAATGTGGTAAGGCCCATATGTTGTCTGCTATTGCCTCAAAAACTGGGCATACACCCTTATCGAATCTGATGGACAACTCTTGGAGAACCCCCGTAACGGGCTCTACTTCAAGAGATTTTATGCTTAACATCACCAACGAGTTGCTTTGTTTTCCTTTTTTGTTTTGCAACATTGTTACCATAAATCAGAGACCCTCATTAGTGTTGATGTATTTGTAACTTCAGAATGTATTCATCTATGTATCTTATGTATTGTAACACGATGTTTATTCCGGGATGTATCTATTATGTATTTGAGTCATGTTGTCATGCCTCGATGTTCCGATTGGGAGGATCAATAATGTAAACAAGTCATGTCAAGTCATAGTGGATAACCCTCCGATTATCTAAGTGTTAAAGTCCCCTCAGTTTCGGGGCACTAGGGTTATTAGACTCTCCTAGTAGAGTTCAGCCCTAGTAGGGTTTTAGTCATGTCAGGATTAGTATAAATAGAGAATTGGAGTCTCTATTTATCACACAAGTCATACACACTCAAGTGTAGCACATAGTTGAGGAAGGAGAAGACACTGGGGCTAGACAAGAAGAAGATTACTGCTGTTGGGAGATCACTTACTGTTTTGGGGATTTTATTGTTTTTGTGCTAATTCTATCTTTGAGGAAGTTGCGGGGTTTTATCCTTTACGGTTTCCTCGAGGAAAAACACTGTGTTCATTGTCTCTTGTGTTTGATTGTTGTGCTTGTTATTTTCTCAGTCAAAGATCCTAATAATGCTAGCTTAATGTTGAAAAACTAACATGGTATCAGAGCTGACCCGAGAAGAAGAAACTGTGCAGCTACGGGAACTAGGGATTCCTAGTTTGTGGATCTTTCTCCACATATTTTCAGCAAAAGTAAGGTGGAACAACTCTCCTCCTTAGGGCGCATCTTTCTGTCGAAGCAGAATCCAATTCTGAGGTTTTTCAATTTTTGACCTGTCACTACTGTCGAAAATTAGGGCTTTTCACAGAAGGGGAATTTTTCAGTGAGCCCAAGCCTGGATTGATCTCCTCCCCAAAATCGAAGTTAGGGAGAAATTTCAAGGCATTTGGATAGACAGATCTACAGAAAAGCAAAACCCTAATTTGCTCCTGAACCAGCTTTGCAGGATTTCAGCTCAAGTCTCAGATCTGACATTTTGACCTGGTAAGATCTAAAATATCTTATTTCCATTTGAGATTCTCATCTTAAGATGTCTCATCATACCAAGCTTGATGAAAATCTTGAGGGAGCTGATAACTTCCGATCTTGGAAGTATAGGATCTCCCTGGTCCTGGAAGAGAATGAATTAGACTCCTACATTCATGAGGAGGTTCCAGTCCCAGAGGGAGATGAGGCAAAGGCCTTACATAAGAAGAATATGGTTATGGCAAAGAGGATCATTGCTGATTCTATCAAGGATCACCTTATCCCACATGTGTCCTCTCTCAAGACACCTAAAGCTATGTTTGATGCCCTAACCAAATTGTTTGAAGGGAAGAATATAAATCGGTAGATGACTCTGAGGAATCAACTGAAGAATTTGAAGATTCAAAATGTAGAGACCATCCAGTCTTACTTCACAAGGGTTTCTTAGATCAAGGAACAATTAGAAGCTCTAGATGAAGAAGTGGAGAATGTAGAGATTGTGATGACTACTTTGAATGGCCTTCCTAGATCATGGGATGCTTTCATTCAAGGAATCTATGCTAGAAAGAAGTTAGTCAAATTCAGCAGACTATGGGAAGAATGTTCTCAAGAATAAGCACGGATAGCAGCTCGAGAAGAGAAGATGGGAAGTGAAGACCAAGCTCTCACAGTTCACTCCAAGAGAAGCAGAAGAAAATCTCATTACTCCAAAGGTAAGGATCCTCATCATAAAGATAACATTAGAAGAGACCTATCTAAAATAAGATGTTATACATGTGATGAAAAAGGAAACTTTGCAAAAGACTGTCCTAAGAACAAAGTACACTCTCATAAGAAGAAGGGGAACAAAAGAAGACATCATGCTCATGCTGCAGAGGATGATGAACCATCCAAGAAGAGATCTAGATATGAAAGTGAATATTCTTCAAGCGAGGATGAATCTGTTTTGATCTCCGCTCTCACGGGGAACATTACTCATGGTAGTGATGATTGGCTTATAGACAGTGGGGCTTCCAAACATATGACGGGATTCAAGGAATCCTTTGTAAGACTGTCAGAACATGAATCACCTCACAAAGTGAAGCTAGGAGATGACTACCAATATCCAATAAAAGGTAGTGGGGAATATTCATATAAACTAGACTCTGGTAAGTCTCTAACAATGAAATAAGTATTGTTTGTGCTAGGACTCAAGAAGAACCTTCTCTCCATATCAGCATTGGATGCAAAAGGAATGAGGGTTGCATTCATAGATGGTCAAGTCATTATGTGGCCTAGAGGAAAGACTATCGATGATGTGGTAGTGATTGGAGAACAAGAAGGAGGTCTGTACAAATTGAAGGGCCATCCAGAACAAGCCTTGGTCCATGACACAGTAGAGCCAAATGAGCTTTGGCATAGAAGGCTTGCACATGTGCATTACAGAGCACTACCTGTTGCAAGCAAAGTTGTTGAAGGTCTTCCAGAATTTCAAGCAAAACATGATGGGGTCTGCAAAGGATGTGCGAGAGGGAAGAATACAAAGAAGAAATTTGCCAAAAGTGAAAGCAAAGCCAAAATCATACTAGAAATCATCCACTCTGATGTCTGCGGTCCTATGTCAGCAAACTCACTAAGCGGGTATGCATACTATGTTTCTTTTATTGATGATTTTTATAGAAAGACATGGGTTTACTTCATGAAGAACAAAGACGAAGTATTCGGTAAGTTCAAGGAATTCAAAGCCTTGATCGAGAATCACACTGAGAAGAAGATCAAGAATTTTCGATCAGATAATGGCGGGGAATTCACTTCAAATGAATTCAAAGAGCTATGTAAAGAATCAGGGATTAAGAGGGAGGTGTCCACTCCTTATAATCCACAATAGAATGGGATTGTGGAACAGAAGAATAGAACCATCATGGAAGCTGCAAGAGCAATGCCTCATGATCAAGATATTCCTATGCATCTTTGGATTGAAGCTGCTAGAACAACAGTGTGTGTACAGAACCATACTCCACATAGAGTACTTGAGAACAAGACTCATGAAGAAGTCTTCTCCGGCAAGAAACCAAAAGTCAGCCATCTCAGAATATTTGGCTGTCCTGTGTACATACACATTCCAAAAGAAAAGAGAACAAAATTAGATCCTTCAGGAAAGAAGGGCATATTTGTGGGATACTCTGAAAGCCCGAAGGCTTACAGAATCTATTTCCTAAGATACAAGAAGATTGACATCAACAGGGATGTGACATTTGATGAAGACACATCTTACAACAAATCCAGAAAGAGACCTACTGAAGAACCTGAAGAAATAGAAGTAGAAGTACCCAGAATTCATGATACAACCATGAACGAAGAAGCTCAAGATGAAGATCGAGATTTCAAGGAACCACAAAGCCCTGTAGATCCACCTCTGGAGAAGAATCCTCATAAGAGGAAACCTGCTTGGGTATGTGAACTTATTCAAGGTGCAGAAAGATATGGGGCTCCAGAAGAGAATCACAGAGAAGGAAAGAGGACCAGATCCTGCTCCGGGTATGTAGCTTTACTATGTGATTTCATTGATAAAGAACCTTCCAGTTATGAAGAAGTGGCAGAACAGAAACAAGGGAAGGATTCTATGATCGAAGAATATCAATCGATCATGAAGAATGATGTTTGGGATGTTGTCCCAAGACCAGAAGGGAAGTCAGTTGTAACTTCCAAATGGATCTACAAGATCAAGCATACTGTAGATGGTAGCATTGAAAAGCATAAGGCAATATTTGTAGGTCTGGGTTTCTCTCAGAAAGAAGGAATAGACTATGAAGAAACCTTTGCATTTGTAGCCAGATACACTTCCATTAGATCAGTACTTGCTCTGGCTGTAGTGATGAAATGGAAGATACACCAAATGGATGTCAAGATTGCTTTCTTGAATGGTGTAGTAGAAGAGGAAGTGTATGTAGAACAAGCACTCGGTTTTGAGACACATGACAGAGAGTCTCATGTATGCAGATTGAAGAAATCCCTGTATGGTTTGAAATAGGCACCCAAGACCTGGTACGACAGAATTGATAACTTTCTATCTAGTTTGGGCTTTACCAAGAGTAAAGCAGATTCCAACCTTTACTATAAGGTTGAGGATGGAAACCCAGTGATGCTTCTACTATATGTTGATGATCTATTTGTGATGGGTACAGATGAATTGATTGTTGATATGAAGAGAAAGCTTGCTGTTGAGTTCTAAATGAAGGACTTGGGGATGATGCATTACTTTCTAGGTATGGAGGTGTGGCAGAGTATAGATGGAATCTTCCTTGGACAAGGGAAGTATGTAGTAGAGATCCTGAAGAGGTTTGGGATGATGGACTGAAGGCTATGACCACACCTATGGCATCGAACCTGAAGCCATTGAGTGATGCTTCATCAGAGTCGATTGATGCTATGATGTATCGTCAGATGATTGGGTCATTGATGTACCTAACGAACATGAGACCAGACATTTGCTTTGCTGTGAACACCTTGAGCCAGTTCTTGATAGATCTGAGAAGTTGTTAACACCCAAAAAAGGTTCACTACCTCATCTACCCCATTACATGGCTCATTTGTCCATTTTCCTACCATATTTCCATCAAAAACCCATAAAACCATCTAAAAAGCCTCCAAAAGGCCATAAAACCCTCTTTTCCTCCAAAAAATATCCAAAATTCCTCCAAAAAAGCAAAAAATCTCCAAAAAGGAAGAAAAAATATAAAATAATGAGGAAAAGGAGGAAAAAACCCTAAATAGCTGAAACCCTAACCCTAAACCGGCACTCCACCACTATAAATAAGTGATGGAGACCCCTCATTCCATATCCACAATCACAAGTATCCTGCCTCTACCAAAATTGCTCGTGAAACCCTAGCTCACCATTGAGCTACTTTCACCGTGAGAGCCCCTTTTGGCCCATTTCCACCATTGGAGAAAGAGAAGGAACAGCTGGGTCTCAGAGCAACCTTTCGGATCAGCACAACGAGCTTC
>LPNX010220772.1:188887-372430 GCA_001517045.1 Pseudotsuga menziesii | reverse complement strand
GTTAGGTGTTTGCATGCTCCCTTACCTCCTTTTGGTCTAGTGAGTCCACCGTTTTTTATTTTTGTAGGCAACCTGCTGTTTTTTGGTATTCTGACCATTTCTATTGACACTCCGCCTATTGTAGCACGTAGTTACAGTGGGTGTTTTGAGTTAGTTGTTGGCCTGAGTGCCCTATTTTTTGATCTCTCCTTCTGTACACTCGGTTGCATTAGGGTTTTTTGAGCTGCTTTTTACTCACCTCAACCCACAGAGATTTGATACCATTTGTCACCATTGAGTCCCCGAGACATTATCAGTGCCTCAGAGGCGAGCCCCCACAGCACGGTTCACTTGACACCACCCATCCTCGACGCAGATCATCATCACTTGATACCACTTATCATAGATCTCGAGCCTTGTCACTTGACTCCACTCGTCAGTGGCATAGGGCTCCGTCACTAGATACTGACGCCCCTTATTTTACCTCTGATTCTGAGCCAGAGTCTGAGAACCCCCTTTACACTGCCCCTAATAGCCCCATGGCTGGCGTGACTCCCACTCCCATCTTGGTCGGGACCGTTGGTGGCACATCCACCACTACACCAGTTACCACACAGGCTATGGGTATGCCCTCCACGGGGCCCCCATTTACCGTTCCTCTCACGGCACCTATTCCCGCAGCAAGAATACCTATTCCCACTCCATCAATGACTCATACCACCCATGGTGGTGTAGGTCCGTCCTATACCACCTTAGTTCCCCCGCTTGGGGGAAACCCCCCTCACATTACCCCTCCACTTGGGGGAATCAGCCCCAACTTAATCCAACCCACTACCGTGTCACATTCTTCGTCCAGTTTGCCATTCATGGCTAGCCTCAACCTACCTGACCTAGCCAGATTAACCAACGAACCCATCCGACACGACCCTATGTGGCCTCACATGCCCACCAAGCTACCCTCTGACATCCCTAAGTTCGAGGGCAAGGTAGGTGAGGACCCACAAAACCATATCATGTCCTTCCATCTAGTGGATGATTCTATTCGCCTCCGTTTATTACAGCGCACTTTCACTGGCTCTGCTGCCAAGTGGTATATCGAACAACCCCATGGAACCCATGCCACCTTTACTTCCCTTGCCTCGACCTACCTGCAGTTCTTCCAGTTACATGTCCGCTATGACGCAGGCGTTGAGATCCTACTATCATGCAGACAAAACACAACTACCCACATCACGGACCACATTCATGAATGGCGTCGACGCCGTAGTTTATGCAAGATCAAGTTAGACGACTGGATCTTCCTAGACTGGTTCCTCAAATCCCTCCTTCCTATCATTGCTAAGGATGTAGCATCCAAACAACCCCAGTCTGAATAAGAGGCCATCCTTAAGGCCCAACAATTCGATCTCATTTATGCCCAGTCAGGTTATCTCTATACCATTATACCTGACGCCCCTCGTGACAATTCATCCCAGCACGATGCACCGGGGGCATCCCACGCTGCCGACGGCATCATTGGCCATGTCTCTTTGCAGCCTCAACCATTTTCCATAGCCCGTCCTACCGCTGGCCCTGACCCTTCGCGGGCTACCTCACAGTCTGGAGCAACCAACCCGTATGCTCCCATGACACATCACCACCATTCCCATGGACCCTCATGTCCACCTCGGTGTTTCGGTCATCTGACTCCCCCTTACGCCCCCCCGGTTGCACCTCAGCCCTACTATCACCAGCAGGCTGCACCAGCTCCTACGCCAGCACAAGCCCAACCCGTTTACTACCCGCCACAGCCAACCTCTGCGGCAAACCCACAACCCTCTCCACAACACTATCAGCAACACCCTCAGGTTGCTGCACCTGCGCAGCCTCCACCTACATATCATCCACCACAGCCTGCTCCAGCCCCTGCGCAACCTCAGAATCCACCTGCTGTCCACGGGCAAGTTTACGCTCAACAAAACCCGCAGCAAAACCAGAACAACCAACGCAACCAGGGCCAACAAAACCGCGGCAGAGGCTGAAATCGTGGGAACAACCAACCGACCGAGCAAGCTGGTCAACACCCTATTCCCCCCACTAATAATAATGCGGCCCCTGCTAACCAAAACCCTGATCGCCCGCCCAAGCAGGCTAAAAACCCTAATTTGTGAACCAACTACCCTTGTTTTGTTTGCAGGGTCTATGGCCACTACACACATTTTTGTCCACATATGGAGCGAGTTCGACAACTTTGGGCTGCTGATGTACAACGCCAAGGGTAGATGGATCCTTAAGCACTACCCAACCCACCACAACCTCAGCAGCCACCTTTGGTGCTGCAAAACCCCTTACCAACCCAAGGCATAGTGAACACCCAACCGTTGGCTCCTCCTCAAGCCAACGCGCCAACCCAACAACTAATCACTTACGCTGCTCCTGATCAACCCACGCTTGACTCAGGTACCCACCACTTGTTGATGATGTCCTCCGATGAGATCAACCTCCAGACCCGGCAGAACCAATATGGCTCCACCCCTGAAGCCCCTCCCACCGATACACCTACTAACGCTCATCCCACCGATCAGGTATTACGTATACCTCCACCTCCAATAGATGGTGCTCCCAAAGTGCCCCGTTTCCCACTGTGCCGTATCAACAATAACCCCAATGCGTGGGCTGCTTCCAACTACAACATCGTCGATGACTTAGCCCAATCCCCCGCAGCCATGTCTGCATTAGAAGTCTTAAAAAACTGCCCTTCGCAGCGTAAGACTTTACTCTCAGCCATTGGGGCTATCAATCCAAATGATTCGCAATTAATGGCATTTGATTTGGACCAATCCGAACCTCGCCTGCCTTCCACTTTGGCATTCCAAGTTTCTATTTCCATTCGGAATTTTGTCGTCCATCGATGCATTATTGATGAAGGTGCTTCTACATGTGTCATGCCCACCTCCATCTGGCAGAAAATGGGATCCCCCCCTCTCCAGCAGTCCTCTACTGCGTTGCGAGCCTACAACGGCCGTTCAGCTCAACCACAAGGCCTATTAACTAACGTCCCCCTCCAGCTGGCTGGCAAAACCGTCCTCGTAAACATCGAGGTTATCAATGCACAGCTTGATTATAACCTTTTACTTGACCGCAGCTACATGTATGCCATGCGGGCAGTTGCTTCTACTGTTTTTCGCACCATGATGTTCCCCCATGAGGGACATGTGGTCAAGGTTGACCAACTCACTTACCATGATCCCAATGCCCCCGCGGCACCCAAAAATGTTCTCCCCATGATTGAACAACCTGTTTTGGGTGCCACCACCTCATTCGTTTATTCTTTGGGGATGGGCGTTTACTCTGACACACCAATGACCTCAACCTTCCCATCTATTCCACCCCCGTCACCTGCTACTGAAGTGTCCGACCTATGTACCCTATCCCATAACACGCGAACACCCACTACTCAACCGCCCTTGTTGCCTCAACCCCCTTTGGTACCTAGTCACATTGGCGCTACACCCATCCATACCATCCCTTTCCTATTCCCTCCCTTAGGAGTAGTTAGCGCCCCGGTCATGGCCACCCTCAGCCTTCCTGGGTTAACCTTAGGATTACCCGTTTGGTATCTTTCGCCTCCTGTTCGTCCGCCGACACCTGGTGTCGTCCTGCAACCGGTGCAACCCATTGCCACTACTAGTCAACCGCCTCCCGGTATCACTACCCCATCATCCTCCACGAACCTCCCCCCTCTTCTTACCAAACCCACTGGGGGCAGAGGCCCCCAACCTTACACTGCTGTCCCACCTCCTAAGACAGTAAAAAACCCCCCTGTGTTTCGTGCTCCTTCCAAATGTGCGCTGTGCGATGAATTGGGCCATGTGACTCACCTATGTCCTCACTTACCGGCTTTACAGGAATACATGCAAATGCTATACCTCGCGACAAATCCCTGTGCACTAACCAATCCTATGCCTTATGCGGTGTCTACGGGCATTACTCACATCACTGTCCTGATCTCCTCGAGTACAGAATAGCTCTCTTTGAGATGAACAATCTGGATCTTGAGACGGCACCCCTCACCATTGAGGAAATCCATTCCCCGGTCTCTCCCCCTTCCGAAGAGATTAATACCATTTATATGATCTCTTCGGTCACCACTTCCTCGTCAACCGATTTGACGACATAGATATTCCGTACTGATGAGGAGATCCTCGAGGCTCTCACTGCCCCAGATTATCCCTGGGATGACATGCACCACCGTTCCTACTTCCTCCCAGATGAACCCTCCTCTAACACTGCTCCTCAATTTGCAATTAAATCCAAAGAATTCCTTCCCCCAAGTTCGACTGGTTTAAAGACCCTATTCCTGCTCCTCACGCCTTCGAAGAGGGTAACATGGCCAACATCTCACTTGTTATCAAAATTGATATCGCTGCCCCCGGAGGCACCCCCGAACTCATCGCTTTAGGAGCATCTTGCACTGAGCAGGCGATTGAGGAATACAAAACACTCTTCAAAGAATTTCGTGATGTCTTTGCCTGGTCCTATACCGAAATGCCTGGTCTTGACCCTGCCATTATAGAGCACCACATCGACACATGGCCTGATGTACCCCCCCCCCCCGTTCATCAGAAACAACATCCTATTCATCCCTCAAAACTCCCAGCTGTCAAAATGGAGATTGAGAAACTTCGCACGGCAGGATTCATTTATCCTATTGCCTATACCACCTGGGTTTCAAACCCTATTCCTGTCAACAAGAAACAAGGCACCCTTAGAGTATGCACTGACTTCCGAGACTTAAACCGTGCCTGTCCCAAAGACAATTTCCCCACGCCATTTATTGACCAGCTCATTGATGCATGTGCGGGGCATGACGTCCTCTCGTTCATGGACGGTTTTTCTGGATACAATCAGATCCAAATCCAAAAGGAAGTCCAGTACAAAACCACTTTTACTACCCCATGGGGCACCTTTGCCTATCGCGTCATGCCTTTTGGCCTTAAAAATGATGGTGCCACATTCCAGCGGGCCATGACCTATTGCTTTCATGATTTGGTCCATATCCTGCTCGTCTACCTTGATGACCTTACAGCTCGTTCCCGTAAACGATCAGACCACCTAACTGACCTTCGGCAAGTTTTTCTGCGTTGTCGAAAATATCAGATCCGCTTGAACCCACACAAGTTCGTCTTTTGCATTTCGGCAGGCCGATTGTTAGGTTTCATCATTTCCCAGAAAGGAATTACCGTTGATCCCCTGAAAGTCCAAGCCATCTTAGACCTTCCCTCTCCTCGAACGCTCCGGCAACTCCAAAGTCTGCAAGGGCGATCCAATTTTCTTCGACGCTTCGTTCCTGATTACACCACAACCGTTCACGGTTTCTTGCGCCTGCTCCATACCCACATACCCTTTGTCTGGGATGAACAAGTAGAAGCTGCATTCGAAGCCCTCAAGAAAACTCTCACACAAGCCCCCTTGATCTCCCCTCCAGATTTCTCTCAGGACTTCATCCTCTACGTCTCGGCATCTGAGCATGCTGTGTCCGGAGTCTTGGTTCAAGAAGACACCTCACACCAAGAGCATGTCATTTACTACGTCAGCTAGACCTTGTCCAGCCGACCCCTACGTTACCCATATGAGGAGAGACTAGCCCTAGCAGTAGTATTTTCCGTCCAAAAATTGCGACACTACATTTTACTTAGTCACACCACAGTCCTCGCCGACTCTAACCCCATGGTATATCTCTTAAACCGGCGTCTCCTGCAAGGTCGTGTGGCTAAATGGGTCATTATCCTCCAGGAATATGACCTCACATTTCGAACACCTAAGAGCACTAAATCCCTTGCACTTGTCCAGCTCATCACCGATCTCCCTTCCTTCATCCCGGCCCCACCTATCTCCGAGGAGTTACCCGATAATCACTTGTTCACTATCTCGTCCGATGACCCGTGGTACAGTGATATCTTGTTATACCTGCGCACGCAGAAGTTCTGACCCACCGTCACTCGTAATGAACGTCGTCGTATCCGGCACCAGGCCTCTCGCTACCTCCTCCTAGGAGATGTCCTTTACCGACGAGGAGTCGACACAATTCTTCGTCGTTGCCTTACACATGAGGAAGCTGAACAGGTCCTTAATGATTGCCACAGTGGTGCCTGCGACGGCCATTTCTCAGGGATGGCCACTACCCAAAAGGTCATTCACGTCGGATACTTCTGGCCCACACTTTTTACTGATTGCATCACTGCGGTCAAGCATTGCCATAACTGCCAACTTTTTGCCCCCAAGGCCCGGACACCACCTGCTCCATTACACCCAGTCGTCACCGTTGGTCCCTTTTGCAAGTGGGCCATTGACTTCATGGAGTGTAGGCCCCCATTTGCGAACGGCCATAAGCACATAGTTGTCGCCGTGGATTACTTCACCAAATGGGCGGAGGCCATGCCTACCTTCAACTGTACTACTGACACCGCTGCCCGTTTCTTCTTTAACCATGTTATCACTCGATTCGAGGTCCCTAAACAGTTGGTCTCAGACCACGGATCACACTTTGAAGATTCCGTTTGGCGCGAGCTCTCCACCTTTCTCAAGTTTGAACACCAATTTTCCTCAGCTTACTACCCTCAAGGGAACGGTCAAGTCGAAGCTGTTAACAAAATAATGAAAACCATACTCCAACGCATTGTTGATCGGCATAAGTCCAATTGGCACCATATGCTATTCCCTGCCTTATGGGCTTACCGTACCTCCACCAAGACCGCCACTGGTTTTACCCCGTTTCATTTAGTTCACGGTGTAGAGTCTGTCCTCCCCATTGAGTGTCAGATACCTGCCTTACACATCGCCGTTGAGCTTCTCCCCGATACCTCCCCCCTTGAGCAACGTATGCTATCCCTCAAACAAGCCGATGAAGATCGTCGTGCCACTCTCCAGAACATCGAAGCTGCCAAAAACCGCTCCAAAGCCAGTTATGACAAACATGTTCACCCTCGAACTTTCCACGAAGGGGACCTCGTCCTCGTCTATGACCAAGCCCACGACAAAACCGGTAAAGGAAAGTTTGAGTCCATGTGGCAAGGCCCTTACATTGTGCAGACTTGCCTCAGCAAGGGGGCATACATTTTAGCTGACTCTGAAGGCCACCCTTTCCGCAACCCCCGTAATGGGTTGTATCTTAAACGTTTTTACCCATAACTGAAACCGCGACCTCATTGGTCCGCATTGTACAGTTTGCTCCCTTTTTGTTTTTTACCTTTTTTACCATAATCTCACATTCATTGTTTTTTGCATGCCCACAGATGGACCATTTTCCACCTCGTTACATTGGCTTCGCTGATGGCGCAAGCCGCTGGTCTCCCAACCTGGCTTCTGCAGCATGGGTCTTGTATTCCCCTTCCAACAAACTGATTCACCTTGACGGAACATGTATAGGCGCTGCTACCAATAACCAGGTAGAGTATGATGCTGTGACCGGTCTCCTAACTGCTACCCTCCAGATGGGCATACGTCACCTTCATGTGTTCTTGGACTCCCAGCTACTTGTCTCCTAGATCAACAACTGCTACCAGGTGCGCGATCCTTGCCTATTTAGAAAATTCCTATGTACAAAACAACTTAGCCGACAGTTTGAATCCATCACATTCACACATGTCCCAAGAGCTCAAAATAGTGTCGCAGATCAAATGGCAAATAACATCCTAGACTGGCATATCAATCACACCATATAACATCTCCACTATACATCATAGCATCTCATCCATATATATATATAAAACCAAAAAGACTGCATTGCATCCACAGAAGTGTTCACTTGACTTCTACAAAGCATATTCTGAGGTACTTGAAGGGTACAGTTGATTATGGGCTCAAGTACGATGTGAATCAAAAGATTAACCTGGAGGGTTATGTTGATTCAGATTGGGCAGGAAGTGCCATTGATAGAAATAGCACTTCAGGTTGTTGCTTCAGTATGGGATCAGGTGTGATCTCTTGGTTTAGTAGGAAGTAATCCTATGTGGCATTGAGTATAGCTGAAGTAGAGTATGTCGCAGCTTGTTCAGCTAGTTGTGAGGCAGTATGGCTGTAGAAGCTACTGTCTAATATATTTGATCTCCAGTTGGATGCTACTTGTATACATTGTGACAACCATAGTTGCGTGAAGTTGTAAGAGAATCCAGTGTTCCATGAAAAGTCGAAGCATATCGAGATCAAGTATCACTATATCAGGGATATGGTGCAGAAGGGAGCAGTGAAGCTCCAGTATGTTGCGACGGAGGAACAGATAGCCTATGTATTGATGAAGCCATTGGCTAGGCTGAAGTTTGAGTACTTCAAGGAGAATCTTGGTGTTATCTAGATCGAGGTTTCCTCCAAGAGAAAGTGATGAGACCCATAGCCATTCTATCATGGTGAGAGGATTGGTTCCTTCCATGGTCAAATATAAGGGTTGAGCCATTCTGTCATGGTGAGAGGATTGCTTCCTTCCATGTCAGATGTGAGTGCTGGCCATTCTGTCGAGTAGGACAGATGTAAGGGCAATTGCCATTCTAGGAATGGAGGCACCTAGTCAGTTACCAGGATCACTCAGTATAGGACTGAGTAGCCATTCTGATGTGATAGAGGGATGTGTTCCCACTTGATCAAATGTAAGGGCTGAACCATTCTATCATGGCTAAAGGATTAAGTTCCTTCCATGTCAGATGTGAGTGTTGGCCATTCCTACGAGCAGGTCGGATGTAAGGGCAACTGCTATTCTCTAGGAGAATGGAGGCACCTGGTCAGTTACCAGGTAGCTCAGTCGAGGACTGGGGGCCATTCTGATACGACTGTAGGATTGGTTCCTACAAGATCAGATATGAGTGCAAGCCCTTCCATCACTGTGAGAAGGATGTGTTCCCGCCTGGATGGATGTAAGTGTAGAGCCTTTCCATAGATGATAGTAGGTGTGTCCTATCATGCTGATGGATGTGAGTGCTGTGCCTTTTCACAGATGATAGTAGGTGTGTCCTATCATGCTGGTGATTGTAAGTGTAGTGCCTTTTCATAGATGGTAGTAGGTGTGTTCTACCATGCTAGTGATTATAAGTGCTAATCCTTTCCACATATGGTAGTAGGTGTGTCCTACCATGCTGGTGGATGTGAGTGCTGTGCCTTTCCACAGATGATAGTAGGTGTGTCCTATCATGCTGGTGGTTGTAACCGCTGAGCCTTTTCACAGATGATAGTAGGTGTGTCCTATCATGCTGGTGAATGTGAGTGTTGGGCCTTTCTGATATGCTTATAGGATTAGTTCCTACATGATCATATGTGAGTGCTAGGCATGCCTTTCTGACGAGTAGGTCAGATTTAAGTGTTGGGTGTGCCATTCTTCGTATCATGTGTTGGTCAGATGTAAGTGCAGTATCTATCTTCGCATCATGTGTTGATCAGATAGAAATAATGATCCATTCTTCGTATCATGTGTTGATCAAGATATAAGTGCTGGAAAAGACCTACATGATGGCTAGGCCTACAACTAGCATGAAAAAGGGATGGCTCTGTAGAACTTCCTATGATGAGAAGAATCATGAGATAGAACCCGTGATGATCCAGATCCAGTGATGATCCATATCGAGTGATGATCCAGATCCAGTGATGATAGCTAGTGATGATCCAGATCCAGTGATGATAGCTAGTGATGATCTAGATTGAGTGATGATCCAGATCCAGTGATGATAGCTAGTGATTATCCAGATCGAGTGATGATCCAGATCTAGTGATGATAGCCTATGATGATCCAGATCCAGTGATGATGTCCCATGATGATCCATATCAAGAGATGATCCATATCCGATGAAGAGATGAATATGACTTGAAGACAAGGATGACTTGAAGACAAGGATGAATTGAAGACAAAGATGACTTGAAGACTCAAAATACTTGAGATGCAGAAGAGGAGATGATCCAGCTGATACCGAAAAGAAGACCAGTGCTGAAAATTGTGTCGAAAGAATACCTTCCTAGTTAAGAGGGAGTGTTGATGTATTTGTAACTTCAGAATGTATTCATCTATGTATCTTATGTATTGTAACCCGATGTTTATTCTAGGATGTATCTATTATTTATTTGAGTCATGTTGTCATGCCTCGATGTTTCGATCAGGAGGATCAATAATGTAAAAAAGTCATGTCAAGTCATAGTGGGTAACCCTCCGATTGTCTAAGTGTTAAAGTCCCCGTAGTTTCGAGGCACTAGGGTTATTAGACTTTCCTAGTAGAGGTCGGCCCTAGTAGGGTTTTAATCATGTCAGGATTAGTATAAATAGAGAACCGGAGTCTCTATTTATCACACAAGTCATACACACTCAAGTGTAGCACATAGTTGAGGAAGGAGAAGACATTGGGGCTATACAAGAAGAAGATTACTGCTGTTGGGAGATCACTTACTGTTTTGGGGCTTTTACTATTTTGGTGCTGATTCTATCTCTGAGCAAGTTGTGGGGTTTTCTCCTTTATGGTTTCTCTGAGGAAAAACACTGTGTTCATTGTCTCTTGTGTTTGATTGCTGTGCTTGTTATTCTCTTAGTTAAAGATCCTAATAATGCTATCTTAATGTTGAAAAACTAACAATTAGGGGCAACACCACTAACTGTTAGTTAGAGTCACACAGAGTTTGTTTGAGACACCCCTCACACCTCCGGGCTCAGAATTCTTTCCTCTATCTTTTAATGAGACCATCGTCTCATGTTTAACAAGTAATTTTCAGGTCCACCTCCCAATAATTACCTCGGTTTATGTACCACATTGTGATATAAATGTCTATGGACCAGTACTTACATCACACCTACCTACCGCAACTCATTCAGGACTCCAGACCATCTCCTCAGAAGGCACATCGTTTTATTTCACCATATAACTTTCAAATCCATCAACCACACCCTACGCGGGTCCCCAGAGCACCACCCGGAGGGTAGATCATTTCTTTGGCATGCATTTGGCATATAACTACCTCCGAACTTGCACGCACATCATATGTAGTCCATTCCATCCACCACAACTCACACAAGACTCTCCTGACCTCTATCTGAGAGCCACCTTAGTTTGCGTTCCACTACGGCACCAACTCGCGTGCCTCTGCCACGATCTATCCTGTGCATGTATAGGTATGTTCAAGAACCACCTGCTCCATACATACTGCATGGGTGAAATTTGGACCATTGTCCATTGTCCTAACATGGGGGCACCATCAGTGCCCCCTTGATCGGTTGACCATACCAGAGTTTCCATTAAGCTCTTTTTTGACTCCTAAAAGAATGAAAAGATTGCTGAGTGTAGTTTCTTTCTTTCTCGCTTGTTAAAGTATAAGAAAGGGAATCTACACCGTCTCATTTATCTCCTTTTGCAGACTATGTAGACTACCATCTGAAAAGGACCACCTTTGCACATTCAAGCCAGGACTGTTCCCCTCTACATCCTTTTATGCTTTCTTGGGTAGAGGGGCTGAACTTCACGAAAAATCTCACCATGGGTTTTCGTTAAGCTCTTTTCCAGCCTTCTCATCAAGAAAATATCACTGAGTAAACTTGGTTTCGTTCATGCTCGTAAAATTATTTGAATGACCGTCTAGTTAGTACAAGTTTAACCTTTTCTGGCCTGATTGGAGTACCAATGATAAAGAAGTCTCCCATCCCCCAAAGGATGGGCGAGCTCTTCTATGTACACTTTTAACCTTTTTTGGGAACAGGAGACTATCAATGAAAAAGAGACCATGTTAACCCAAAAAATCCCTCAGTAATCTCTACATGACCAACACCACCTAAAGACATCCATTACACTACCCTCATTTGACCCTTGCAAAGGCCCAAAAACATGAAAAGGGCTTAAAAATCCCTAAAAAGAGCCAAAATAGCTCTCATTGGGGCTAAAACCTCCAAAAAGGGGCTAAAACCCCTCAAAGGAGATTAAAACCCCCAAAGGAGCTAAGAATTGGGTGAAAGGGGATTAAAGCCCAAAAAAGGGGCTAAAGCCCTAAACAAGGGCTTAAAACCCTAAAATCTCAAGAAAGAACTATAAATAGAGGGGTGGGGGTCACTCTCAAAACACTCATTCCCTACCTACCATTACTCTGCCCGTATGAGTGCCTTGAGGATCCAACTCTCTCAAACCATTAATCCCTCTCTCTCTTTTGCTCCATTAACTACTTCCCTTGTGCATTGAGCTTAGCTCCACACCATTCAAACTAGTAAGGAGAGGCTGCTCCTTGAGCTAGGTCATGGTGGCCCATCTTCCATTAAAAAGGTCTAATGAGATAAATGTTTTGTTTATTTTTATTTGCAGCTTAGATGTATGTGTAGTTTATTTCTAATAGTAGATTGTAGGTTCTCCATTTATGATTAGTTGCAGGTTTATTTTTCTTACACTTTGTTGCAGGGTTGCCATGGCTCAAAGCTAACCCTTCCTTGTGGGTTTTTCATTCACCAAAGAAACCCTACCCTTCCGTCTTATAGAAAGAAGGTTCCCATTTCTGCACGTACACAGGGTTTTACCTGAGCTACAGATTGGTGATCATACCAGCTCAATCCCACTAGATACCATAGTTTTCGTTAAGCTCATTTCTGACTCCTAAAAGAATGAAAAGATTGTGAGCGCAACTGCTTCCTTTCTCGCTTGTTAAAGTATAAGAAAGGGCGTCTCCACCATCTCATTTATCTCCTTTTGTAGACTATGTAGACTACCATCTGAAAAAGGACCACCTTGGCACATTCAAGCCAAGACCGTTCCCATCTACATCCTTTTATGATTTCTTGGGAAGAGGGGCTGAACTTCACGAAAAAGCTCACCATGGGTTGTCGTTAAGCTCTTTTTCAGCCTTCTCATCAAGAAAATATCAAGGAGCAAACTTGGTTTTTGTTCATGCTCATAAAAGTATTTTAATGACCGTCCAGTCAGTACAGGTTTAACCTTTTCCAGCCTGATTAGACTACCAATGGCAAAGAAGTCTCCCATCCCCCAAAGGATGGGCAAGCTCTCCTATGTAGAATTTTAACCTTTTTCGGGTACATGAGACTATCAATGAAAAAGATACCTTGTTAACCCAAAAAATCCCTCAGTAATCTCTACATGACCTACACCACCTAAAGACATCCATTACACTACCCTCATTTGACCCCCACACCCTTGCAAAGGCTCAAAAACTTGAAAAGGGCTTAAAATACCTAAAAAGAGCCAAAATAGCTCTCATAGTTGCTAAAACCTCCAAAAAGGGGCTAAAACCCCTCAAAGGAGATTAAAAACCCCAAAGGAGCTAAGAATTGGGTGAAAGGGGATTAAAGCCCAAAAAACGGGCTAAAGGCCTAACCAAGGGCTTAAAACCCTAAAATCTCAAGAAATAACTATAAATAGAGGGGTGGGGGTCACTCTCAAAATAGTCATTCCCTGCCTACCGTTAATTTTCCCATATGAGTGCCTTAAGGAGCCAACTCTCTCAAGCCATTCATCCCTCTCTCTCTTTTGCTCCATTAGCTACTTCCCTTGTGTGTTGAGCTTAGCTCCACACCATTCAAACCAGTAAGGAGAGGTTGCTCCTTGAGCTAGGTCATGGTGGCCCATCTTCCATTAAAATGCTTAGGTATAATGAGATGCATGTTTTGTTTATTTTTATTTGCAGCTTAGATGTATGTGTAGTTTATTTCTAATAGTAGATTGCAGGTTCTCCATTGATGATTAATTGAAAGTTTATTTTTCTAATGGTTTGTTGCAGGGTTTCCATGGCTCAAAGCTAACCCTTCCTTGCAGGTTTTTCATTCACCAAAGAAACCCTACCCTTCCATCCTATAGACAGAAGGTTTCTATTTCTGCACGTAGCCAAGGTTTTCCCTGAGCTACAAATTGGGGACCATATTGGGTCGATCCCACTAGATCCCTGGGCTTTTTGTTTTTAATATTTTGCTTAATTAGTTTGATAGATATTTTCTTATTTAGGTTGATAGATCTATTTCTTTCATTTTTGTTATTGTTTCGGTCACAGTACCAGTTACTGTTGGCCATTCTTTGATTTGCAAATCGTTCAACTATGCAAAAACAATTGAACCAAATTTCTGAAAATTCACCTCTGTTAGGTCTCGATTTCTACCCATATACTTGATCCATCTATGAATATGACTGCTTACAAGGGTAAAAGGGCCAGTTTCCGAAGTGGGTTTTCAACCGTTTGAGGTAATTCTTCACGGTTTGATCACAATCCACCTCACAAAAACAGGTCCTCTACATGTGCGCGACCCTTTTTTTTACTTTGTATGAGCATTTTAAATTTTTGGGCTTGCCTGTTTACTACTATTTGGATTGTTAGTGTGGCCCAGCCGCCACTTTCAAGTAGCCTATTTCTTTCTGCAAATAATTTTTGTAAATTGTAGGTTAATTTGGTTAGCTGTTAATACATATGAATATATTTTAAGGCTTGAATAGATTACTGTAGGTTAAATTTCAGTTTTTAATAACAATTGGAAATTAACTCCTTTCCTATCCCTTCCTCCTCTACCCAGTCATCACCCTCCGGGGTATTTTGGGAGAAGACGAAGGGTGAAGCTCGTATAGTAATAGGCACTTCACTTGTGATTGCTTTCGACCACTAAAAACAGGTGGCTTGGAAGGTAGAGGGGGTGGTAGGCCTAGGAGGCCTCATGGCGTTCACGTCATCCCTGTTGATTGAACTTGCACTTGGAGAGTGACCTGAGGATCTATGGATGGGCTTAGTCCCATTGTGTTGAGAGCCCAACACTCTTTCCTGGTCGAAGATGAATACAGGTGTAAGGCAGTCACCTAGTAAGTCTACCATAGTTTAGATTCATTAATGGGATGTTTCAAATTTTCTGTTCACAATTTATTGGTTTCATAACAATTTACCCATATTGTAATTTCTATAGCAAACCAGAAAACCTCTGTAAAATATTCATAAACCATACAAGCAGCCACCAAGTGAATAACATAAAATAATAAAAAATACAATGGACATGCACACAACCATACCAAATAATATAACCAAACTCAGTTCATGACACTGAGCTAGCCAATAAAATCTATTAATTTACACTAATTCAAACACTTGAAGTCTTTGAGGACATAAGTCCCCGACTGCCTTAACCATGGGAAGTACTTGGGCTCAGCCCTGAAATTGATTGTGAGGAGTACCATGGGAACCCCGAAGTAGCTAGTTGCTGAGAGGAATTTCCAAGCGAAACAGGCAACGAACCCTACCAATTGACTAGCACTTCCATGAGGAAAAATCCAAGTGTTGTCTCTTGGCAGTCTTGGTGGCTGAGTGACCACCTGAAATCCAATAGGAAGCCACTAAAATTGGGGTCCAGAATGTTACTACCATATTTCCCCAACTGATTTACCAACCAGACACAATTGATCCCCCACGCTCTTCCTCATGCCTAAGAGGTGATTCACCACAGTTTGGGTCATTGAACCAACATCGTCGAGACCATTCTCGATGACCCTTTACACTGTCAGAATGCCACATAGCCTTTGACTCAGATTCAGAATCATATCAATCTGAGCCCAACTTACATATTGCACCATCTAGCCCCATGGCTGGTGCAAACCCGGATCCATTTTCCGAAATGATCATTGGCAGTGGACCCATGTCCATACCTCAAGTCAACACCAATACCCTTGTAGGTGGTCCGAGTACTGCCATGCAGACTGTCCTAACTCAACTGCCTCGACCAGTACTTACCAATCAAACTGCCCCAACTGTCATACTTGGGGGAATTGGCCCATCCACTCACACTGTCCCACCTGTCATACCTAGGGGCAGTGGCCGTTCTGCTCAAACTATCCCACTTTCCATACCTAGGGGCAGTGGTGCATCCACAACTATGCCACAAGTACCCCCAGTCATGCAGGTACATTATGTTCCTGAAAACCCCATCACCATTGCTGTTCTATCACAGATCAAACTTGGGTCAAACCTCCCTTTCATGTCATGACTCAACCTACCTAACTTGTCTAGGTTAACCAATGACCCCATCTATCATCAAACCTTTTGGCCTCCCATGCCAACCAAACTCCCCTCATACATCCCCAAGTTTGAAGGGAAGGCAGGCGAGTGCCCCCAAAACCATATCATGATGTTTCACCTATGGTGCTCATAAAAAACATCATAGATGATTTGATCAGACTCAGACTATTTCAATGCACCCTCATAGGTGCTGCACCCAAGTGGTACTTTGAACTACCACAAGCCAAGTACCTAGACTTCAACTCCTTGGCCTTTATGTTCTTGCAATATTTCCAACTCCCCATCAGATATGATGAAGGAGTGGAAATCTTGCTATCTTTCCACCAAAATACTGCAACCCACATCACTAACCACATCCACGACTGGAGGCGACGTCACATCTTGTGCAAGATCAAGCTTGGTGACAAGATCTTCTTGGACTAGTTCTTGAAAACCTTTCTTCCACCTATAGCCAAGGACATCGCCTTCAAACATCCCCAAATAGAGGAATAGGACATCTTGAAGGCCCAATAGTTTGACCTCATTTATGCACAGTCGGGATACCTCTATACCATCATTCTAGACGTTCCCCGTGTAGGTACCTCCTACCGGGATGCACTGGGGGCATCTCATGCCGCAGATGGAATCATAGGCTCTGTTTTCCACCAAACACAACATCACGCAACACCACCCATGATGCCTCCACACCTGAGCAACACCCCCTAGTGTTTTCTACCCAAACCAATCTCCTGATTATTCGAGAATGATATCTCAATCCGGAGCTACAACCTCCTATACACAACCTGCACCACAACAGGAAGCCCATGCACCTTCCTGGAAAACACAACAATATTCGAGACAAATGACCAAATTTGTAGCACTACCAGCACCCCAAGTTTACTATGCACCACCAATGCAAGCCGCTCAAGCCCCCGTCCTAGCCCCATCGGCACCTCTCAGACTAGTGTTTACTTAGCAGAATCGTCCCAACCCACCTACCCCGAACAACCAACAGGGACAAGGTAGAAACAACCAAGATAGGAATCGGGGTAACAACCAACCCCAAAGAGGTGACCAACAACCTAACCCTCCCTACAACGACATAATACACCAACACAAAATAACCAACAACCCAATCCACCTTGACGTAATGCTCCATTGTGGACCAACCACCCATGCCAACTGTGCAATGTCTACGGGCACTACACTCACGAATGCCCTTTCATAGAATGCGCCAAAAAATATCTCTAGGATGAAGCTCAGTGGGGCACCAACGCGGCAGCCCAAGATAATCCAGAACCACTAGGCCCTCCACCCATGGTGCTCCAGAACCCATTACCAATCCAAGGATTGGTCGAAATTGTGCCTTTTCCCTTGCCTACTCCTGCTATGCCCCCACCTACAGAAACATGTGTCCATCACCTACTAGTGATGACAACTGAAGAAATCAACCTGCAGACTATGTGGAACCAATACGGATCCACTACTGAAACCCAGGACATAGCAACAACATCCACATCCAACACTGCCAATGTTCCTCTTCACCTTCTGCCCCCCCTATAGGCCCGCGTCTCCCCTTCAGGCGCCTTGCCAACAACACTACTGCAAGGGCGACAGTTAACTATAGTATCATCGATGACTTGGCCCAATCACCTATAGCCATGTTGGCTCTTGAAGTACTCAAAACGTGCCCAACACAGCGGAAATACTTGCTAGCCAACCTTGGTGTCGTAGAGGCCTTCGACTCCATATTAATCACATTTGATTTGGATCAAGGAGAACCAAGAATGCCATTGACCATTGCCTTCCATATCTTGGTGTCAATTCGGAATTTGGTTGTGCACCAATGCATCATTGATGAGGGGGCATCCACTTGCATCATGTCAACCTTGGTTTGGCAGAAACTTGGGTCCCTCATCTTCCAGCTGTCCACCACCACGTTACGTTCCTATGATGGCCATCCCACCAGAGCCCAAGGCATCCTCGCACACATCCCCATCTATTTAGGTAGGAAGACCATCCTAATTGACATAAAAGTCATCAACGTTTAGTTAGACTACAACCTTCTTCTAGGATGTAGCTATATGTACGCGATGCGAGTTGTGGCATCTATTGTCTTTTGACAAATTATGTTCCCTCACGATCGAAAAATAGTGACTGTCGACTAGTTGAGTTACCATGATCCACAAGCGCCAATAGCACCAGCTAACGTTGTTCCCATTATTGACATCACAGTTGACAGCACCACCACTCCCATCATCCTGAATGTAGGCCCAGGGTTGTTCGTCGACACCTCTATGATGACTTCCTTCCCTTTAGTATCACCACCATCCCCTCCAAGTGATACGACGGATTTGTGCATGCTGTTATCGAACACTACTACAACACAACCCCATGCACAGTCACAACCCCATTCGCAGCTGCAATACCATCAGTAGCCACAACCTCATCCACAGCCACAACCACCAACTCATCCCCAAACATACTCACTAGGGAACTACTTGAGTTCCTCCCCAGTCCACACAATCCCCTTCCTATTTCCTCCACCTGGCATCATGAGTAAGTCAGTAATGACCACCTTAAACTTACCCAAATTCACATTGGGGATTCCCGTATGGTACCTCGATCCACCAGCCCAACCTTCGATGCCCCAAGTCGTGTTAACCCATGTTCAACCCATTGTGGTCTAATCACGTCCCCCTCCTAGCCCACAAAAACCACCTTCTGTGCCTGTATCAGCCCCGACTCATCCAAAGAGGGATAGAGAGAAAACACCAAAGCGAGAGCCACTAAATATCGATTGAATCCACCTTGCATCGTGTACAACATACATGGTCATGCAACACAAAATTGTCTCGAGATTCCCATCATCCGCACACACTTAGATGCCATGGACACAATGGAGAACATCCTTGTGGTTGTCCTCCCAAGTGGGCCAACAGTAAAAAATAAGTCATTTAGAATGAAATATGCATGTGCCCTTTGCATATTGTATGGACATTACTCCCACCACTGCCAAGACTTGCCGAGTTTCGGGCCACCCTTAGACAACTTTGGAAACATTCCCTTGAATCCGAAGTCACTGCCATTGAGGAGATCCACCCCCTAGTTTCTTCCTTGACCATCATAACTATTTACATGATCTCTAGTTCCATTAGTCTATCTGTCTCCTTACCCATGGAAGATCTAGTTGATCTATCCCGACGCCACTGTCAAGATGATGGAGAGATCTGTAAAACCACCATCGGTTTTACCCCATTCCCTTTCAACCATGGCATGGAATCCGTTCTTTCCATCGAAGGCCAGATTTTGTCACCCCGCCTTGCCAATGAACTTTGTCTTGGCAAGGGGGCACATCTCTTCGTTGACTCAGACAGACGGATCTTGAAGAATTGCCGTAATGGGATCCACCTCAAGAGATCCCATGCCTGATACCACCACCATGAGTCACTTATAGTGTAGTTTTTATTTTTTGTTTTTTTGTTATGGATCATTTTTACCATGATTCGGTGACCCCCTCCAGTCATTTCTCTGCTTCTAGTTGTAGTGAGTCCATTCTAGAACTCCGTCGGATCATTTGCAAGTGAGCATGTAGATATTATCCCTGCCCCTGCGCTGCTAGGAGCCCACTGGACAGTGTGGTACCCCATCTACACATACACACAGTATGTTGCACGTATGATCTAGCTACCACCACGCTAGCATACCGTTAGGCCCCCGGCCTGCCCTAAAGGTTGAGGCCTCTTCGTATCTCCTTGGTTGCACAACGCTCTCGGGTCGAGAAACAAAATTTAGACTACCTCCCTCCCTACTGATTCCTTGGGCCATTTCCTGGAGTCATGTCAGTTTATGTGTCACCACATGAATCACACATGTATGTTGAGCTAGCTCCGTACTCATAGGCCTCCATTCTGTCTAGTTTTTCCCCATGCATCATTGCACCAGGGGCAGCATCACTAGATTCTAATCAGAGTCATCTGGAGTCCCCTTGAAACATGGTTTGTACCACTAGGTTTGGGTTTTCATCCTCTGTCTTATGATGGGACCATTGTCTCATAGTCAGTAATCAGTTTTTTGGCCCACTTCTCAAGATTTACCTCAGTTTACGTTCCACTTTGCTATATAAATGTCGCTGGACCTGTACTTGCATCATATGCTAGGTCCAGAATTATACTTGCATCATACCCGTCCACCGCAACATACTCGGGGCTCCAGACCATATCCCGGGAGGCACATTAGTTTGCATGCATCCATTATGCACCCTCTCATTTTATTATTTTGCATATAATAGTCCAATTCATCCACCCCAAGTTGGTACGGATCAGTCACACGAGACTCTCATGACCTCTGTCCGAGAGTCTCCTCGGTCTGCATGCCTTTGTTGTGATCAATCCCATGCATGTATTGGTATATTCAAGATCCACCTGCTCCATCCATACTACATAGATGACCTTTGGACCACTCCATTGTCTCCAAAAAAGGGGGCACCTTCAGTGCTCCCTCAATCGGTTGACCATACTGGAGTTTCTGTTAAGCTCTTTCCTGACTCCTAAAACAATGAAAAGATTATCGAGTGTAGCTGCTTCCATTATCGCTCGTTAAAGTATAATAAAGGGCGTCTACATCATCTCATTTATCTCCTTTTGCGAACTATGTAGACTACCATATGAAAAGGACCACCTTGGCACATTCACGCCAAGACTGTTCCCCTATGCATCCTTTTATGCTTTCTCGGGAAGAGGGGCCGAACTTTTCGAAAAAGATCACCATGGGTTGTCGTTAAGTTCTTTTCCAGCCTTCTCATCAAGAAAATATTGTCGAGCAATCTTGGTTTCGTTCATGCTCGTAAACATATCTGAATGACCGTCCAATCAGTACAGGATTAACCTTTTCCGTCCTAATTGGAATACCAACGGTAAAGAAGTATCCCATCCCACAAAGGATGGGCGAGCTCTCCTATGTACACTTTTAACCTTTTTTGGACATAAGAGACAATCAATGAAAAAGAGACCTCACTGGAGTCTTCTTCATGATTTCAGACTCTCTAAAATTGAAATTACCATCGAGCATTTACTTTCTTGGGCTCGCTAAAAATCCACGAGATCGTACCACAACAATGTCTTTATAGACCACCCCATATATAATAGTTTGGCAGCATTCCCACTTTGGGTCGCCTTTGTTCAAAGTACTCTACGATGTGTCTTCCTTGGATTCCTTCAATACCAAAAGTGTTTACCTCCCCCAAGTATTTCCCATCTGCAATTGCATTCCCAGTATTACAGCTATGATCCCTTTCCCATGAGTCAGTTTCATTTGTCTCCTGGTCTGCCCTATTGTCATACTCTGAAAAAAGGAAGTTTGAGTCCCTTGTGATTCCCTGCCCTTATTCCACCTCCCCCCCCCATTCATTGGTTCAGTCCTCATATTGTCTCACATATTTCAATTATCTCCCTTGTGCTTCTAGTCAAGGAAACACCATTTCCTTAGCCAGTTGCAGGTCTCTCTCTGTCGACGTCAACACACATATTCCAGAGGATAGACCCAGAGGTCCATGCATCCTGGTTTCATTAACCTCATTGATGAGTTCCTTGGACCACTTGAGAGGAGTCCTTAGTGCCTCTCGGGATGGTTGTGTCTCACATGCTCGACTCCAGCTACATCATTGCACCATTGAGATTCGTACAGGGTATTGGTCCGTGCAGTATTTGGTCAAATACCCTAGATGTCACCTGACTCTAACACATTGATGAGTCTATTAAGGGACCCAAACATGTTCATGTCTCTTGTGATTTATGAGTTGCATTGGAGATAGTGTTCAGAAGCCCTAGCAGTGCTTCTATATAGATTTATGATTGATGCAACATATTTGTACCATGGAGACTCTGATTGTTTGTCAGTAAGTACCTACAGCTATGTACCATTCAAGATCCAACATGCCATCAGTCATGAAGATATAGCATTCCATGAGAATGCCATGGGTCCAATGTAGCAGTTCTTCAGATCAGTATTGTATTCAGCCTCTCATTGAGGCAACCATTATTGTAACAACAGATATAGATGATCGACTCTTGTATTATAGAGCTTATATCACATTATTCTTTCGACATCGTTACGAGCATGGGGATTCCTGCCTCATCCATATACATGTCACACATTATTTGTATCTCATCCATTGATGGGAACCATATTAATACAAAAACCAAAAGCCACCATGCCCCAACCTAGGAAGCACCACCTCTCCCTAGAAAATCCCATGATGTTCATCGGCGATACGATGAGCTCCTTCCATCACACATTAGGGGGCAATCTGTTAACCCATAAAATCCATCAATAATCTCTACATGACCTACAACACCTAAATACATCCATTAAAGTACCTTCACTTGACCCCCACACCCTTGCAAAGGCTCAAAAGCATGAAAAGGGCTTAAAAATACTTGAAAGGAGCCAAAATAGCTCTCATAGGGGCTAAAACCTCCAAAAAGGGGGTAAAACCCCTCAAAGGAGATTAAAACCCCCAAAGGAGATAAGAATTGGGTGAAAGGGGCTTAAATCCCCAAAAATGGGCTAAAGCCCTAACCAGGGGCTTAAAACCCTAAAATCTCAAGAAAAACCTATAAATAAAGGGGTGGGGGTCACTCTCAAAACACTCATTCCCTGCCTACCATTAATCTGCCCGTATGAGTGCCTTAAGGAGCCAACTCTCTCAAGCCATTCATCCCTCTCTCTCTTTTTCTCCATTAGATACTTCCCTTGTGTGTTGATCTTAGCTCCACACCATTCAAACCAGTAAGGAGAGGCTGCTCCTTGAGCTAGGGCATGGTGGCCCATCTTCCATTAAAAAGCTTAGGTATAATGAGATGCATGTTTTGTTTATTTTTATTTGCAGCTTAGATGCATATGTAGTGTATTTCTGACAATAGATTGCAGGTTATTCATTGATGATTAGTTGCAGGTTTATTTTTCTGACGGTTTGTTGTAGAGTTTCCATGGCTCAAAGGGAACCCTTCCTTGCAGGTTTTTTATTCACCAAAGAAACCCTACCCTTCCATCCTATAGACGGAAGGTTTTTGTTTCTACACATAGCCAGGGTTTTCCCTGAGCTACAGAACCCACTGGATTCTTCTTCATGCTTTCAGACTTTCTAAAATTGAAAGCACCATCGAGCATTTACTTTCTTGGGCTCGCTAAAAATCCACGAGATTGTACCACAACAGTGTCTTTAGACACCACCCCACATATAATAGTTCAACAACATTCCCACTTTGGTTCACCTTTGTTCAGAGTATTCTATGATGTGTCTTCCATGGATCCCATCAATACCAAAAGTGTCTACCTCCCCCAAGTATTTCCCATATGCAGTTACATTCCCGGTATTACAGCTATGATCCCCTTCCCATGAGTAAGTTTCATTTGCTGCCTGGTCTTCCCTGCCGTCATACTCTGAAAAAAGGAAGTTTGAGTCCCTTGTGATTCCCTGTCCCTGTTCAACTACTCCCCCCCCATTTAGTGGGTTAGTCCTCATATTGTCTCACACCTTTTAGTTATATCCCTCGTGCTTCTGGTCAAGGTAACACCATTTCCTTGGCTAGTTGCATGTCTCCCTCTGTTGATGAAAACACACATATTCCAGAGGATAGACCCAGAGTTCCCTATATCCTGGTTTCATTAACCTCATTGATGAGTTCCTTGGACCACTTGAGAGGATTCCTAAGTGCCTCTCGGGATGGTTATTTCTCACGTGCTCGAATCTAGCTACATCATCACACTGTTGAGATTCGTACAGGGTATTGATCCGTTCTATATTTGGTCGATGAACCTAGATGTCACCTGACTCTAGCACATTGATGAGTCTATTGAGGGACCCAAACAAGTTCATGTCCCTTATGATTTCTAGGTTGCGTTGGAGATAGTGTTCAGAAGCCCCAACAGAGCTTTTATATAGATTTATGATTGATACATCATATTGGTACCACAGAGACTCTGACTCTCCATCAGTAGGTCCCTACAACTATGTACCGTTCCAGATCCAACAGACCATCAGTCATGAAGATATAGCATTCCATGCGAATGCCATGGGTCCAATGTAGCATTTCTTCAGATCGGTAGTGTATTCAACCTCTCATTGAGGCAACCACTATTCTAACAAAATTTGTCCATGATCGGCTCTTGTATTATAGAGCTTAGATCACATTATTCTTTTGACATCGTTATGAGCATGGGGACACCCACCTCGTCCATATACATGTCACACATTATTTTTATCTCACCCATTGATGGGAACCATATTAATACAAAAACCAAAAGCCACCATGCCCCAGCCCAGGAAGCACCACCTCTCCCCAGAAAATCCTATGATGTCCATCGGCCATACGATGAGCTCCTGCCCTCAAACATCAGGGAGCAATCTGTTAACCCAAAAAATCCCTCAGTGATATCTACATGACCTATACCACCCAAAGAAATTTGTCTCACTACCCTCATTTGACCCCCACACCCTTGCAAAGGCTTAAAAACATGAAAAGGGCTTAAAAACCCCTAAAAAGAGCCAAAATAGCTCTCAAAGGGACTAAAACCTCCAAAAAGGGGCTAAAACCCCTCAAAGGAGCTTAAAATCCCCAAAGGAGTTAAGAGTTGGGTGAAAGGGGTTTAAAGCCCAAAAACGGGGCTAAATCCTTGACCAAGGGCTTAAAACCCTAAAATCTCTAGAAAAAACTATAAATATAGGGGTGGGGGTCACTCTCAAAACACTCCTCTCCCTATCGTTATGCTTCTTGTGTGAGTGCCTTGAGACCCTTTTTGCTCTCAAGTCATTCACCCCCTCTCCTCCATTGATCCACAACCCAAGACTCCATCCCATAGAGAGGTGCTTCCAAAGCTAGGGCATGATGTCCCATTTCCACAAAAGGGGGTTGAAGGTATAACCATTTATTTATATAAATAGTTTAGTTTTATGGCTTATTTTGTTTGCAGGTTTATGTTCTAATATTTTGCTACAGGTTCTCCTCTGATTTCTTGTAGCCACCTTTCAGTTTTCTAACAAGTTTCCTGTAGGGTTTCATGGCTCAAAGTTAACAGTTATTTGCAGGGTTTTCTTCCACATACAGGAACCCTATCCTTCCATCCTATAGACGGAAGGTATTCGCTCCTGCTCGTAGCTAGGGAGAAGGCCCTACTACAGGGTACACTAGAATTCTTCATGAATTTATTTTCCTTTCTTGATATCTTGTAGTTGAATCGTCAAATTCACCAGTTGCGATTGGATCTGATTCATTCCAACTCTAGTTTCACCGATTGGTGAAGCTTCCAGCTTCATTGCAATCTCTAGGTCCTCACTCTCTGTCGCAATATTTTGCTGCATCAATGGCATGCAGATATGTGGTACTAATGCTACGATGAACCATTCTTTGTGTTGTACATCACTCATTCCAAAAATTACTTTTTCCATCAGCGTCTTGAATCGTTGGTCGAAATCCCAACCAATTCCTTTGGATATTGCTTGAATTATTTCATTTCTATAATATAATGCAACTCACATTTGGGTTTCCTGAACTCCTTGATCAACCTGGTTCTAATCTTTGCTAGAGTCTTCTATTGGTTCATTGTCTGAACTTGTATGAACTTCATATACCAATCCAACGCGTGACCTCAAAATGTTGTCACCAACTGACCCTTCTTAATGTCTTCTTCTTGGACTTGAAAGAGTCCATACTGCTTCACAAAGAAACCAATATTGTTCAGGATCCTCTGTCTCATTCCCATGGAACAAAAGCAGTTTCACATCATCACCCGCCATTTTGGGCCTTCTTCCTGTGCTCACTGATCTGCTACTATGATTGTGGTGATGATACACTAGGAAGTCTTGTGATGATCTAATGTTCCTTCCTGAATGTGGTGCAATGCACGAAGGTGTAGGTATGTTGTTGCTTTGGGTCAGTCCTTCCTCAGACTCAGGCGTAGCCTAGTCATATCCTTCATCGTTGTATGGTCTCTTAGTTCCTTTTGATCTTCTCTCCTAGTTTCTTGTCCTGGTTGCAACAAGACTCTCCTAAGTCCTCTTTCTCTTCTCCTATCGGAACCTTACCCCACTTCGCAGAAGACCACAATCTTCCTCAACTTCCCTCATAGTTTCATCATAACTCCTATCTATCTACCTCATATCATTCCATAAAACCCTTGTCTCCGTAGTACCTATAACCTCTGCACACTAGATATTTACTCATCTGAGTTCATCTTCAATATACCCTTTTCATAGATAAGCATCTTAATCCATAATTGCAAAGATAACAGAAACCTACCTCTTGGTTGTTTGAAGAATTCTGTTTTTGCGTGGCTATAGGACTTGACTGTTGGAAAATTTGAGTATATAGTTGTCATTGATGTCAAAGGTGTTCACGAATGACAAAGGAATAACTAGTGGATATGATGGCATGAAAAACTCAGTGAAAGACTAAGGTAGTGATGACATGGCATGGCATAGTTGAGGATGTGGAATGACACACATGATGACATGGAATATGATGGTGTCCTAATGATGATGAAAGACTAAGGTAGTGATGGCTTATGAAGTACAAAGGATAAGCAAAAAGATACCATGGTAGAGTTAACGCAACATAAGTCAAAGTAAAGACAAAATGGAACGATGATGAGGTTGTATAGACGAAGGTAGTGATGACATGACATGATGTTGAGGTGGCTTAGTTATCTACATGAGATCCAATGAATGAGGATCAATTTTTGTATAATCTACAAAGACAGAATGCAGATCCGCATTAGTTTTAGAATGGATGGTTAGGAAGCATCCCGCAAAAGATAGGTGGAAAAGCCAAAGTTCCTCAAAAGATCAAGATCGGACGATTAGGGGTAAATCTGCAAGGAAATCAATGGTCTAGGAAAATGTGGAAACAAAGTAGCAGAACTACAAAATAGGAAAGTGTGATTCAACATCCCACATCCCGCAATCCGCAATGCAGAAAAACATTCGCTGAAGAAAATTACGGAAGTCCAAAATAGGAAAGTGTGATTCTGCATCCCGCATCCCACAATACGCAAGATCAACGGTCAGGAAAGACTCCGCAAAAGATAAATAGTGCGGAAGAAAAAATGCATAAAGTTGAAAGGTTACGTTTCCGCATCCCACAATCTGGAAATATCAGATGGCTAAATTTAGTTCCGCTAAAATAGATCAATGATGTGGAAGGAAAATTGCGGAAAGAATCTTGCAGAAAGAATCTTGCGAAAAGGAGTTTGTAGAAAGGAAAAAGTGAAAAGTCGACATTCCGTATCCCACATCCCGCAATCTAGATATCGACAGTTAGGAAAACTCCTGACGAAGATCAATCGTGGGAAATAGTTGATGAGGAAATCTTGGTGTAGAAAGAGGATTTTGAGGTGGAAATTGATGGTTAGATTGATGGTCCAGATTGAATTAGAGATAGGATCAATGAATCTGATTGGATCAGGAAGTTGATGACATGGAAAGAATTATGGCAGTGCAAAAGCACCTACAAGCATTGGACAGAGGTGCAGAAATGGTTTCCAAGCTGCGGAAACGGTCTTTGAGGTGCGGGATCAATGGAAGAATGTGAAAGGAGGTTCTAAAAGGTGCAATCTTCAGATATGAAATTGTGCAACATTGAAAGGTATGTTTGTTCAGTTTGAAGAGACACAATTGTTGAAAGAAGCTTAAATGGTGAGAAGTATTTAAGTAGTGGCATGAGTAAGAAGGAATATGTCTCTGCAGTTCGAATTGCATGATCAAAATCAGAATCCAGTGGGTGTGATAGAATTCAGTGGGAGAGAAATTGTGAGAAACATATTAGGGTGGCACAGCGGCGCTAGGGAAGGAAACATGCCTACAGGGGGTTATTTCCTCCTTTTAGTTGTAGCTAATAAACTAGGGGGTTGTATCCTCCTTCCAATTGGCATTGGTAAATAGGGTGTTGTAGCATTCTTTCAGTTGTAGTTGATAAACCAGGGGGTCATAGCCTCCTTCCAATTGGAATTGGTAAATAGGGTGTTGTAGCATCCTTTTAGTCGTAGTTGATAAAATAGGGGGTCGTAGCCTCCTTCCAATTGGCATTGGTAAATAGGGTGGTGTAGCATCCTTTTAGTCCTAGTTGATAAACCAAGGGGTTGTATCCTCCTTCCAATTGGCATTAGTAAATAGGGTGTTGTAGCATCCTTTCATTCATAACTGATAAACCAGGGGGTCATATCCTCCTTCCAATTGGTATTGGTAAACATGTTGTAATACCATCTTTTCTGTAGTAGCAGGAAAAACTATTTTTAAATAACAATTTTGCAGTAATAGGGCATATTGGTGATTTACCCTATTGGGATTCCAAAGTTAAAATTGTGTTCTGTGTATTCTTGTTGTTATGTGTTTCTAATGATATATTTAAAAGTGGTTAAAATAGTAAAATAATAATAATACTGATTCACCCCCCCTCTCAGTATTGACCAATAAACCATCAATTGGTATCATAGTAGGTTACTTCAGCACAATTTAACCACTAGAAGGTAGATCCTTTATGAAAATAACTGTGAATCAATAAGAAGGCATGGCCACTAACAAACCTCCATTATTTACAAGAGAATACTATGCATATTGGAGTGTTAGGATGAGATTCCATCTGATATCCCTTGGATGGAAGGTTTGGGCTGCAACTAAAAAGGAGGTTCCTATGGGAAACCAGTACCCTACAGAGATAGTTGAACTAGGTGAATATGAAGGAAATGCCAAAGCCCTAAATGCAATCTTGAATGGATTAACAAACAATGTGTTTACCAAGGTTATGCAATGCACATCTTCCAAACAAGCCTGGGATAAATTGAAGATTATATATGAAGGAGAATCTAAGGTCAAATAATCCAAACTGTAGACATATAAATTTCAATTTGAAAGCCTCAAAATGAGAGAATAAGAGAATATTGGGGAATAAATTCTTTGTGTAGATGACATGGTTAATTCTATTAGAGGTCTTGGAGGAAAATTGAAAGAAAAAGAAGTGGTAAGAAAGATCCTAAGAACATTACCAATGAGATATGACTCAAAGGTTTCCACCATAGAGGAATGGGATGAACTTAAAAAGGTAATCATAGATGAGCTGCATGGAATTATCACTGCTTATGAGATGATAACTGGACAGGATAAAAACTTGAAGAAAGAAGCAATGTTTAAAGTCACTTCCAAAAATCAATCAGAAAATCTAGATGATGAGGAAGCCGTATTTGTAAGTAGACTTAATAAAGGCACCGGGAAATACAAAGTTAAACTGCCTTTGAAATGTTTTAACTATGGAAAGATTGGACATTTAGCCCATAAGTGTCCCTACCCAAAACAAGAGGTTAGTGACCATAAAGAATCATGCTGTCATAAGGGTGGAAAGAAGTATAAAGAGAAAAATAAGAACTTCTAGTCCAAGGAAGAAAGTGAAGATCGGGAAATGAGTGAAGATAATGAAATCAAGTTTTTAGGAACAACAAACTCAGATGAGGAATCAGAAGTGGACATAGAAACTGAATACATGGCTGTTGTAGATGAAATTGAAAGATGTAGGAAACGAAACAAAATTTTGAAAGAGAAATTGTATAAATACCAAGAAGAGACAAATCAAATTATTATTGATTTGAGAAACCAACTTCAAGAGGTCAAGAAGAGTGAGGAAGATCTAGTAGTTCTTCTCAGGAAGAGAATTCAAGATTCTGAAAAACTTGAGAAAGAAATTGCTATACTTAGAGAAGGAGTTGATGAAAAATCCAATAAATCAAAGTTTGAGAATAGCTCAAGGATTCTACAGTGACATTCTGAGTAGCCAAAGACCATCAAGTGATAGGTCTGGTTTGGGGTTCGTTAAAGAGAATAAGCCAGAGAGTTTCCCACTCGCTAATTAGAGAGGGAGTACAAAGAGCTATGCTGAAGTACTAGAGAGTCCCGTTAAAAAGAAAAAAGTGCAAAGAACATGCTTTATCCTTTCATGACAAATATAGAACTCATGAGGAGCCCAAGAGACAAGTAATAAATAGAAATCAGAAAATATTTTTGGGTCATTGTTATTCCTGTAATAACTTTGGTCATAAAGCCCTAAAATGCAAGGCTTGTGAAAAAGTTCATGAGTACAAGAAGGATGTAATTAAAAAGCCAAAGGTAAGGAATCATAACTAGTTTGGACTTCTCCAAAGGTTTGATATAGAGTGTTACACATGTAATAACTTTGGACACTTGGCTAGAAATTGTAAACTGAAATGTGATGCTCCAGTAGAAGTTCAAAGACAGTGGAAGAAAATGGAAGTTAGGAAACAGAGAGACCAAAGAACTCATGTGGATAAAGATAAATTTCATGGTTATTTTCATTGCTGTCATAAGTTTGGTCACAAGGTGGCTGACTGCAGAGTCAAAGGAGAAAATCAAAGGATGAAAAGGAAACAGGATACCAACGTAGAGCATGGTGAAGGACAAACAAATAGTACACCTCCTGAAAAAGTGTGTGTAGCAGGGATTTCTCCTTGCTACAGGGGCAGGAATGGCTCCCTTCTGTCTATAGGATAGAAGGGTAGGTTCCTGCTTGTAAAAATGTTGAAAAGAAAGTGGAAATAAAACTAGACAGAAATAAAGTAAAGAGTAGAAAGAAGAGAAATGATGGAGAACCCCTGTGCAAACAATGGGTTACGGTTCCACTTCCAATAACCTGCAAACAACTATTAGAAACAAAATACCTGTAAAAACATGTTAGAAACAAACCCGCAAACAAAAATGGGTTAGGAAAAACTACAAAATACTAAAGCAAATGGAAGAAACAACATTGGTATGCCTTCTCTTTAATGGAATTAGGGCACCATACCATGGCTTGAAGAAGCACCTCTCTTGGATGGGGAGCTATGGCTCAATGGGAGATGGAGGAGAGGGAGTGTGGGTGGCTTGAGAGATAAAGGGTCTCAAGGCATCCACGGGAATCATAACAATATGCAAGGAAGGAGTATTTTGAGAGTGACCCCCCACCCTCCTTTTATAGCTTTTTTGGGGTTTTAGGGTTTTAAGCCCTTGGTCTAGGATTTAGCCCCTTTTTTGGGCTTTTAGCCCCTTCCGCCCTAATTTTAGCTCCTTTTAGGGTTTTAGCCCCTTTTTGGGGGGCTTTAGCTCCTAGGAGAGTATTTTAGGCTCCTTTTTGGGGTTTTTAAGCCCTTTTCTTCATCCTTAAGCATTTTTGATGGTGTGGGGGTCTAATGGAGGGTCGTGAAGTGGTGTCCTTAGGTGGTGTAGGTCAGGGAGAGATTAGTGAGGGATTTTTTGGGTTAACAGATTGCCCCTTGATGTGTGAGGGCAGGAGCTCATCGTATGGCCGACGAAAATCATAGGATTTGCTGTGGTGAGGTGGTGCTTCTGGGGCTGGGGCATGGTGGCTTTTGGTTTTTGTATTAATATGGTTCCCATCAATGGGTGAGATACAAATAATGTGTGACATATATATGGATGAGGAGGGCATCCCCATGCTCATGACAATGTCAAAAGATTAATTTGATCTATGCTCTAAAATACAAGAGCTGATCATATACAACTGATGATACAATAATGGTTGCCTCAATGTGAGGTTGAATACAATACTGATCTGGTACATTGGACCCATGGCATTCTCATGGAATTCTATATCTTCATAACTGATGGTTTGTTGGATCTGGAATGGTACATAGCTATATGGACTCGTTGATTGAGAGTTAGAGTCTCTATGGTACAAGTATGCTGCATCAACCATAAATCTATATAGAAGCACTGCTGGGGATTTTGAACACTGTCTCCAACACAACCCAGAAATCACAAGGGAAATAACCTGTTTAGGTCCCTCCAGTAGACTCATCAATGTGTTAGAGTCACGTGACATCTGGGGTCTTCGACCAAGTATTGTGCAGACCAAACCCTGTATGAATCTCAATGGTGCGATGATGTAGTTGGAGTCGGGAATGTGAGAAACAACCATCCCGAGAGGCACTAAGGACTCCTCTCAAGTGGTCCAAGGAACTCATCAATGAGGTTAAAGAAACCAGGATACAGGGACCTCTGGGTCTATCCTTTGGAATATATGTGTTGTCGTTGACAGAGGGAGACCTACCCCTAGTCAAGGCAACGATGTTTCCTTGACCAGGAGCGTGAGGGAGATAACTGAAAGGTGTGAGACAATCTGCGAACTGACCCATTGAATGTGGGGGGGCGGGGGAGGGAAATAATTGAACAAGGGTAGGGGGAGTATGGTGGACTCAAACTTACTTTGTTCAGAGTATGGCCATAGGGTGGACCAAGCAGCAAATGAAACTTGACTCATGGGAATGGGATCATAGTTGTAATACTGGGAATGTCACTGCAGATGGGAAATACTTGGAAGAGGTAGACACTTTTGATATTGATGGGATCCAAGGAAGACACATTGCAAAGTACTCTAAACAAAGGAGACCCAATGTGGGAATGCTGCCAAACTGTCTTCTATGGGGTGGTGTCTAGGGACACCGTTGTGGTACGATCTCGTGGATTTTTGGCAAGCCCGAGAAAGTAAATGCTCGATGGTGCTTTCAATTTTAGAGAGTCTGAAAGCACGAAGAAGACTCCAGTTGGGGATCTTTTTCATTGGTAGTCTCCTGTGCCTGAAAAAGGATAAAAGTATACATAGGAGAGCTTGCCCATCCTTTGGGGGATGAGAGACTTCTTTACCATTGGTAGTCCAATCAGGCTGGAAAAGGTTAAACCTATTCTGACTGGACGGTCATTCAGATACTTTTACGAGTATGAACAAAACCAAGTTTGCTCGGCAATATTTTCTTGATGAGAAGGCTGGAAAAGAGCTTAACGACAACCCGTGGTGATATTTTTTGTAAAGTGTGGCCCCTCTACCTGAGGATCCATAAAAGTATGAAGAGGGGGAATAGTTTTGGCTTGAATATGCCAAGGTGGTCCTTTTCATTTAATGGTCTACATGGTTCGCAAAAGGAGGTAAATGAGATGATGTAGACGCCCTTTCCTATACTTTAGCGAGTGGGAAAGGAAGCAGCTACGCTCGGCTATCTTTTCATTGTTTTAAGGAGTCAAAAAAGAGCTTAAATGAAACTCCAGTGTGGTCAACCGATTGCGGTGGCACAGGAGGTGCCCCATGTCGGGATGGTGGACAGAGGTCCAAAGGTCATCCAAACAATATGGATGGAGCATAAGGCTCTCAAAAATACCAATACATGCATGGGATAGATTGCAACAAAGGCTCATGAGTCGGTGCGGCAGAGGCACATAAATCGAGGTGGCTCTCAGACAGAGATCAGGAGAGTGTGTGTGTGTGTTGTGGTGGATGGATTTGACTACATGCGATGTGAGTACAAGTCTGGGGCACTTATATGCCAAATACATGCAAGAAAAATAAATCGTTTTGGGGACAATGGTCCAGAATTCCGCGTAAGGCACGATGGATGGAAGAGACAACTATGCGTTAAAATACAAAAAAGTAAAAAATAGCATTCCTTAATGGGTGGTGGCCTGAAAACTCGCATGAGTAGTGCTAGAGAGGTGTGATACAAGTACAGGTCTGTAGATACTCACATCGTTATGTCATGGCTCGTGAATCGAGGTGACTTGTGGGAAATGGTCCCGAAATTAATTTGCTAAACATGAGACGATGGTCTCATAAGGAGATAGAAGTTTGAGTCCAGAGATGTGAGAGGTGTCTTGAACTAATTCTTGGTGACTTTGGAGTAGCAGCTAATGGTGCTGCCCTTGATTTGTGGTAAAAAATGTTGAAAAACAAGAAAAGGAAAAAACTACGCTATAAGGGACTCATAGTGGTTATATCTGGCATAGACTCTCTTGAGGTGGAGCCCATTATGCGAATTCTTTAAGAGTCGACTGTCTGAGTTAGTGAAGAGGTATTCCCCCTTGCCAAGATGAAGGTCATTGGCCAGGAGGGATGACAGAATCTAGTATTTTATGGGAAGAACCGATTCCACACTATGGTTTAAAGGGAATGGGGTAAAATCAAAGTCGGTCTTACATATATCTCCATCAACGCATAAGTGGTGCTTGGATAGATCAGGTGGATCTTCCACAGTTGATGAGATGGAAGGGAAACTGGTGCTAGAGATCAGGTAAATGGTATTGGTTGTGGTTTTGGTGGCATTTCCCCCAGTCTATGTTGGAGGAAGAGGGGCAGGCCTGGAGACAAGATGAGTATTTGATGGACCTGGAGGTAGGTGCAACATAATATTAATTGGATGGACATGAGTCAACACATCCTGGGGCCTTAGAGGTAGGGTAGGTGGTTTAAGGTACTACACAGGATCTCCCAGTGTGAAATCCTGTAGATTGCGGGTTTCCAAGATAGACTTACTCATGATCTTAGATGGTAGGAAAAGAAAAAGGAAAAGGAAAAGGAAAATGATCATGTTGATCGGGAATGAACCCCACTGTTTCCCTAGTAACTAAGGTTGAGGTTGCAACTGAGGTTGCGGTGGTGGTTGGGGAAACAATGGAAGAGAGAGGTCTGATGGACCGTTGGTGATGGTGGAGACAAGAGGGTTTGTAGAACTGGAAATCATGTAAATGGACATGGTGTCTGAAGAAGGAGGTGGGGGATGGACTTCTTCGATCAGGGTGATCTCAGATTCAAGGGAATGTTGACGAAGGTCAGCTAGAGCCATTCAAAATTTGGGTAGGTCTTGGAAATGGTGAGAGTAATGTCCATACAACCTGCAAAGGGTGCAAGTATGGTTTTTTCTCAATGCCTTGTTCCTGACTATGGGTGCGGTTGGGAGTTCAACCACGGGGATGTTTTTGTTTGTATTTATGGCATCCAAAGGTGCACGGATCATGGGGATTTCAGGGAAATTCTGAGTTGGATGGCCTTGTTTCTCGCAGACGGTGCAAGGTGGAACTTGTTGTGGCTCTGCGGTGGCTTTAGCATTCTTTCCCCTGGCCCTTTTCGCGTGGGGCAGTGCAGGTGTGGGTGTGGCAGTTGGGTTTTGCAGGCCAGGTGGAGGGTGAGACTCAACCGCAATTGGTTGCATTGGGGTTAAGAAAACCTGATGCATTGGTTGTTGAGCTGGTGGATCAAGCTACCACATCGAAATTCCCAATGTGAAGTTAGGTAGGCTTAAGGTGGCCATTACTGGATTGCTAATGACCCCAGGTGGGGGAAAGAGGAAGGGAATTGTATGGACTGGTGATGAGCCCAGATAAATCCTTGCTGGTTGCATGTGGGGATGCGGTTGTGGTTGTGGCTGTGTGAAATGTTGCTGCTGCAGGTGATGTTGCGGCTGCTATTGGTGTTGTGGCTGCAGACGATGTTGTGGTTGTGGTTGGGGCTGCGGCTGCGGTTGTTGTTTGGGTGCAGTGGTGCTTGATGAGACCATGCACAAGTCTGCAGTCTCCTTTCGTGTTAGTGGTGGTGACACTGAGGGGAAAGGAGCCATCATGGTGGGATCAAAAAACAACCTAGGGCCCACATTCAACAATGGGTAGGCTAGTGTGTTGTCAACCATAGTGTTGATTGCAGGGAGGACATTAGCGTGTGTAGTCATTCCTTGTGGCTCAATAGTGGTGATGGTAGGGATAATGTTGGCAGGTGTCGTTAACCCTTGTGGATCATGATAAGTGAGTTGATCAACCATCACAATCTTCCCTTCATGAGGGAACATCATGAGACATAAGACAGTTGATGTGACTGCTCTCATGGCATACATATAACTTCTCTCGAGGAGAAGGTTATAGTCTAGTTGAGCGTTGATGACCTCTATGTCGATCAATACTGTCTTCCCGGCTAATGTGATGGGGACATGGGGGAGGATTTCTTGGGATTTAGTGGGATGGACATCATAAGCCCGTAGAGTTATGGAGGATGGTTGTAGAATTGGGGATCCAATTTTGCCAAACCAGGGTAAACATAACACATGTAGATGCCCCCTCATCTACTATGCACCGATGCACAACCAAGTTCAGGATAGATATCGGGATTTGGAAGGCGATGGTCGATGGCATGCGTGGTTCTCCATTCTCCATGTTGAATGTGATCAACTTGGAGTCAGAGGGGTCTATGGCCCCAAGGGCAGCTAGTAATGATTTCCGCTACTTTGGGCACGTTTTGAGTATCTCCAAAGCGGACATGGCCATTGGTGTTTGGGCCAAATCATCCACAATGCTATAGCTGACAGCAGCTCTAGCTGTGGCATTGTTGGCCACTCAGCATATGGGGGGGTGGGGGAAAGGGGGTAACTGAAGATTTAGGTTGACTATTTTGGATGTAGATGACGTTGATGTGTCAGCGGGTTCAGTGGTGGTATCGTACTGATTCCATCTAGTTTGTAAGTTGACCTCTTTAGTTTTCATGGCTAGCAGGTGGTGAACACCTGTTTTGTCTATGGGAGGTGCCCCCAGAGTGTTGGGATTTTGTTGGGGAGGGGGTGCGGTTGTCACCAACCCTTGGACTGGTAGCAGGTTTTGAAGCACCATAGGAGGAGGTCCTTGTGGTGCTGGGTTTGGTTGGGCTTGATTTGCAGCGTTGGCGGCCTGTTGAACTTCGTTCTGAATGGCCTACTTAGCGCCACCCATGAGGGGACACTTGAATGTGTAGTGCCCATAAAAAGCACATAATGTGCACGGTTGGTTTGTGCACAATGGGGCATCTTGGTGCGTTTAGTCGTGGGGGGTTTTGAGCTAGCCGGTTTGCCGTGACATTGTTGGGAGGGTTCGGTTGTTGACCACCTCCCTACGGTTGGTTGTTGCCTTGGTTCCGGGGTCAATTATTTCTAGCTTGTCCTTGTTGATTGTTGGGGGCAGGCTGGTTGGGACGGTTTTGTTGTCCGAACACTTGTCCCAACTGAGCGGGTGGAGTTGGGGCAGGGGCTTGAACTATTTGCATTGGCGGTGCATAGTAGATTTGTGGGGGTGATGGTGCCACAAATGTGAGAATTTACCCCGCATACTATTGTGTTGTCCAAGCCCTGGCCTGAGCCTGCTGTAGTGGCGCAGGTTATGTGTAGGAAGTTGTTGCTCCAGACTGGGACATCATTTTGGCATAGTCTGAAGTTTGGTTTTGGTAAGAAACACTAGCAGTATTTCTTGGTTGTGATGGAACTACAGGTGATGTTGGTCGGTGTTGTGGTTGTTGGGAGACCGATCCTATGATGCCATCTGCAGCATGGGATGCCCCCGGTGCATCACGGTAAGAGGTTCCTGTGCGAGGAGTGTCTGGGATGATGGTGTATAGGTATCCAGACTGAGTGTAGATCAGGTCAAACTATTGGGCTTTCAGTACGGCCTCTTCTTTGAATTAGGGACATTCGGATGCGATGTCCTTTGCTATGGGTGGGAGTAAGGTCTTAAGGAACCAATCCAAGAAGATCCTATCATCAAGTTGTATTTTACATAGGCTACGACATCACCGCCACTCATGGATATGGTCAGTTATATGAGTGGCAGTGTTTTGACGACAGGATAATAGGATCTACACCCCCTCGTCATATCTGACGGGGAGTTGGAAATACTGTAGGAATGTGAAGGATAGGGAGTTGAAATCAGGGTACTTGGCTTGTGGTAGCTCAATGTACCATTTGGCCGCAACACCTGTGAGGGTGTGTTGGAATAGCCTCAGTCTAATGGAATCGTCTACGATGCTGTTTGATGAGCACCATAGATGGAATGTCATTATGTGGTTTTGGGGACATTCCCCTACTTTGCCTTCAAACTTGGGAATGTCTGATGGCAGCTTGGTTGGCATGGGTGGCCAGAAATATTGGTGGCAGATGGGGTCGTTTGTTAACCATGCCAAATCAGGCAAGTTAAGATGAGACATGAAAGGCAGGTTTGACCCCAAGTTGATGTGGGATGGAGCTATGATGGTGGTGGGGTTTGTAGGTGCATAATGCATCTGCACAACTGGGGGTACTTGCGGTGGCACCATTGTGGATGGGCCAATTCCCCCAAGTATTGTGGGGGGGATAGTATGAGTGGCGGAGACATTGCCCCCATGTATGACAGTAGGGGCAATGTAAGTGGACGGTCCACTACCCCCCTGTGTGGCAGGAGGGACAGTGTGTGTGGAAGGGCCACTGCCCCCATGTGTTGCAAGTAGGCTAGCTTGGCTGGTCACTATAGGTGGTGGAAGCTAACTGATGACAGTTTGCATGACTGTGCTTAGGCCACTTGTAGGGTTATTGGTGACAGGTTGTGGTGTGGACATGGGTCCACTTGCTATGGTTATGCCGAAAAATGGATCCGGATTTGTACCAGCCATCGGGCTTGATGGTGCAGTATGGAGGTCTGGTTCATACTGGTATGGGTCTGAATCTGAATCAGATGTTGTGTCGCCCTCTGATGGTGTGGGAGATCACTGAGAATGGTTTTGACGATGTCGATTTAATGTCCCGAATGGTGGTGGTTTTCCTCTTAGGCGTGAGGAAGAGCGTGGGGGATCAATTTTGTTATATGTTTATCAAATTGATGGGAATGATGTTTGGACCCCAGTTTCAATGGATTCCTATTGGCTGTAGGTGGTCACTCGGGCACCAAGAATGCCAGCAGTCAGTGCTTGGATTTTTCCTCATGGGTGTTTTCTACTCAATTAGAAGGGGTCGTTGCCTGTTTCGCTTGGCAATTCCTCTCAGTGGCCAGTTACTTTGGGGTTCTCGTGGTACTCCTCATAATGAGTTTCTGGGTAGAGCCCAATTACTTCCCATGGTTGAAGTAGTCAGGGACTTATGTCCTCAAAGACTGTAGATTTGTTTGAACTTAGTGTAAATTGATAAATTTTAAGGCTCTCTTAACGTCATGAACTGAGTTGGGTTGATTACTTGGTATGGTGTATTTTTTTGTCTGTCTTTCTGGTATTTGTTAGCTGCAAATGGTTTATGAATTCATCATATTGTGGTAGAGTTCATGTCATTATGTATGCAAGCATTGAATAATCATAAATTTGTAAACAAATATAGTTTTTAACCCTGAATGTTGATGGCCTAACTAGATGACTACCTCACACTGATATTCCTCTTCAACCAAGAGAAGGTGCTGGGCTCTAAACACAATGGGACTAAGCCCATATGTAGATCCATAGGTCATGTCCCGATTGCAAGGTTGGTCAACAGGGAGGACGCTTAGCACCGTGAGAATCCCACCTTCTTTACCCCTCTACCTTCCAGGTCATCCGGTTTTAATGGTTTAGAACAATATTCAATGAAGGGCTTAGGACTATACAAGCTTGCCCTTCGTCGTATCCAAGAATACCCTAGAGGGTGATGACTAGGTAGAGGAGGAAGGGTGAGTAAGATAGTTAATTTTATGTTGATTTTAGTTAAGCTACATTCATTTAATTAAGCCATTAAAATTTGTTTGGAATTTACACATTGTTTGTTGATGCAATTACAGGAAATTAAAACAGAAACTGAAATTAAACTTCCGTGATGGATAGAGGTGGCTGAGCTGCACTGACAGTCCCTATTAAATCGAAATTGAAACTTTGATTGACAAATCACACATTTTTGATCAAATTTGGCGAGGGGGTTGCAAATTTTTTTCAGAAATAGGCAAGAGGGTTGCACAGATTTCACAGACAGCCGCGATCTATTTTTCTGAGTGAAGTCGCACCTTTCGAGGGATTAAGTGCACCATGGGTGCACCTATTAGGCCATTAAGTGCACCCTCATCCCTTGTTCAGGCTCGATAAGTGCGACCTACCCCGGATTTGAGGTTTTTCTGATCCTGAGCCAGATCTGGTCGACAGTAACCTATACTGTGGCCAAACTGATTCGGATTTGCCTAGCAGAGGCTTTGGAAATACTAAGAACTGGAAATAAGCTATATCTAAACTGGATTTGACATGAAATTTTAAAAACTAGGGCAAAAATTGAAAAAAACTTGAAAGTTTAAAAATATGGACTAGGGATCCTGTGGGATTGACCTGGTATGGTCGCCAGTTCTGTAGCAGGGATTTCTCCTTGCTACAGGGGCAGGAATGGCTCCCTTCTGTCTATAGGATAGAAGGGTAGGTTCCTTCTTGTAAAAATGATGAAAATAAAGTGGAAATAAAACTAGACAGAAATAAAGTAAAGAACAGAAAGAAGAGAAATGATGGAGAACCCCTGTGCAAACAATGGGTTAGGGTTCTGCTTCCAATAACCTACAAACAACTATTAGAAACAAAATACCTGCAAAAACATGTTAGAAACAAACCTACAAACAAAAATAGGTTAGGAAAAACTACAAAATACTAAAGCAAATGTAAGAAACAACATTGGTATACATTCTCTTTGATGGAATTGGGCCACCATGCCCTGGCTTGAAGAAGCACCTCTCTTGGATGGGGGAGCTATGGCTCAATGGGAGATGGAGGAGAGGGAGTGTGGGTGGCTTGAGAGACAAAGGGTCTCAAGGAATCCACAGGAAGCATAACAATATGCAAGGAAGGAGTGTTTTGAGAGTGACCCCCCACCCTCCTTTTATTGTTTTTTTGGGGTTTTAGGGTTTTAAGCCCTTGGTCCAGGTTTTAGCCCCTTCTGCCCTAATTTTAGCTCCTTTTAGGGTTTTAGCCCCTTTTTGGGGGTTTAGCTCCTAGGAGAGTATTTTTGGCTCCTTTTTGGGGTTTTTAAGCCCTTTTATTCATCCTTAAGCATTTTTGAGGGTGTGGGGTCTAATGGAGGGTCGTGAAGTGGTGTCCTTGGGTGGTGTAGGTCATGGAGAGCTTAGTGAGGGATTTTTTGGGTTAATAGTGTGGATGAAAGAATTAGCAGCCTCAAAAGAAACACAACTTTCAGTAATTAATGAAGTCTCAGTAGTTGATGTTGAAAATAATGAGGTCATAGATAAAAATGACATTCATCATGAGGGAAAGCTACTTAGTGATGTAGAATAATATCCCAATGTATATAAGGATGAAAGAGATGACGAAGGAGACGGTGATTGTGGAATTTACTTCTAAAAATTCTCTCATTTTGTTAAAAAAAAGCAAAAAAACAAAAAAATTGAGGGCATGGACGGTCATCTTAAAGGAATAGGAAATGTTGCATGATCTCAGGTGGATATTTTTATCTTTAAATTAAGGATTTTAAAGATGAGAAGGAAAACAATTGAATCTGGTTAAAATTCAATGTGAAAAGAAGAGAAAAAGAGGGATACCATAGATCAAATTACGTGGTTAATGAACCTCAGTTTTGGTTTCAAAAATGTGTTAGCTACCACCATTGGTTTTAGAGGAAGTATTTTCTCAGGGGGGGGGTTAAATTCAGAAAATTCCAATTGGTATCCAAAAAAAAAAACTCAATTGGTGTCTAATGTTGAAGTATACTGAAAGTGATCTTCTTCAAAGATGATAGGTGATCAAGGTTGGTGTATGGATGACATAACAGAACAACAAAATGGGAGAGTCATGAAGACCATGATGTCTGCAATCAAATAGAAGATAAAGATGATTATGGTCACTTAGTATTTGAAGTCACGTCACATAAATTGTTGACAGTAGAAGAAAACTCAAGTCTAAAAATAAAAATTCAGTCTATTGATAAGGTAGTAGGATGAGTTCAACATTGAAAAAGGAAAAAGGTTGAGGTTATGAGTCTTTGTTCTCGAGATAGTGAGACCAAAGAAACTATGTAATAAATTGATGTAATCTCTGTGTTGAGTATTTGAATTTATGGGTCTCTAGACAGTTGATAATATAGATCTAAAATCCAAAAGAATCCAATAGAATATGCTAGGTATTTATATGAATATCTAAATGCACAAGATTATGAATTATAGTAAAAGCATAAGCCACTTAACTTACAAGAAAAATAGACCATTGGATATGGCAGCAGGAACACAGTTTAAAAATAAAAACATGTATCCTAGAACATAAAATGGAAGAGTTATAAAACAAATTCTGAGTGTAAAATCAGTCACAAAAATATTGACAAAGGAGAAGAAGTACAATGACAGGGGGAGTTTATGGATCTATCAGTTCAGCTATCATTCAAGAACATGAAATGTTAAGATAAATGATAATACATTGGTTAAATAACAAAGTTCAGTTAAAGGGGAGATATGATGACAGGAGGAGTTGTCAAAAAGAAGAGAGACAATAAATCCTATATCAAAATAGGTGCAACATTGGCATAACAGGTTATCCTTTGTCATTGTTGTCAAAGGGGGAGAATGTTTAGAGGTTTTCATCAATGCCAAAGGGTGAGATTGTTGGGAAATTTGAGTATATAGTTGTCATTGATGTCAAAGGTGTTCATGAATGACAAAGGAATAACCAGTGGATATGATGGTAGGACAAACTCAGTGAAATACTAAGGTAATGATGACATGGCATGGCATAGTTGAGGATGTGGCATGACACACATGATGACATGGAATATGATGGTGTCCTAATGATGATGAAATACTAGGGTAGTGATGGCATATGAAGTACAAAGGATAAGAAAAAAGATACCATGACAGAGTTAACAAAAAATAAGTCAAAGTAAAGAAAAAATGGCACGATGATGAGGTGGCATAGATGAAGGTAGTGATGACATGACACGCTGATGAGGTGGCATAGCTATCTGCATGAGATCCGATGAATGAGGATCCATTTTGTATAATCCAAAATAATAGAATGTAGATCCGCATTATTTCTATACTGGATGGTTAGGAAGCATCCCGCACAAGATCTGACGGTTAGGAAGCATCCCGCAAAAGATAGGTAGAAAATACAAAGTTTCGCAAAAGATCAAGATTGAACGGTCAGGTGTAAATCTGTAAGGAAATCAACGCTCCAGGAAAATGAAGAAACAAATTTGTGGAAGAAAGTTATGCAAATACAAAATAGGAAAGTGTGATTCTCCATCCCGCATCCCACAATACGCAATGCAGAAACAAAGTCGGGGAAGAAAATTGCGGAAGTCCAAAATAGGAAAGTGTGATTTTGCATCCCACATCCTGCAATCCACAAGATCAACGGTCATGAAATAATTTGCAAACAATCGACGGTGTAGAAGAAAAAATGTAGGAAAAAGCTTGCGGAAATTCGAAAGGTTACGTTTCCACATCCCATATCCCGCATCCTGTGTCTCGCAATTTGGAAAGATCGGACAATTGAAGTTAGTTTTGCTAAAACAGATCGACGGTGCAGAAGGAAAATTGTGGAAAGAAGCTTGCGAAAAGAAGCTTGCGGAAAGAATCTTGCAGAAAGGAGTTTGTAGAAAGTAAAAAGAAGACAGTCGACATCCCATATCCATCAATCTGGAGATCGATGGTCAAGAAAACGCCCGATGAAGATCAACGGTGGGAAATTGTTGATGAGGAAATATTGGTGCAGAAAGACGATTTTGAGGTAGAAATCGATGGTTGGATCGACGGTCCAGATTGAATTAGATATAGGATCAATGAATCTGATTGGATCAAAAAGTTGATCCTGCAGAAAGAAATTTTCTAGTGTGGAAGCACCTGCAAACATTGGATAGAGGTGCGGAAATGGTTTCCAAGCTATGGAAATGATCTCTGAGGTGAAGGATCAATGGAAGAATGTGAAAGGACATTCTGAAAGGTGTGATATTGATATATGAAAGGGAGAAACAATGAAATGCGTGTTTTTTAGTTTGAAGAGACATGACTATTGAAAGAATCTTAAATGGTGAGAATTATTTAAGCAATAGCCTAAGTAAGAAGGAAGACGTCTCTGCAGTTCAAATTGCATGATCGGAATTAGATACCAGTGGGTGTGATAGAATTCAGTGGGAGAGAAATCATGAGAAACATTTCAGGGTGGCAAGGCAATGCTAGGGCACAAAACATGCCTGCAGGGGGTTGTTGCCTCCTTTTAGTTGTAACTAATAAACCATGGGGTTGTAGCCTCTTTCCAATTGGCATTGGTAAATAGGGTGGTGTAGTATCCTTTCTGTCGTAGCTAATAAAACAGGGGGTCGTAACCTCCTTCCAATTGGCATTGGTAAATAGGGTGTTGTAGCATCCTTTTAGTCATATCTGATAAACTAGGGCATCATAGCCTCCTTCCAATTGTCCTTGGTAAATAGGGTGTTGTAGAATCCTTTTAGTCGTAGCTGATAAACCAGGGGGTTGTAGCCTCCTTCCAATCAGCATTGGTAAATATGTTTTTTAGCATCCTCTCAGTCATAGATTATAAACTAGGGGGCTGTAGCCTCCTTCCAATTGGTATTGGTAAACAGGGTGTAATACCATCCTTATCTGTAGTAGCAGGAAAAACTATTTGTAAATAACAATTTTGCAGTAATAGGACATATTGGTGGTTTAACCTATTGGGATTCCATGTTAAAATTGTGTTTTGTGCATTCTTGTTGTTATGTGTTTAAAATGATATATCTAAAAGTGGTTAAAATAGTAAACAGATAATAGTACTGATTTAGCCCCCCTCTCAGTATTGACCAATAAACTAACATTGACTATGTCAACCAAAAAATCAGTGATGTATCCTTCTAAAATGTTGTCAATACACACTTCAACAACCTTCAATGCCTTGTTATCTACCTTCTTCAGCTACTGGATCAACTTAGGGGTCCAACAAGTAGGTTCACCTCCTTGAAAGTTCATTTTCTGATAGGTCAGCTGCACCAACCACTCATACAAGATAATAAAAAACTCGATGAAGAAATATTCATGGATATCATAATAGATATTCCTTCCCATCCACTCTTCTATCGTTATTCTGGAACTCAAATTTTCTTCTGCTGCAAATTCTTGATCCTTTTGATCAAACCAATCTTGAATCTCCAGTTTTGTTGGTTACCACAACATATCCTCCTCTTTGTTGCAATAAGGTACCAACTATGGAACCATTTGTTGACACAAATCTGTTGATAGGGTTTCACACACTGTTGACATCCGTCTTCACCGTGATCTCCCTGAGCACCAAGCCAGACATGTTTTACCTTTTCTAGCAACATCTGTGAAGTAGATGAATTCTCACCTGAGATGTTTGAGGGAGAGATGCAGGAACCAAGTTTCCACGGTAAGGAGGAGGATTTGTGAACCTATTTTCCCTATGTCACAGTACTTACCAGAGATCCATGAGAGGGTTTTAACATCAATCATTCATATTTGATAGCATCAAGAACCATTCACATTATATCACATAATTATATTCATTCATAAACATATCAACAAGTATGGAGTAATATACCATGAGAAAGCATCTCATCATTCATAAACACAAATCATATTGCAACATTTTCTCATTCATATCGCATCATTAAAACCATTAAAACATAAGACATAGAGTTTGAATCATCATCTGCACTTGTCATATTAATATGTAGGTCAAAAAATGTTTCTGAAATACATCTCTAGGTTTGTAAGACAGAACCGAAATAACAGATACAAAGATCGATCCTCCAAAGATGTCAAAAAGATGGTCTAAGATAAAATCCAATATATCTCCTACTACATTTCTAACTTTATATATAGGATTGCGCCTTTACAAAATGGTCCAGTTCTAACTACTTTCTAACTAACTTGGACCAAAAACTACAAAATCATGACCAAGCTGACTCTTTACGACTTCTCTTCCTTGCGTACTATTCTTTGAATTTGGTTTTTTGCACACCATGTGCATCCATATTACCCGCCAACAAGTATATGGAGTGCCGGGATATTATAAACCCACTTCATACTTAGAATAACAATATTTAATCATTTTTTATTACATTCCTACCTACTAGCCTAGATAGCTAGCATCCACTTACACCACTTGGTTAACAGTTTCGATATATACCCTAGGAGTATCTTTATCTTGATTGTAGTTAGATCCTACCCAATTTATTGACTTCCAGAATTAGTAACTGCGCCTACCTACAGATTATGTCTTTATACTTCTTTTATCCATCTTTTCTATGGATAAGGTAAATCTATTCAACTAGGAAACGAGTATCTTTTGTTGCCAACCCATACTCCATGATTTTATCTCCATATTCCATGATTAGCATGTTTTTCCATCGTTCATGAAAAAATACTCATGGTTCAACCGATTCATGAGGTCCTTTGCATGTTTGGAAAGTTCTTTAGCCACCTATGGGGGTTTATCATATTTGGTAAGTCATCTTTATGAGCTAAGCATGATTTTTATCCTAAGAAACTCGAATTTACCTATGAAGTATGTATTATTTATTGTACACTATGATGATCAATTATACATGGAAATATATTGGATCATTTTTCACTTATCTTTTATCCAGTCTTACTATTCATCTCCTTATTTTCGTTGTGCATGCTTGTGAGAATTATATTGTAGCTAGATATACTTCCTATTATTTTTATTCTTAGCTTTGAAGCTACTATTTCTACATGGTATCAGATATCTCTTAAATGGTATCAGAGCCACAGGATGTCAAGTTTATTTGAGCGTAGGCTGGCTTAAGTTATACAGAGTTGAAGAGCTATACGTTCTCTCTATTAGAGTGCATCCAGTCTCCTATTCCTCTTTGAAGAGGTGTTGTAATCACATAGATCACATAAGGCTAATGATAATACACATATAGAAACATATATTCATACAGATACAAGAGATAAGAACATATGATAGAATAACAAATTATATTAGTGAATCACATGAGGGTCCATACATACACAGAAATAAACCTAGTTCTTATCTGGATCAACAACCTATTATATATGATTACAAAACAGTTAGGAATAACTAATTGTCAGTTTATTCAACTAAAACAACCTTTCGAGGCCAACCTAATCTCCGATTAGTCGGTTAACTAGTCTAGTCAGCTCACCGACTAGCTCCTCCAACATCTCCCCTAGAACAAAATATTTCTTCGTCTCGAAGAAATAGGAGAGGTAAAAAAAATCTATCTGAAGTAGATTTCTTCCAATTGTTCTGTATTCATGGGATATGCAGTTGAATAGACGGTCTTTTCTGTTCACATACAATGACTATGGCTTCTGCTGTAATGGACAGTTGGTGTTGAAATTCTGCCCAACTGCGGAGAGATATCTAGATGTCTATGGTCAAGGATGTAATGCTAGATAGGGTCGAAATTTTATCCTGAATTGAAAGATATATAATATTATTCACGTTAGGCCCCAAAAATTGGGATTTTTCATCTGCTATATCCATCAACATTTTCATTTGTGGACAAATATTTTCCAGATTGTCGATGCTGGGAAGATCCTGGTTCACACACTGATGAGCTTGTTTCTATAACTTCTCTATATTAGTTGTTTCCAATACAATATGATGTTGTATTATGCTCCTCATTGCTTCTTCAAGACCCTACTAATTTTCTAGTGTCCTGATATGTTCTTGGGTTTCTTGAGCCTGCTGAAATACCCGTCCATAGTGGGTGTACCAACTGCGTAGTACTTCTTCTGTAGTAGCTGACTCCTCCATATGGTCTTACAATACCTTGTGTGCTTTTGAAAATGCTATGTACTGTTGTCTTAATAGCACATATGTTTCTTATTTTTTATCCTCTTTCCTGGCCTATAGCTATTCCTGAAGGTTCAACACGACAATTTCCAGTAGCTAGTAAGCTCTCTCTAGTGGTTTGTTAGTGTCGGTTTCATTTGCTCCTAGTAAAACTGTATGAGTCAAATTACTAAATTTGGTCAAGAATTCGACTTGTTCTTCTTTAATTTTGTTTATCTATTCTTTTCTTCTTTGATTTCTTGTTGTAGCCTCCTTAGTGAGTGATCCCAATAGCTGGTCCAGTTCTCCATCTCTAAGTTTTGGTGTGTCGACTGCAGTAGTTGACCCTAGTAGATGAAGGTGGATAACTGTTGGTGTCTATTGTGTCTGTTATTGTTCTTTTTTCTTCTTTTCTTTTCTTTTTATCTTATGTTTGGAATGATGGATCACTACTAATCCTGTCAGTACTGATTTTGGATGTTGCTGCTGCGTTTGGTGCTCTTCGATCAGTGGGTTTTCTATTGACTGAACCTCTATTGTGGCAGGGTTAGCTTGCTAAATTACATGGGTGGGACTTGTGTTTATTTTTGCTTCCAATGGTGGTGAGGATGGTGGTTATGGATTATGAGGTGACTCTGGTGCTGGTGGTGGCCATGGAGGATCTGGGTTTGGTGGAGGTTCTGAAGTTGGTGGTGGTGATGGAGATGGTGAGTGATCTGGGGTCACTAGAGTGGTTGGAATGCATTCTATCGATATAGGATCTTCGACTTCTGGTTGTGGATCGGTAGGGTCATCAGAGTCGATAGAGTCAAAGAGGTTGTTGATGGTTTGGTCAATTTCTAGTGCATCAACCTGATAATCATCCTATAGGTCTCAGACCAATTCATTGACTGGTGCGAAGGTTGGTGTGAAGGATGAAGTTCATGCTGTGACAAGTTGAGATGACTTGTCGGGATTTCTAAGGAATGTCGATTGAATGAATCCCTCAACTTTTAGTGTTTTTTGTTGTGATGGTCCGGATTGGATGAGGAGTTGATGTGCTGAACTTGACTTAGTAAGTGTATATGTGGTGTTGATTTGCTGAGCTTTAAGAAATATGCCAGGTAACTTATTGATGAACTGCTGGAGGTCAACATCTTTGTCCACTTTCTCCTTAAGTGCTTCCGACATTGCACTTTTGCACAAGTCGACAGGACTAATGTTGGTCAACATTGGCATATTTTCCTGTATTATTTGGGTTGGAGGTGGGGGTGGGGAGTTGAAACTAAATCAATAGCTTTGACTACAGGAGGTTTGTAATTTTTACCTTTTTAGATTTGGCTTGCCTTACCTCTTCTTCGGCAAATCGTTTGAACTGTTCCTCGACAGATACTTTATTTTTGGCAGCATCTATCAAGATTTCGATTGCTCTAGCATGTAATTTGTCATCACCCTCTAAGATTTCTTAGAGGATGAGCTTGTGCTTCCCTTTTCCTTTTGCTGGAATTTATAGGCTTTTCTGAGACTTGGAAATTTTTGCAGCTATTTGTCAGATGCTCTTCTTCATCAGCTGATATTCTGGTTTCTCTGTCTCTATTTCTTCCTCCTCTTTTTGTTGTTGAGTTGAGACCATGTAATTTTGTTCTAATGGTACCATGGCTTGTTGTTATGTCGGTGCATTTTCAATTTGAGGGGATTTTTCTCCATTGTCGAGCTGTCTTCCGAAGTGAAGGTACTAATATGAAGGTGAAATTCATAGTCTTATTCCTTCTCCTAGTTGATAAAAGGTTCGACAATAGAGTGGTTAATCTCTTTTGTAGCCTTTGGTATAGTTACTTTTGTTTTGGTCTGTCTGGCTAGTTTTGTAAAAATATCCTTGACTGTTGGATAATAGTCGAGTGGATTTTCTTTTGTTGTGGAACCTTTTGCATGCCATACTACAGTGTGGTCGAGTTCCAACTGGATATGTGCTGTAGGGGGAAGACATCTTCAGATGTTTTGAGGCACCCTCCATCTGGCTGTTTGAATTTTAAGATTCTGAAACCAGTGTTCTAAGAAAAATTTTCCTTCTTCTTGTTCTTGTGGGGTTCCAACCATTGAGAAAGGATCGAAACACCACATACGAAACCTGGTCGGCTCTAGGAATTATTGATTCCCTACTGGACATAGGTGGTACATAGTTATCCATATTAATAGTGATGGGAATATGATTATTGCACCTGATTCCTGTCACTTTTCACATATAGATTTGAGCATGTCAGTCACGTATTGATCCCAACAGTATACTTTCCTTAACACTGCTATGCAGTCAACAGCTTCCAACATGTCGAGTTTCAAATCATAGCCTTGTCCTGTGATAGTCAGCCCTCTGGATACAATTTTGGCCACTATTTTGGGTGTAGTGGCTGTAATTTGTCCGATAATTAACCCTTTTGAATTTTTCCATGTCGGTGTCTTTGTTAGTCTTTCGACCAACCCTTCTTTGATACCTACGGGAACCAGTTCGACTTTATTTGAAATCCCAGTAAGTTTGTAGATGGTTTCGGCTGATATTTCTACTGGTCTAAAAAAGTAGAGCTTCCCATTGTGGTACCGGCTAATGATGAATTTGGAAATATTTTATTTTGTCCCTCCAAAACTCACCACGAGGGGTGCATTCATATAATTCAAAATGGTGCTATGGTTGATTTTGTTCCCTTCCTCTGTCATTCTTAAGTTACCCTTGTAAGCCTATTGTTTTATTTGTGCCTAGCGGCGCGTCCATGAAATTTCCTACACTTTTTCATTTTTGATGTTTTGCAGCCGTCTCACTAGTGGGCTTACGATGGATTCCAACTCTTTTTCTTTGGATATAATGGCTTTGGTTTGTTTTGGGGCTGTTTCGTCAGTTTCTGGTTTGGATTTATTCGTAGTTAATTTTCTTACGGAAGTCTAGTAATTCCGTCACTCTAGATCTTGGTAAAATGGTATGAAGTCTTTATCTGACGTAGTATTTATAGTCAGGGTGGACGACGATCTTGTCGATGGTTCTATTAATGGAATATTTGATGGTAAAGGACACTCTATTGAAGGCTCTTTTAATGCATTCTAGTTTTGGCGCTCCTTCTGACCGTAGTCATGATGGGTTGATTGGACCTTTTGATCCTGTTGTCAATGTCGATGATATGGTTGATATGCAGTATTCTATTGGTGAAAATGTCGATTATTGTCAAATGGCGGTCTACTACGTCTGTCGAGATTTCATGTCATTTTGGTTTTCTTTGATTCTTTTGGATTTTAGGCTTTTGATTTTTCTAGTTTTTTATAGTTTTTGTTAATAGTTATGATAACTGTTTCTCTTTGAATTTTTATTGTTTTTATTTTATTTTATTTTTTTCAAATTTGTCAGTTTTGGTACCGCTTTAGTCGGACACCGTTTACCAAGTTCCGAAATACTCTTCCCTGTAATGTTCTCATACGGACTGAGCCATTTTCGTTGATTTCTTCGACAATGTAGGGTCCCATCCACTTTGTGTGGATTTTATTTTGTTTTCCTTTCACCCAAATATTATACAGTAGTGCAATATTTCTAACCAACAAGTTCTTGTTTTTAATGATTCGGTCATGCCATTCTTTTTTTTGTTGTTTTTGAATTTCCTGGTGTTGTACAGTGATTAGTTGGTGTTATTCTAGTTTGGATATTTTCATTAGTAAGTATTTCCTTGCTTCTTCAACATTGATATGTAGTATGTTAGCTATCACCGGTTTCTGTTATCGGAAGTGTAAAGGGATGACTGCTTCTTGGCCATAGACTAATAAAAAAGGTCTTTGGTCTATTGATCATTTATATGTCGTTCTGTATGCCCATAATACTTTAGGAATTTTCTCATCCCAATCGTCTTTGTTGGAGTTGAATATTTTTGTTATACCTCTTGTTAATGTTTTATTGAATGCCTCTATCGCCCCATTTGACTGAGGGTGAGAGGCTATGCTTAGTCGGTGGTCAATTTTGAACTTTTCTGTTAATGCTGCAATTGTTTTATTGATGAAGTATGAACCTTGGTCACTAATTAGGGTTATTGGGAAACCAAACCTAGTAATGATATTTTCATATATGAATTTATCACCTACTGTTGAAATTGAACCCAAGAGATAGAATAGTTACACTCACAAAATTGCTAATCAAACATGCAAAATTCATACCAAAGGAGAATGAAATTGGAGCATAACACTAATCTGTATTGAATAACTGTACAATAAAAAACCTTGTGAAGTAATAGGATGATGAAATATATCATTACATGAGAGAATAAAATGCATAAAGATGTCATTTGAAATATTCAAAAGGCAGGCTTACTAAATCTAGTCAAATCCTCCATAGGTGCATAAAGTAGTTTCCAAATCTATGAAGATGCTCACGAATTTGCTAAGTCAAGTGGGAAAGCTAAAGAGGGATGGAAAGAAAACTCATACATGATTTTATTTGGAGAAAAGGAGGGAGGATGATGTGGAAAAAAACAAGTCAACTACACCTAGTCTAGCTTTTCATTTTTCCTTAAATCAGAATAAAACAAGACAACTTTTCAAAAAAAGCATATATGTGCTTTGGAGGATCTGGAATAAAGTAGACATGCTAAATTGGGTTTTCGGGATGTTTTCCAAGTGCTCCATGACTCCGTTTTAGCATGTGTTGACTTCTAGGACTTGTAGAAGGCAACTAGCATAGAATGGAATCTAGGAAACTAGGTAATACAACAAAAATACTTATAATAATGTCTAAGGTAGGTAACTATGGGTTGATTATTCTAACAACCCCTCTTAAGCCTGAATTTATGAGTAAATATTAGAAAAATATAGGGCCTAGCAACAAGTCTTAGTCACCCTTTACATACTGCTTGTCCATACAACCAAGGAAAGAGGCAAAAATCCAATAGGAAAATCCTCCCTTAAACATGGACAGGAAAAACAAAATTTTGGAAATCTTGTCATCAATCATGCTTCACAACATGATCAACAATCCCTAGCAGTGATTTGAGATTGTTGAAGGTATTATCACAAAAACTTTGGTGAATATGTCTGCAACTTGTTCTGAAGATGCACATAAGAATAGATCAATGGTGCCATCATGCAGAAGCTTTATGATGTAGTGCATATGGATCTCAATGTGCTTGGTTTGTTGTCTCTGAACTGGATCATTGTAGATTTGAATGGTGCTATGATTATCATAGTAGATAATAGTTGAAAACTCTGATTTGAAGCCACATTCTCTAAGTATCCCCTGCAACCACAAACATTGAGTTGCTGCATTTACAACTCCTCTAAATAGCTCTCATTGTTCCCTGTCATCAAAAGATCATCTACGTACACCACAAGATACACAGCAGATCTTCCAACTTTATTTATAAACAGTGTTGCATCATCAAGATCAAAATGTTCAAAATTTAACTTCAAAAGATGCTCGGTTAATTTTTCATACCATGCGTGAGGCGCTTGTTTTAGGCCATACAAGGATTTGACAAGCTTGCATACCTTTTGTTCTTTTCCTTTCACAACAAAGCCTTCTAGCTGAGACATGAAGACATTCTCTTTCAAGTATCCATTCAAGAAAGCAGTCTTCACATCCATCTGATGAACTTTCCACCCTTTCTGAGCAGCTAAAGAGAGTAAGGTACGGATGGTAGCCCATTTTGCTGTAGGAGAGAACGTTTCTTCATAGTCAATTCCTTCCTTCTATGCATAGCCTTTTGCTACAAGCCTCGCTTTGTGCTTGTCAAGTGAGCCATCTGATTTGTATTTGTTCTTGTACACCCACTTGCAGCCAATTGGTTTGGTTCCAACTGGAGGGTCAACCAGCTTCCAAGTTCCATTCTTCATGAGTGCATCACACTCATTCTGCATAGCTTCTTTCCACTCAACTCAGGTAGAAGCTTCTTCAAAGGAAGTTGGTTCAAAGTTAGCAGATAAATTAAATTCACAATCAAATGATACATCCATGTCATCACTTGAATTATCTACTTCTCCTCCATCTTCATGTCTTTTTGAACTTCTCGTTCCTGTCTTTCCAACTTCATCCGGATGGACACTTTCAAGTGTCTTTGTGGCCCATTTAGGAATCTTCTGTGATGGTCCTGGTTGATCAGCTGGTGGTGCTTCATCATTGATTGAGATATTCCAATTCTCTCAATCATATCATCCATTTGAATCTCTTAATCAGGTGAAGTAGCAGTAACTTATTCATGCAGAGGAGTTGGTGCTTCATATGGAAATTCCAAAGGTTGATCCAGAATAGGAATCCCCCCTTCAAGGTTTGGAATTTCATATTCATTTTTAGAATATTTCTTTGGATGAGGATATTTTTCCAAATGATCAAGCTGTCTCTCAATGGACCAGTCATTTTTATTAGTTTCAAGAAAAATGACATCTCTGGAAATAACAAACTTCTTGTTTACCTCATCATATAGACGGTATGCCTTGGAGTATTCTTCGTACCCCAGGAAAATACATTTTCTACTTCGAGCACCAAGCTTGTTTCTTTGCTCCTTTGGAATCAAGGCATAATAGGTGGAACCAAAAACTCTGAGATTCCTGACTGAAGGGAGATGGCCAAACAACATTTCATGTGGAGTCTTGTTATCAAGAGAATTTGAGGGACTTCTGTTTCTCAAATAGGCTGCACATTTCACTGCATCACCCCAAAAATTTAGTTTTAAATTCTCAAAAAACATCATTGAGTGAACCATATTCATTATGGTTCTATTCATTCTTTCTACTACACCGTTTTGTTGAGGATTGTAGGGAACTGTAGTCTGATGTGCAATTCCATGTTGGCGAAGATAATCTTCAAAAGCATTTGAAGTGTATTCTTTCCCATTATCAATACGAAGTGTACCAATTTTTGATTGTGCTTGTTTTTGTATCAATGCATGAAAGTCTTTGAATGTTTGAAATGCTTCTGATTTTGTCTTTAAATAGTAAATCCAACACATTCTTGAGTAGTCATCAACAAAGGTCATAAAATACTTATTCCCATGAGTAGAAGGAGTTGGAATTGGGCCACATAAATTAGAATGCACTAATTCTAATTTCCTACTTGCTCTGAAATTAGATTCATGGAATGGCAGCTTACCGTGTTTCCCTAATATACATGCATCACATTTGTTCTTCTCTTTGGGAATGGTGGGAAAACCAAATACACCATTCTTTCTCAACAAACGAAGACTGTTATAATTTAGATGACCAAATCTTGCATGCCACAATAAACTTGATGACAAATTACCTTCTCCATGCTAAGAGAGGTAGGCATAGTTCTGAACTCTTGCAGATGAACCCTTTAGCTTCATCAGCTTCCCATCTTCATATCCAGTCATGATGACTTGGTTGTCAGACTTTATTATTTCTACGATTCCATCAAACATGTGGATGGAATGGCCTCACTGTCAAATCTCCACCAAGGACAACAAGCTTCTCTGCAACTTTGGAAGATAAAGAACATTCTTCAACAAGAAATCAAGGAATCCAGGCATCTTCAGTCGAATGGTGCCCATTCCCTTTGGTTTAAGAATTGACTTATCTGCAAAGTACACTATGCCATTTATTGTTTCATTAAGTTCTTCAAAACAGTCTTTTCTAAAAGTCATGTGTGATGTTGCACCAGTATCAAGCAGCCAACAATCTTTGTAAGATGAAAGTGAAGTCATTTAATTAATTCCAAGATTACAACGTGCAACAATACAATGAGTAGAATCAAAATATTTACTAGCATCTTGGTTTTTATTGTCATCTTTCTTTTGGTTATGTCTGTCTTTGATGGAGTCCCATGAAGCCCAACACTGATCTAATGTGTGTCCAGTCTTTCCACAACGCTTGCACTGCAAATTTGATCTTTTGCTGGAGTTGTTTCTACCTCCTTTACCTCTGAAGTTTCTTCTTCCTCTGCCTCTCATGCTGCTTTCTCCTTTGGGATGATCTTTGGTGTGGTTCTTTTCTTTTTGAGAAAAGCAAACTGATTCTATAGATGCTATAGATTGCATCTTTTGCAAATGCTAGTGTAATTTACAATAATGAACTTAATATGACAAAGAGAATGAGATAATAGAAAAACAATAACTTTGCAGGTCTACAGCCTTTGCCAAGGTGATTTACAATCTTAATATGCTGTCAATAAGAAACTTTTTAGCACTATAAGAACTGCTCAGCAATATGCCAAAGGAAATACCATTGTTTGTGAACTGTCACAAAATATAGGGTTTTGAATAGCACCAGTCAACGATCTCAGCTATATGAAAGAAGCAGGTCTAAGTCTCTGCTAATTTTTACAATACAGTCTATGTAGAATAACAACTACACTAACTAGAAACAATGTCTTCAATGAGCTCTCTTTACTATGCAGGTATATGTTGCTTCCATAGTATTTACATCAAACTAAAACAATTTTGGAACATTACAGTTTATACGGTAAGTGCATAGACTTCATAATGACCATACACAATTATGCATCACTTCAAACTTAAATAGCAGTCTCCTTGGAGGTCGTAGCAGTCTTCTCAGCTTCAACAATTCAATCTTCAATGCAATCAACACCAATAATGTGAACAATTGCAGTACCAAGTCTCTCCTCTTTAACAATGCAGCTTCAAATTTTGCAACTCTAGGAGGAAAGCGCAGCCATTCCAAGTGAATGCAATGCAAGCATACATAGGATTCTTTATGCAGTTAAAGATATAAATCACAAGCTTCAAATCCCACAACAATCATGGCTCATTAAATAATCATAACTCATACAACAAGCTCAGGCTCATACAACAGGCTCACCATTCATAAATATGAAAATATTTGCAGACATTCCCAGAAAACTCCACGCACATGAATTAGGGCATAAATTAGGTTTTATGCACTTCCAACGGTCATAAATAAATACAACACCAAGATTTTACCTCCACACTCTTGAAAAGGGCTCTGAATCTACACTGTCAAACCTACATCAGTATGAAGACTGTAAGTTCCAAGAGGCATGTTACGATCATAGCAACGGGGAATACCTTCCTCGTCTTCTAACCATAATGCTCATTTTGATCTTAATCCAAACAAACTTCTGATGGTATCCTTAATGGACTCTACTGAACCATCAATACCTATTCTTTTAGTTACCTCACGCAGTGTTCCAAAAATCAGTCAGTCTTCACGCAGTTGACACCAGCAATGAAATCACATGCAGTTCTTCAACGCACACTACAAAATGTTGGATCGCAGTTCTGTTGGGATGATGGAGGCCACAGCTCTCCAAATGTGGTGGATCTTCTTCAAATGGAGGTCGCAACGCTTTTAAATGGAGGCCGCAGATTGCACAACCCAACCACAACTCATTAAATAAACAACAAAGAAATCGTAGCATACATTATTTCAAACACGCCAGTCTTCACAGAGTCTTCACGAAGTTAAGGTTTCTAGCAAACAGAGTCTTCAACTCTCACGCACAGTGTCAAAAATGGGAACTGGATATCACAATGGCGTGAGGGGAGTGGTGAACTGCAAGTAGAGTGAGTTTTGATACCTAGAAGGTATACGCTACAGCAGAGTGGGAGCACTCTCTATATGCGGGATCAAAGTGAGAATGAAATTGAGAGTGCACTATACACAACAATAGAATGAGAGCATGACAAGAACAAAAAATGAAACGGTGATTCAAATTAGGGTTAGGTATATGGTAGACAATTAAGCAAAACTTCAATCGCTCTGACAAAGAGCATTCAAAATTGTTCAGTTAAAATCGTGTAGTGCAACATCTATGGACCGTTTCATACCTCATTCCTCATCATAGGTCTAGAAGAGAATAACGCATACAATGAATGTGCACAGGCTGGCAAAGAGAATGCATGCGACTGGCAGACTGACGGAGTAGGCAGCCTGAAACAAATTTTGCAGAACGAAGGTCTGGCAGGCAGAATGCTAGGATTGAAACACATGCAGGAGTTATGGTAGGTGGCTCTCATACCACTGTTAGGTAAATAACTCCCGATTCATTTATTTCATAGCCAAAGAATTTATTTATACATTTACAATGACTCTTGGGATCACAGATCCGAGAGTCTTTTCATCTTCCTATTATTTACACTAACGTATAATCCCGACGGATTATATTCCAACACCAAGAAATTAAAAAAAACATCACAAAATCCAGTAGAATCTGTTTGCAACTATGACAAACACTGGAAAGACCTTCTTATCCAACTTGATTATCTAATTGATGAACAATTTTTAATTCAGTGGTTTCTTGCATGCCTTTCATAGAAAATATGGCGGCATATAAGCCTGGAGACATTCAAGACATATGAAGATGCACTTACTAAAGTCTTACAAGTGGAAATGGATGAATAATTCCTAGCATATCCCATGGATAATAGATTGGAAGAATAGCTCAAGATCATGAAGAAATATTTAAAAGAGATAAACCTTTAGAGTCAGGACGTCTGGTGCATGAAATGCTCAACAGCCGGACACTCAAAAGATAACTGTTGACAGGATATCAGCCGATAGGACGTTTGATTTGTGCAAACAAAGTGTTTTTGCGACATCTTCCAAGAACATGTAGAACACACCACAAAAGATTTCCCATTTAACATGAAGAATGGAAAATCATCTTGGTCTGCAATCTATGAAACTAAAAATCATACCACCACTGACTGCCACCTAAACCTAAAAAATCGACAAAATTACCAGGAAGTCTATCAAACGAACACAGTTGTATAGAATAACGAAAATACTCAATATGAAAAAAATAGTCAAAGGTACAATGGTCGTCTATATGAGCACCGGTTTGACAACCGACGTGGAGGATATGGAGGTCGAGGTCAATTCTTTGGGAATCACGACAACTGACCACATTGGACCACCTAATATTTCACATGCTACAAAGAAGGACACCAATATTCAAACTGCCCATATAAGGATAGAACTGACTTAAAATTTCGTACTAGTTGTGGAGTAGGGGATCACTCATTGGAGGAATTCCCTACTATGAGTGATAAAATTAATAAGAAGAAAAATATTAATGTCTTGTCGTGCGTGCAAAAAAATGATATTATCAATACAAAGAATTTGCATATAGTAACCCGACAAAGGACAAAAATTGGGGATGATAATCCATGAATAAGAAAAATAAAATAAAAGAATGATTATCCTGACCCAGTTAAACAAAAACAAATATATAAAGATGCAACGAATGTATTTAGAGAATTTGCTCGACAAAAGGAAGCTGACGATAATCAACAAAGCACTATAAAAGAATTAATACACTTGGTACAAAATGATAAAATGGTATCCCAATTCATTGACTTATTATATAAAATAAAACACAACAATAACAAAGAAAATCAAACAAAAAATATCTGCAGCCTAAACCAAAAAGATAAAAGTGATGCCGACCCACTTGTCGACCTAGAAATTGAAGGATACCATGTACGACAAGTTGTGCTTGACTTTAGATCACAAGTAAATATTATGACTCACGATACTTGGGAACAATTGGGTATACCTCGACTATACGATTCAGATTCATACTTGAAATTAGCCGACGAAGGCCTGATTGAACCTATTGGATTCTGGAAAAATGTTGACACGACCATAAAAGGAATATCGACCAAAGTCAATTTTAAAATTATTGACCCTAAGGAAGGATCCAGCTCCTTCCTAGTGTTAGTAGGTCGACCTTGGGGAATAAAAATGAAAGCATAGATATCCTTAGAAAAGGAATGGATAAAACTAAAAGGGAATGGGAAAAAATTCATAGTACCTATCCATCCATCCCAAGGAGAGCCTTGGATAGAACCTATGGATGAAGAAGTCAACATCCAACAACTATATCAGATTCAAAACAATGAGGACTACACAAAACCTAATGTCTATGGTGAACTTCATTTAGGGAATCAAGATTCAGTAGGATACAAATCAGACACATAATTATACGATTGGGAAGTCAAGAATTATGAAACACAAGCAAGGGGATGCTGGACCATTCAAAAAGTACAGAAGAAACCAGTTTGACAATGCTTTGTGGTGTCCATCATCCCAAAAATATTTGAAAAGAAAACCAAAGAATATCCTACCCTAAAACCAACAAATTTAAATATCACACAAGTCCCAAGATATAAAGAAAGAGAATCACTAGCTATGCACATTGAACAAGTATCCAGGAACATTGGTGAACATGGCCGACTCCAAAGCCTAGTGGAAACTTTCATAGGACAAGCTGCAAGATGGTGGGATACCCATCAATCAAGATTGCAGACATGGATAACAGCTTCAACCTTCTTCATAGAAATATTTGGAGGGAAGAAGTGAACCAATCAAGCCCAAATACCTATGTTCATCCAAGGGCAGGATCCAGAAAACCACATAAAAACATGTGAGAAAGAATGGAAAATACTTGGGTATAAGGATGAATGTACATGGGCACACATGTTTCCATTGATGCTATCCAACTTACCAAACAAATGGTACAAAATGGAAGAAGCTCGAGGTGAAACATTCTTATGGCATGAATTAAGAGAGAATTTTATCAAAGATTTCAGCTTTATACCACAAGATGAAAACTTGATCGAAACTGCAAAACAAATCAAGGCATTTTTAGAACCGACAGAGAACAAAACCCTAAAATATGACTGACCGATAGTAAAATGCAATAATATGGAAACTGGGAAAATACCACAGTCAACAAGATTACAGATGGAAAATGAAAATCTAGAAGGGAAAAGCTTTAGATGGAAATCAAACCATGCCGAAACGACAAAACCAATTCACACAGTGCTCAAATTCAAGACAACCGACAAAGAAGACACTGATTGAATGACTGCAACAGAATTTCCCACTACATTTTCACAGTTTAAAGAAGGGATTCGACAAATCAATGAAATAAAAGCACCTAAATGGCTAGATGCTAAAGTAAAAACTAAAGAAGTCAACATATCAACTGATGATCGACCAAAAATAGCAAAAAATGGAGACTACTGGAATGAGGAACAAACAACAGAAATAGTAAACCTACTAAAAGAATTCTAGTATGTATTTTCTAGATACTAAAAGGATCTCAAAGGTCTAGTACATGAAATGGGTGAAATGAAGATTGACATTAAACATGATGTCCGACCAGTAAAGAAAATACCATATAAACTAGCTCATAAATACAAAGAGATAGTAAAAAAGGAGATTGATAATAAGCTTGCAGTAGGAATTATCTACCCTATTGACCAATCAGAATGGGCAAGTCCAATGGTTTTTCAACCAAAGAAACATGATCCAACCAAGCTAAGGATCTATGTTGACTTCAGAGAACTTAATAAAGTTACACTAACAGACCCATTTCCAACACCTTATGCAGATGAAATATTAAATGAGGTTGCATGACATGAATGCTACTCGTTTACAGATGGATTCTCAGGTTATAACCAAGTACCAATAGCCAAAGAAGACCAGAAAAAGACAACATTCGTATGTGAATTTGGCTCATTTGCTTACAGGGTTATGCCTTTTGGACTTAAAAACGCACCTGCGGTATTTTCAAGAATTGTGGTCAAAACATTTCAGGAATACATTTACAAAACAATGGTAGTATATTTCGATGATTGGAAAATATACTCTACACTGAAAGATCATTGTAAATGGCTAAGGCTTATGTTGGAACGATGGCGAAAAATCCAACTATCTTTGAACATCAATAAGTGCATATTTCTAACCCCTATAGGGATACTATTTGGACACATTGTTTGTAAAGAGGGTATCAAGGTTGACTTCACAAAAATAAAAATCATTCTCAACTTAAAACCACCAGTGAACCCAAAACAAGTTAGGGTACTACTCGGTCATACAGGATATTACAGAAAATTCATAAGATACTATTCAGATATGACATACCCACTAGAGGAAGTGTTAAGAGAAGATTAGGAGTTTGACTGGACAGAAGAATGCAACATATCATTTGAAACACTAAAAAGAAACTAGTTGAAGCACCCATTCTAATATTTGCAAACTGCTCGACCAAATTCCATGTACACATCAATGCATCAGGTCTAGAAATAGGAGCAATCCTAACTCAACCAGGAGAGGACGGAATGGACTACCCTATAGTTTATAGAAGAAGAAAAAGACCAGTTTTTGGGTCCCAACATGGAAAGGATAGCAGACCTTTCCATTCAAGAGAAGATGTTGACACTGTCAATCCTTACAACATTAACAATCGACATCTAGAAAATATTACAAAATTGGACAGAATTCCAACATTAGCTGGTAGTGATGGCAGAAGCAATTGTGGAAGTCTGTGTACAAAAAAGACCAACTATCAGACTTCACAGACCATTAAAGTTAAAACACAGAAAAATAACTACTTGAGACAGGAAATGCATTTTTTTAGGTACCTCCCTATTTCTTCAGGACGAAGAACAATTTTGTTCATGGGGGAGATGTTGGAGGAGCTAGTCGGCTAGCAGACTAAGTCGAGTAGCTAACTAAGTCGATCAAATGACTAATTAGAGATTAGGTCAGCCACTTAAGGTTGTGTTGATTGATAGAAATGACAGGTATTTATTTTTAACTGTTTTGTAAATCATATATATTAGGCTGTTGAGCCAGATGAGAACTTGGTTCAGTTCTGTGTATTGTATGGACTCTTCTATTATAATATAATCTGTTATTCTTACATCTACGTTCTTGTCTCTTGTTTTGATATGTCTGTATGCTTTTAAATGTGTATTATTGGTAACCCTTTTTGATCTATGAGATTACAACAATTGTCACCTGCCCAATCACTGTCAGTAAACCCAATCAAATCAAGATCAAATTTTGCTTTGTAGAAGATCCCATGAGTTCTTGTTCCTTGAACAAAGTTTAGGATCCTTTTGGCTTCCTCCAGTGGATCTCATGAGTCTGATCCATGTATCTCAAATCCACACTAACTGCATAATATATATCAGTTCAAGTGTGTGTAAGATAAAGCAAACACCCAATCAATTGCCTATACAGTGTATTATTTACCATAGGAGAAGAACCTGCTTCTTCAACATTAACTGATGAAAGTAAGGGAGTCTTTCTTGGATTGCAATATTTCATGTTTAACTTGTTCAGAAAATCCAAATCATACTTGGACTGATGTACTTTTATTCCATGTTGGGATTGAGCAATTTCAAGACCCAAGAATTGGCTCATCAATCCCAAATATGTCATAGAAAATGCATTGTTCATTGCATCCTTTAAGGAGACAATCTCTTTCTTTGAACTTCCTGTAATCATTAGGTCATCCACATACAAGACAATAATCATGAAATAACCATGGATCAGCTTCAAATAGACATTAGGATCATACTTGCATCGAAATAAACTCAGTGATAGCAAAAAGCCATCAATCTTGGCATACCAAGCCCTGGGGGCTTGCTTGAGCCCATACAGTGATTTCTTTAACCTGCACACTAAATATGGATTAGAAAAAAAACCTTCAGGTTTCCATATGTAAATTTCTTCAGTGAGATATCCATTTAGGAAAGCACACTTCACATCCATGTGATGTACCTCCCATTGCTTCGAAGCTGCAATGGCTAGAGCTAGCCTTATGGAGTCCATCTTTGCCAATGGTGCAAAGGTTTCAATGTAGTCATAAAATGTACTTCTGAGTAGCCCTTGGCTACCAATATTTCCTTATATTTCAAAGGTGAACCATCAGCAGCAAACTTAGTCTTGAAAACCCACTTACATTGAACTAGCTTTCTCCCCGGGGGAAGATCAACTAGTTCCCAAGTGTTTTTCTTTTGGGGCGAGATGAATTGTTCTTTCATGGTTGTTTGCCATATTGGATCATGTGATGCATATTCATATGTCTATGGATCTGACTCAACCATCAGATATCACTTCTCAGCAAATAGAGGATCTTTCACACAAAGGGCACTCTCAGATTGAGATCTAGTCCTCCTAGTGTCACTAGGATTTCCAGCTAGTTCCCCAACTGCATGAATGGTATTTTCTGCCCAATTTTGTCTTGTAGGAATATTAGGATATGAAATCAAATCATCATTATCAGACATATCATAATCAGCAAACTCATTAGTCTCTTCACTTACAATAAATGGATCTGGTGGTGAAGAAGACTCTCCAACTTCAACTGCTACTAAAGGCTCTTCTTGGAACTGAACACTTGTTTCAATAAAATATTTTTTAGTGCTAAATTTGATCAGCTTGTAACATTTTGAATCTTTAGAATACCCAACAAATAGGCACTCTTGGCTTTGGGTCTGCAAAGCCTTTCTCTTTTCAGTTGGAATTCTAGCCCAAGCCTTTGAGCCAAAACTCCTGAAATGGGTCACATCTGGCTTGTACCCACTCCAAGATTCAAAAGGAGTCATACCATCAAGATTCTTATGAGGAATCCTATTTTGGATGTAGGATGCATGGTTTATAGCCTCGGCCCAAAACTTTGGTGGCAAAGTCTTAGCCTCCATCATGCAGGTTGCCATCTCCTTCAGTGATCTGTTCTTTCTCTCAGCAACACCATTTTGCTATGGTGTGTAAGGGATCGAATGATGCATCTCAATACCTACATATTTACAGTATTGAATGAAATCAGACTTGACATACTCACCACCATTTTCAGATATGAGGATCTTGAGTTTCCTCCTAGACTGGTTTTCAACCAAGGCTCTAAAGACTTTGAAGAGGTCAAAAACTTATGCTTTAGGAAGTGAACCCAACAATACATGGAAAAGTAATTATATGAATGTCAGTGCATATTTGGCTTGAGTCATGGACATATGAGAGAATGGACCAGCAATGTCACCGTGGATCAGCTCAAGAGGTGTAGAGATTCTCTCATGACTATATTTCAATGAAATATTTCACACTTGTTTCAATGAAATATTTGTTAGTGCTAAAGTTGATCAGCTTGTACCATTTTGAATATTCAGAATACCCAACAAATAGGCACTCTTGGCTTTGGGTCTGCAAAGCTTTCTCTTTTCAGTTGGAATTCTAGCCCAAGCCTTTGAGCCAAAACTCCTGAAATGGGTCACATCTAGCTTGTACCCACTCCAAGCTTCGAAAGGAGTCATACCATCAAGATGCTTATGAGGAACCCTATTTTGGATTTAGGATGCATGGTTTATAGCCTCAGCCCAAAAATTTGGTGGCAAAGTCTTAGCCTCCATCATGCAGGTTGCCATATCCTTCAGTGATCTGTTCTTTCTCTCAGCAACACCATTTTGCTGTGGTGTGTAAGGGATCGAATGATGCATCTCAATACCTACATATTTATAGTATTGAATGAAATCAGACTTGACATACTCACCACCATTGTCAGATATGAGGATCTTGAGTTTCCTCCAAGACTGGTTTTCAACCAAGGCTCTAAAGACTTTGAAGAGGTCAAAATATCCAGACTTATGCTTTAGGAAGTGAACCCAACAATACATGGAAAAGTAATTATATGAAGGTCAGTGCATATTTGGATTGAGTCATGGACATATGAGAGAATGGACCAGCAATGTCACTGTGGATCAGCTCAAGAGGTGTAGAGGTTCTCTCATGACTAACTTTCTCATACTTGCACTTTGGGTTTTTTCCTAGGATACAACCTTGACAAACTCCCTTAGAAAACTTCATCTTTGGTAACCCTATGACAATATCATTTTCACTCAAATCAGAAATATACTTGTAGTTAATATGGCCAAATATTTCTTGGTTCATTAGCATGAATTAGAAGAGCAGAGGGGTTTGAGTAGGGTAGAAAATGGGAAAACTTGTATACCTTCGAAGTGTGATCAACAACACCTTTAGCTATGACTTTACCATTCGAAATCCCAGTGATTTCAACATCATCAAGGGAGAAGATGAACTTATTTGGAGACCCAGTATGAATCATTTGATACACTAACAAGATATTAGAGGCAAGACCTAGAACATACAACATATTATTGAACTTACCATGGTCAAGATCAATCCTTCCCTTCCCCAAACTATCAGTTAGAGAGTCATCTCCCAAAACTATTGGTGGACCTTTCGACATGTCAAGAGAGGAGAATGTCTCTTTTGTCTAAACCATATGTCTAGAAGCTCCAGAGTCTATGATGAAGCTAGGTGAGCTTGATGTGCCAGCAACGAAGGCATGTACTCTCTCTCTCTGTCCTATGAATTTGATCCTCCTTCCCTCTTCTTTGAGCAATCAGGAAGGGAGATGTTATTTTTCTCTAGGATTTAGGTAAACATGTCAATTTTCTTCTTCATACAAGAGCTATCAGGATGATATCCCTTATTGTAGTATGCGCACTTGCCCATTTCTCCTTTGTTCTTCTTCTTCTAGAAGTTTTTCTTGGAACCTTGGGGCTCCTCTTGAGACTTGTTCTTGTCTCTCTTTTGATCAGGTGGATTTTTAGCCTTTTTATTTCTTTTTGAATCCACCCTTGAATCTCCAACGACCAAATATTGGTCTTTGGAAGGTTTGATGGTGCCCATCATCACCAACTTATCTTGATCCTGTGTGAGGGATTCCATGAACTCTGCAAGCTTAGGCATCTTCCAGGCTCAAGCTGTCAACTTGGTGGCATGGAAGGTCGAAACAGAAACTGAATAGTTAGTACCAATATTAGAGAGTATGGCCAAAAATAGTTGCTCTTCCTTCTTTTTGATCCCACACTGTTTCAACTACAAAACAAGGGAATTAAACTTGGAAAAGTAGAGTTCAATGATTCGAATCTATTGGGACTCAAGGAGATTATCTCATTCTCCATTTTATGTTCTCCCATCTCATATGTATTTCCAAAAATATCTTCTATATTCTCCCACACTTCATTAGTCTATGGAAATCCATCAATATGGAAGAGGAGGTCTCTTGAAATGCTCAGACACAAAAGACCATAGGCCTCATCCCTCCTATTGTGCCATTTAATTTTCTTTGCAACTGCATTGGGCTCTACCTCAGCTACCATATAGTCACCCTATAGATACATTTAGTTCTAAACAATATCTCCATCTCATATTTCCACTCAAATAAATTGAATGGAGTCAAGATGATCTTCTGAGATTGGTCCATAGCTCAGAAACGGTGCCCCCCAGTCAAGATGTCAAGCCTGCAATAAAAATAAGGAAGGAGATAAATCAATATACAAAGGCTCTGATACCATGTGGAAATTGAACCCAAGAGATAGAACAATTACAATCACAAAATTGCTAATCAAACATGCAAAATTCACACCAAAGGAGACTGGAATTGGAGCATAACACTAATCTGTATTGAATCAGTGTAAAATAGCCAAACTTTTGAAGTAATAGGCAGATGGAATATATCATTACATGAGAGAATATAATGCATAAATATGTCATTCGAAATAGTCAAAAGGAAGGCTTACTAAATCTAGTCAAATCCCCCATAGGTGCATAAAGCAGTTTCCAAATCTATGAAGATGCTCATGAATTTTATATGTCAAGTGAGTAAGATAAAGAGGGATGGAAATAAAACTCATATATTCTTTTATTTGGGTAAAATGATGGAGGATGATGTGAGCAAAAAACAAGTCAACTAGACCTAGTCTAGCTTTTCCTTTTGCCTTAAATCAGAATAAAACAAGGCAGCTTTTCAGAAAAAAGCAGACATGCAATTTGGAGGATCTGGAATAAAGTAGACATGCTAAATTGGGTTTCTAGGATGTTTCTCAAGTGCTCCATGAATCAATTTTAGTATGTGTTGACTTCTAGGACTTGTCGAAGGCAAGTAGCATAGAATGGAATCTAGGAAACTAGGTAATAAGACAAAAATAATTAAATTAATGTCTAAGGTAGGTAACTATGGGTTGATTATTCTAATACCTACCTCACTAGATCAAGTTTCAAGAAGCTCTGCTTCTTCCCATTTATTTACATATTCTACTGTTGTTATGATATACCTTGCACCTGTTCCTTTTGTTGGGACTGAAAATGGACCTATAAAGTTGATAACCCATATTTTGAATATTAAGATTGGGTTTATGGATATCAAGGGAATATCTGTGCTAGGTAAAGGTTGACGTAGATGTTGACAGTGATCACATTTTCTAACAAAATTCTTATAGTCTTTGTAAAGTGTCGGCCACCATAGTCTTGATTGTTGGATTTTCTTGGTAGTTGTATCCGACTGAAAATGTGTTCCTGCTGGTCCATGATGTGATTCATACATAATGTTTTCTCGTTCATGCTCTAAAACACATTGATGGAGTACTTCGTCCAAACCCATTTTGTACAAAATCCCATTGATTAGACTATATGGTGCAGTTTTCATGGCTAGAATTTGTTTCTTCTTGATGTTCATGCCTTCCGGTGCTTGGCCATTTTCTCGAAATTGTTCTATTTCCTCTAATTCTGTGAGAATAATTTCTATTCAGAATAGGTGTGCATCCAGCAGATCATCTTTGACTCCCATTGGTTCCTCCCCCGTGTTGATTCTCGACAAATGATTGGGCCCAACATTTAGTTTTCTTGGTCGAATGACGAATTCAAAATAGAATTATTGGAATAGTAACAACCATCGGCAGATTCTTCCATGGTGTAGAGGCTTATTTACCATATATTTAAGTGCTTGATGGCCAGTGCAGAATATGAAAGGTTTAGCCAATAGGTAGTGTCGATACTTTTGGAGTGCAAAGAGCATCCCTAGCACCTGTTGATGTATATGTAACTTCGGAATGTATTCTTCTATGTATATTGTAACCCGATGTTTATTCCGAGATGTCTCTATTATGTATTTGAGTCATGTGGTCATGCCCCGATGTTCCGATTGAGAGGATTAATAATGTAATCAAGTCATATCAAGTCATTAGGTAAGTCCCCACAGTTTTGGGGCACTTGAGTTATTATACACTAATTAAGGTGTAGGCTCGGGTAAGTAATATTAGGTCGAGCCTACATGTGAAAATGTAATTCAAGTGAACGGATGAATATAAATAGAGAGTGAGAGTCTCTCTATTTATCACTTGTGAAATACATCACTTGCTCTCTCAAGTGTGGCGCACTATTGGAGAAGGAAATACTTTGGCTTGACAGAAGACAGAAGGCTATTGTTGTGTTGGGAGTACATCTTACTGTTTTGGGTTTCACATCTTGTCTTAGAGGAAGTTGCGGGGTTTTCTCCATTTATGGTTTCCCTGATCAAAACTCTTTGTGTCTCTTGTCTCATGTGATGTGCTTATGATATTGCTGTGCTTGTTATTCTCTCAGTGAAAAGATCCTAACATAATGCTAGCTTAAATGTTGAAAAACAAACATGGTATCAGAGCTAACCTGAGAAGAAGACATTGTGAAGCTACAGGAACTAGGGATTCCTAGTTTGTGGATCTTCCTCCACATATTTTCAGCAAAAGTAAGGTGGAACAACTCTCCTCCTTAGGGCGCATCTTTCTGTCGAAGCGGAATTTGATTCCGAGCATTTTCAGTCTTCGATGCGGAAATTAGGGCTTTCTACAGAAGATGAATTTTTGAGTGAGACCAGCATAGGGTTATTCTCCTCATCAAAACCGAAGTTTAGAGACCTGGATCAAGAAATTTGGTTGGGTAAAACTCCAGGAAAGTCAAACCCTAGTTTGACCCTGAGCTAGGAGAAACCCTAAATACTAAAAATGCTAAGTTTTGGTACAGTCGCTATATTCTGAGATTGGTGAAGTCTCAGAATCTGAAAGTTGTAGGTACAAAATATAAAATCCTGATGAATCTTGTGTCCAAAAATTAGACTCATATTCTCTATATTCCAAGAGATATGATCTCTCTAAGTTAGGGTTTCAGTCTCTTCCAGAAATCATAAATAAACAAGACACCCGGGGATATCTACAATATCTTGGGCTACAGAGGTCCAAATGGAATTCCTGAAGATGTTCCAGAAATGGAACGGACTTTAATTTCATTGGTCCGAATATCAGACTCAGAAGATGAACCAGTGACACGTGGCATGTCGTATAACTTCACTATTCTGAACAGTCCTGTAACAGGTCACCTTGGGAAAAGGATCATAAATACCAAATGGTGAAACCAATTCTGATGAATTTTGTGGTGTTGGATCAGGGACATGCGAGGTTACCTCAGTGCAAAATTTCAGACATAGAGGAGCATTAATTTCGGAGATATCATAGAAACAGTAACAGGAATTTCTGCAGAAGAAATTGGAAAATTAGGGCTTCCTATTCCGGGAGCTTCCCTCCACTGTTTTCAGAAAAGGAGTACATTGGACAGATCCATTTGAAGAGATCTATCTATTTATCCAATCATATCTGAAAGATTCCAAGTTTTGAAAATTAGGTTTTCTGTGACAAACCCTAGATCAACGAACTCCGGGACAAGGACGGACACTTCAAATTGGTAAGATCTAATCCTTTGTTATTTCCATTTGAGGTTCTCATTTCAATATGATATATCACATCAACTTGGTGACAAGCTTGCGGAAGTTGACAACTTCCAATCCTGGAAGTTAATGATCTCTCTGAAGAAAATGGATTGGACACCTACATGAGTATAGAGGTTCCAGTTTCAGAGGGAGATGAGGTTAGAAGCCTTTCACAAGAAGAACTTTGTCAAGGCCAAAGAAGACATCATGCTCATGCTGCAAAGGATGATGAACCATCTAGAAATAGATCCAGATATGAAAGTGAAGGTTCTTCAAGCAAGGATGAATATGTTCTGATATCAGCTCTCACAGGTAACATATCTCATGGAAGTGATGAGTGGCTTATAGACAGTGGGGCTTCCAAACTTATGACGGATTCAAGGAATCCTTTGTAAGACTGTTGGAACATGAATCACCTCACAAGGTGAAACTAGGAGATGACTACCAATATCCAATAAAAGGTAGTGGGGAATCTTCATACAAGCTAGACTCTGGTAAGTCTCTAACAATGAAAGAAGTATTGTTTGTTCCAGGACCTAAGAAGAATCTTCTATCCATTTCAGCATTGATGCAAGAGGAATGCGGGTTGCATTCATAGATGGTCAAGTCATCATGTGGCCAAAAAGGAAAGACTATCGATGATGCGGTAGTGATTGGAGAACAAGAAGGAGGCTTGTACAAATTGAAGGGCCATCCAGAACAAGCCTTGATCCATGACATAGTAGAGCCAAATGAGCTTTGGAATAGAAGGCTTGCACATGTGCATTACAGAGCACTACCTATTGCAAGCAAAGCTATTGAAGGTCTTCCAGAATTCCAAGCTATTTGAAGAAAAGAACATAGATCGGAATATGACCTTAAGAAACTAGTTGAAGGAAGTGAAGATCCAGAATACAACTTGAAGTGGTAAAAGAAGAAGTGAAGAATGCAAAAGTGGTGATGGCCACCTTGAATGGCCTCCCAGGATCATGGAATTCATTTATTCAAGGAATGTGTTCCAGAAGGAAGTGATTACTTTCAGCAGACTTTGGAAAGAAGAAGAAGCTTGAATCATAAGAAGAGAAGAGAAGATGGGAGCAATTGAAGATCAATATCTCGCCATCCAAAGAAGATCCCTCAAGCAATGAGGAATATGAAGAACTCAACTCTTGAAGAACTTCTTATCCTCCATATCATTTGGATAAAAAATGATGCTACCATGAATCAAGAAGACGATGAAGTTGAAGGATCAAGAAGCAGTCTACCCACGAAACAAATAAAGATAAGTATTCAATTGTCATTTCATTGTTTTGTTATGCATTTGTTTATATTCAGTTATTGTATTATGCATGATAGGATGTTTGCATTAATGAAAGTATACTACTAATATGCATGTGATGGGTAAGTAGCTCATGGTGCTATACAAATTCTCCATTGCTACCTATCTAGAATGAAACCTCTTTGCTGACATATTGGATTAGTGCACAATCTCAATGTTGTCCTGGTAGAGATGGAAGGCATCTAGAAAGTTTCAGTGAGATATGGATGAATGTTGTATTGGCTAAAGTAGTTGCATAATCATATATTTATGCATAAGTATTTGCCAGTATGAATATTCCTTATGAAATGTTCTAACCATACAAATGCATTTGACTTGTAGGAAAGACCGCATACATAATCGCCTACAAGCAAAGAAGAATGAAGACTTGTTTCGAAGAACAAGTGACGATAGTTCAAAGACAAAGAATAATATGAGGAGTGCAGTGACATCATTGATGTAGAACCTTCCAGCCACCAAGAAGAAAGGGAAGAACGGTTCAAGAAGAATGATGTTAGGGTGCAGTATCGAAACCTGAAGAGAAGTTCATAGTTCCATCATGCAGTAGATGGAAACATCGTGGGATACAAAGCAAGATTCGTAGCACGAGGCTTCTCACGAAAAGAAGGCCTAGACTAGGAAGAGACATTTGCAGCCAGTAAGAGCTTAAACACATACATGATGAGATTGATGAAGATCTTAACCTTTGCTACAAGGTTGAATATGTAAGTCTATACACTAGATGGTCACATAGAATATTAGTAGCATAGGAAGCTACTTGTCACTCCGGTACAGAATGTTTTCAGTGCATAGAGCACAGAAGACAGAGGGAGTGACTATAGAATATATTGAGGTTCGACATGGTATGACAGGATGGGAATATTACTGATGACTCTAGGCTTTACTAAGAGTAAAGAGGATTCCAACCTTTGCTTCAAGGTTGAAGACAGAAGACCAGTGATGCTCCTATTATGTGTCAATGCACTATTGTTCTAGGCATGGAGGTGTGGCAGAGTATAGATGGAATCTTCCTTAGACAAGGGAAGTATGCAGTAGAGATCCTAAAGAGATTTGGGATGATGGACTGCAAGGTTATGGCTACACCTATGGCATCGAACATGAAGCTATTAAGTGATGCTTCATCAGAGTCGGTTGATACTACGATGTATCGTCAGATGATTGGGTCCTTGATGTACCCAAGACTAGATATTTGCTTTGCTGTGAAGACACTTGAGACATGTTCACCTGATGGTTGCAAAGCATGCAGGGGTACAGTTGATTATGGGCTCAAGTACGATGCGAATCAAAAGATTAACCTAGAGGGTTATGTTGATTCATATTGGGCAGGCAGTGCCATCGACCGGAAGAGTACTTCAAGATGTTGCTTCAGTATGGGATCAGGTATGATCTCTTGGTTTAGCAGGAAGCAATCCTGTGTGGCACTGAGTACAGCTGAAGCAGAGTATGTCGCAGCTTGTTCAGCTAGTTGTGAGGCAATATGGCTGTGAAAGCTACTGTCTGATATATTTGATCTCCAGTTAGATGCTACTTGTATACATTGTGACAACCATAGTTGCGTACAGTTGTCAGAGAATCCAGTGTTCCATGACAAGTCGAAGCATATCGAGATCAAGTATCACTATATCAAGGATATGGTGCAAAGAGGAGCAGTGAAGCTCCTGTATGTTGCGACGGAGGAACAGATAGCCTATGTATTGATGAAGCCATTGGCTAGGCTGAAGTTCAAGTACTTCAGAGAGAGACTTGGTGTTCTCCATATCGAGGTTCCTTCCAAGAGAAAGTGATGAGACCTATAGCCATTCTGACATGGTGAGAGGATTGGTTCCTTCCATGGTCAGTTGTAAGGGCTGAGCCATTCTGTCATGGTGAGAGGATTCGGTTCCTTCCATGTCAGATATGAGTGCTAGAGATCCAAAGCCATTCTGACGAGCAGGTCAGATCTAAGGGCTGAGCCATTCTGTCATGGTGAGAGGATTTAGTTCCTTCCATGTCAGATATGAGTGCTGACTGCCATTCTGGGAATGGAGGAACCTGGTCAGTTACCAGGAACACTCAGTCAGGGACTGAGAGATCCATTCTGACAAGTAGGTTAGATGTAAGGGCTGAGCCATTCTGGTCATGGCTAAAGGATTAAGTTCCTCCCATGACAGATGTGAGTACTGGCCATTCTATCGAGTAGGACAGATGTAAGGGAAATTTACACTCTCCGGGAGAGTGGAGGCGCCTGGTCAGTTACCAGGTAGCTCAGTCAAGGACTGGGGGCCATTCTGATAAGGGTGTAAGATTCAGTTCCTACCAGGTCAGATTCTGGTTCCGACCTTGGTGGAAAGAACAGAGTTCTTTCATCATTGTGTTGGTTGTGGTTCCAGCCTGGTTGAAAGTCTTCCATCAGTGTGGCGGATGTGGTTCTAGCCTGGGTGAAAAGAACAGGGTTCTTTTATCAGTGTGGCAGGATGTGGTTCCAGCCTGGATGGGATTGTGCCCTTCTGATGAGTAGGTAAGATATAAGTGTAGATCCATTTCATATATGTTAGTGATGTGATGTCCTATCATGCTGGTGAATGTGAGTGTTGGGCCTTTCTGATGTGATTGTAGTTTACTACATGATCAGATGTGAGTGCTGGGCATGCCTTTCGGACGAGCAGGTCAGATGTAAGTGCTGGGCGAAGACCTACCTGGTGGCTAGGACTACAACCAGCATGAAAAAGGGCTGGCTCTGTAGAACTTCCTATGGTGAGATAGTACACACATGATGATGACCAGAGATGATCCAGATCGAGCTATGATCTAGATCCAGTTATGATGACTCCGAGAGATCCAGATCGAGTGATGATCCAGATCCAGCAGTGGTGATCCAGATTGAGAGATGATCCAGATCCAGATCCAGATCGAGTGATGATCTAGATCTAGTCTAGTGATGATGATCCAGATCGAGTGATGATCCAGATCCAGTTCAATGACGATCCAGATTGAGAGATGATCCAGATCCAGATGACTTGAAGATGAAGATGACTTGAAGACAAAGATGACTTGAAGACGAAGATGACTTGAAGATGAGATGATCCAGTTGATACAGAGAAGAATACCGGTGCTAAAAATTGTGTCAAAAGAATACCTTCCTAGTTACGAGGGAGTGTTGATGTATATGTAACTTCGGAATGTATTCTTCTATGTATATTGTAACCCGATGTTTATTCCGGGATGTCTCTATTATGTATTTGAGCCATGTGGTCATGCCCCGATGTTCCGATCGTGAGGATTAATAATGTAATCAAGTCATATCAATTCATTAGGTAAGTCCCCACAGTTTTGGGGCACTTGAGTTATTATACACTAATTAAGGTGTAGGCTTGGGTAAGTAATATTAGGTCGAGCCTACGTGTGAAAATGTAATTCAAGTGAACGGATGAATATAAATAGAGAGTGAGAGTCTCTCTATTTATCACTTGTGAAATACATCACTTGCTCTCTCAAGTGTGGCGCACTATTGGAGAAGGAAATACTTTGGCTTGACAGAAGATAGAAGGCTACTGCTATGTTGGGAGTACATCTTACTGTTTTGAGTTTCACATCTTGTGGTGATACTATCTTAGAGGAAGTTGCGGGGTTTTCTCCATTTATGGTTTCCCCGATCAAAACTCTTTGTGTCTCTTGTCTCATGTGATGTGCTTATGATATTGTTGTGCTTGTTATTCTCTTAGTGAAAATATCTTAACATAATGCTAGCTTAAATGTTGAAAAACTAACAACACCTCCCTTTCTATTATTGAGTAGTTTTGTTCTGCCTTATTTAATTTTCTGCCGCTGTAATTGAATGGATAGTCCATTCCATCTTCACCAGGTTGTGTCAAAATTGCACCTATTGCTAGGCCTAAAGCATCAATATGTACATGGAATTTGATCAACCAATTTTGGAATTTGAGAATGGGTGATTCGACTAATTTTCTTTTTAATGTGTCAAATGACGTGTCACATTCTTTCATCCAGTCGAACACCTGATCTTCTCTTAAGATTTATTCGAATGGGTATGTCATATCTGAGTAGTTTCGAATGAATTTTATACAATATCATGTATTACCTAACAATACTCTGACCTATTTTGGATTCACCGATGGTTTTAAGTTGAGGATTATTTATATTTTTGCAAACTCGACTTTAATTCCTTCCTTGCAGACAATGTTCCCTAGTAAGATTCCTATAGGGGTTAAGAAGATACATTTTTTTTATATTGAGAGATAACTGAATTTGTTGACATCATTCTAGGATAATCCTTAACCATTTACAATGGTATTTCAGCATGGAATATATTTTCCAGTCGTTAAAGTATACTGCCATCATTTTATAAGTGCATCTTGAAATTTTTTGACAACTATTGTCAAACACACTGCAGGTGCATTCTTAAGACCGAATGGCATCACTATGTAAGCAAATGATCCAAATTCACAGACAAATGTTGTATTTTTTTGGTCATATTTGGATATTGGTACTTGATTATACCTTGAAAATCCATTCGTGAATGAATAACATTCGTGACCTGCGACTTCATTTAGGATTTCATCGACGTAGGGGGTCGAAAATGGATTTGTTAGAGTGAACTTATTTAACTCTCAGAAATTGACACAGATTCTTAGCTTTGTCGGGTCATTATTTTTCAGTTGGAAAACTATTGGACTTGCCCATTCCGATTGGTCAATGGGGTAAATAATTCCAACTGTGAGCATATTGTTGATCTCCTTGTATTTATGAGCTAACTTGTAGGGTATTTTCTTGATAAGCTTGGATTTAGGTTTGATGTCGATATTTATCTCATCGATTTATTTTACTAACCCTTTTAGGTCTTTGTAATCTCAAGCAAAGACATCCTGAAATTCTTTTAATAAGCCGAAGATTTTTGTTGTTTTCTCTTCGGTCTAGTAGTCATCGATTCTTGCCATTTTCAGTCTGTTATCATTAGATATGTTGATTTCTATGGTTTTAAATTTTGCATCCATCCATTCTGGTGCCTTTATTTCATTAATCTATCGAATACCTTCTTTGAAATGTGAAAATGTCGCTGGAAAGTTTGTTGTTGTCATTCGGTCGGTATCATCTTTGTCATTCGATTCAACTTTGAATATCATTCTGAGTGGTTTGATCATATTTCTACTGAAATATTTTCCCATATGTGTGTTCATTTTCTAATCGGAGTCTTGTTGACTGTGTTATTTGTTTTGTTCGAATGTTATAGCATGCTGCGTTCGGTCGGCTATTCTGTGTTGATTTGTTAGTAATCAGCTGTATAAATGTTTTTATTTGTTTCGTAGCCTCGAATAATTTTTCCTCTTCTGGTATAAATTTAAATTCCTTAATGAAATTTTCTCTAAGTTCATTCCATAGGAATGTTTCACCTCATGCTTCTTCCATTTTATAACATTTATTTGGTATATTGTCCAAAGTTGAGGGAAATAGGTGTGGCCATGTACGCTCGTCTTTGTAACCAAGTCTTCTCCATTCTTTTTCACATGTTCTTATGTGGTTTTCTGGATCATGTCCTTGTGTGAAGATAGGCATTTATGCATGTTTAATTAGCTTCCTACCTCCAAAAATTTCTATGAATAAAGTAGAATTTGTTTTCCATGTTTGTAATCTCGACTGATGGGTGTCCCACCATCGATCAACTTGTCCTATAAACATTTCTATCAGGATTTGGATTTGGCCATGTCCACCTAGGTTCTTAGAGACTTGTTCTACATGGATAAATGGTGATTCTCTCTCTTTATACCAAAGATTTTGTTTATTATCTATGCTTATTGGTGCTAAAGGGGGATATTCCCTTATTTTCTTTTCAAATATTTTTGGAATAATCAATACAGAAAAGCATTTTTGATTTGGTTTCTTATGGATAGCCTGAATAGTCCAACAAACCCTTGCTTGTGTTTCATAGTTTTTGATTTCCCAATCATACAATTCTACATCCGAATTATGTCCCATGGAGTCTTGGTTCCCTATATGAAGTTGACCATAACTATTAGGTTCAATATAATATTCATCATTTTGGATCTGATAGAGTTGTTGAACATCGAATTCCTTGTCTATAGGCTCAGTCCAGGGTTCTCCTTGTGACGGATAAATGGGGACAATAACTTTATATATGTTCCCTTTTAGTTTTATTCTTTCCTTGTCCAATGAGATTGATTCCTTCATTTTTCGGCCCCATGGACGTCCTACCAAGGCTAGGAAGGAACTTGATCCTTCATTAGCATTGATGATTTTGAAATTGACTTTTGTTGAAATGCATTATATCGTTGTATCAAAATTTCTCCAAACCCCAATGGGTTTGATCAGTTGGTCGGATAACTTTAAGTATATGTCAGATTCATTTAGTCAAGGCCTACCCAACTTTTCCCATGTATCCTGTGTCATAATGTTTACTTGGGATTCAAAGTCTAGAATGACTTGTCAAACATGGTATTCTTCAATTTCAAGATCGACAAGTGGATCATCATCATTCTGATCCTTTTGATTTAAACTGCATATACTCTTAGTTTGTTTATTTGTAACATTTTTGTTCTTAATATTGTAGAATAGGTCAATGAATTGTGCCACCAAATTATCTTTATGTATTAAGCAATAGTTTGTGAAGTGTGTTCTGTCGATTGTCATCGACATCTTCTTGTTTAGCAAATTCTCGGAACATGTTTGATGCATTGTTATACAATTTGTTTTGCTTTGTAGGGTTAGGATATTCATTTTTGTCTTTAATTTTGCTTATTCTTGTATTGTCACCTCCAATTTTAGTTCCTTGTCTAGTTACTATGTGTAGATTATTTATGCGAACTACATCACATTTTTTAACACAAGACAAGACATTAACATTTTACTTTTTATTAATTTTGTCAAGTATGGTGGGACAATATTCCAATGAATGGTCAGCCACACCACAATTAGTACAAAATTTTAGGTTGGTTCTGTCTTTATATGGACAGTATGAATACTGGTGTCCTTCTTTATAGCATGTAAAACATTGTATTGGTCATCGTGGTCGATTGTCACGATTTCAAGAGAATCGTCCTCGACCTCCAAATCCTCCACGACGGTTTTCGAACCGATTCTCATATCTACGTCCTTCATATTGTCGATTTCTTGGTTCATTCTGTTCATTGTTCCTTGGGACATTGTCATTATTCTAGGTCATAGTGTTTGTTTGGTAAACAATCTGATAGTTTTGTCAGTTTTTTAGGTTCAAATGGTAGTCAGTTGTTGCATGAATCTTGACTTCACAGATCGCACACCAATAATCCTTGTCATTCTTCATGTTGTATGGGAAATCCTTTGTCATATGGTATCCATGCTCCTGAAAGATATCGCAGAAACAATTTTTTTGAACAAAATAGATGTCTTGTCAGCTTACGTCCTGTCGACAATTATTTTTAGTATGGTTGGCTATAGAGCATTTCATTCACAAGATATCCCGACCTTTGAGGTTCAGTTCTCTTAAGGGTTTTTGCATTATTTCTAACTGTTCTTCAATTCACGCGTTGACATCAGGGTATGTTGGGTAGCCCTCATCCATCTCGACCTGCAGAGATTTTGCCAATGCTTCTTCATATGTTTTGAATGTATCCAAAATTATATGCAATCAAATATTTTGGGAGATCCCTGAAAGAAACCATTGAATCAATAATTATTCATCAATAACCTAGTCTATTTGTATCAAGAGGTCTTTCCATCTTTTGTCATATTCCTAGACGGTTTCTATTGGTTTTTGAACTGTAGACTTAAGTTTTTTCGCTGCTAGATGCTTCGCATATGGTGTTTTGAAGAAGGATAGAAAATTTTGTTTAATCTCTTCTTTAGATGCATTAGGTATCCTTTCAGTATAGGTCATATACCAAGTTAATGCTCTCTTTTGTAGGGTGCCTACGAACTGCACCATTTGTTTGTATTCATTTGTAACTTGATTGGCTTCCCGTGTTGACTTGCAGATGAACCAATGTCACTTGGGATCTTCGTCGGCCTCATAGAGGGGAATGTGTGACAAACCATGTCCCATGTCGGCATCAACTTCTCCTTATGGAGGTGACAGTGGTGGGGGTAGTGGGATATTCCATGTAACTCTCTGACCACAAATAGTCTTGATGGAACTTTTGTTTTCGTCAGATATTTTGGTTGTCGGTTCTGTTTCGACAACTTGTCGGTCAAGCTCGAATTCTTCTATCAATGTCCAACTGTGCTATTATGCCCATGTGTCTGACTGGTCTGTGTGTTGTAAAGCTTTTTTTGGTAGGGGGGGTGCTCCTTCATGTCCAAGGTAGAGTAAATGGATGCTTCGGTTGGACATGTATGCTTGAAGTGTAACCCAATTTCCTTTGGTTGAAATATCACTAAATGATTTTCATCATTCACTTCGTTTTCTAGTTGTATCCATATACTGAAATCACCAACTCTTAGTCTCAAGTCCTCGTTGACAATGTCCTGCATTTAGGTATTTGGATTTATCAGACATAGATGTATTACCTCCTGGGGTATTTCCAGTTGGAGAGCTTCTTGCTACTCTATCCACAAATATTCCTCCATTGGTGACATCTCATCATCTATGCCTTCCTCCTGTCGGTCATGGCCCAACTGCGATGTATTTTCCTCATGTTCAGTCACCCTGGAAACCATTCTTCTTTGGAGCGCTATAGCTTGCTCTCATATCTCTTCCCTTATTCTTTGCCTCTTCTCCCTTTCTATCTTCTGTAAGTCTGATGTAACTTTGTGAGGAAATGTCCACTCAATTTCCTTCTTAGGTATACTTTTCATTGCTGGTGATGGTATTTTCTCAGTTCGACTAGAATCCTTCTACTTTGCCTCAACACATGGCCAACTACCCCCCCATAGCCTAGACGATGCTTTAGTAAGTCCAGATGGTTCTGCCTACTTGTTTAGGAAGTACTCCCACTCCCTTTGTGCAAATAAATTTTTCCCACTCTTTTTTCTTTTCCGCCTAGTAAGTGTTTGATGGTGGTTCGGTGAGTGATGGGCGAGGTTCAACTATATGGCCTGCTCCTCTGTCGATTAGAAATTTGAACAAAAGGATCGGTAGTGAACAAATAAATTTCTAAGTGAAGTCTGTATAGAATATTTTTTCAATACTTTCAACTGATACTCTCTCCTCTACTACTTGTTCTTCATAGAATTTGTCTGCAATTTTCTCAAACCACTCTGACAGGTTTGTTCGTCCTCCTTGGATCAGTTTCTGAAGCAATTCTTGATATTTAGTTTCTTCCGGATTCATCTAATAGTTTTTTAAACAACTGGGACACTGATTCTACAAATTTTTCATGTGTTTCGGTGAATAATTTCTCCTTCCCCTGAGCAATGGTCAGTTTGTTTTTTCTTGTGTAATTTTGCAAATAATTTGTGATCTTACGCTCCCACCAATTCTTAATCTCTTACTATGATATCGTCTACGTATGGTCATATCATCCGTATATGTACTACCAGGAATGGAACCAATTTTGTAATCACACAGATCACATAAGGTTACCAATAATACACATATAGAAACATGTATTCATACAGATACAAGAGACAAGAAGAAATGATAGAATAACATATTATATTAGTGAATCACATGAGGCTCCATACATACACAGAACTAAACCAAGTTCTTATCTGGATCAATAGAATATTATATATGATTACAAAATAGTTAGGAATATATACTTTTCGGTTCAATCAAATGAAATGACCTTTGGAGTCCGACCTAATCTCCAATTAGTCGGTTAACTAGTCTAGTCGGCTCACCGACTAGCTCCTCCAACACGAGGAGCTTGAATTGAGATTACAAGATTTTCTCTTAGTTTTATTTGTGCAGTTTGCAAAGAGTATCTTCTTGAGTGAATCAACATCAAAGTGTGGGTTCTTCTTTAGCTATGATCCTAACTCCCTTCAGCTATCATGAATGGAAATCCAAAATTGGCATTCTATTGCTCAGTAAGGCACTCTATAGAGTTTCTATGGCTTTAGAAAATGAACCAAATTTTGTTGTTTAGGAATCTAAGTGGAATAATAGGTTGGATGAATCCTATGGATTTATTTGCCTCTCTATTCCCATGATCTTCTCTTTCATCTATATGTTTGACCACTCCAAACCAAGTATGGAACAAACTTGAGTCTCTCTTTGGAGTTCAAGATGAGATAAGAGCGCATCAATTGGAGAATGAGTTATTCTCATTGATTCCAAGAAGTTTCGATTACATTGAAGGTTTATTCACTAAATTTGAGTCACTTTTTCTATTTCTCAAGCAATGTGGGATGGAGAAAAAGTAAGATCAATTGATCCTTTCCATCCTAGAAAAATTGGGTCCTAAATACTCAATTTTTGTGTCTACTTTTCATGGTACTAGGATAGCTATTTCGAATTGGAAAATGCCTTCTTTGAGCACATTCTTTGATTCACTGACAAAGGATAAAGATAAATTGATCCAGATGGGTGCTCTTATATCCTACAAGAGAAAGGATCATTCTATTATAGTTCAATTAATCAAGAGTGCAAGATCAAAAGAGAAGAAAATTGTGAAAGAGAAGAAGTGAAAGTCAAATAAGGAAGATGAAAGTTCGAAGCCTACTGATGAAGGTTTGAATGATGAAAGTCAATAATAAAGGAAGTACATCCAAGTGTTCTTATTGCAGCAAGGGATTTCATCCTAAGAATAAATATTTCAAGAATAATATGGACATCATGTCTCAGCTACTTGAGAAGAATAACATTGAAGTTCCAGATGAGCTAGAGAATCCTGTTGAATCTTTAGAAAACTGTCATAGTGCCCAGTTTCAAGGTGATATAAACTATGCCTTGAGTTCTAGAGTTAAATAATTTCCTCACATCTCTGATATAGATTTTCTTTTTGATATATGAGAATAAAAAATATCAGTTTCTTTCTTTGATAATCCACCTATCAGTCTCCTAGATTCATTTCCCAATACTTGTGATTTTTCACTAGATCCTGACTTGTCTTTAAACAACTCTTCCTCACTCCATTCAAATGGTTATAATTATTATTTATAAGCATATTTTCAGGCTGATATGCATGTCATGACATAATCTATACCATATAACATTCCTCTGAATACTCCTAATACTATATAAAACCCAAGTTCACTAGTAGATTCCTCATTGTTTTCTTACATCAAAGTTTGTATTCTTCTTGAGCTATGATCTTGACTCCCTTAAACTATCATGAATGGAAATCCAAAATTGGCCTTCTTTTGCGTAGTAAGGTACTCTATAGAGTTTCTATGGCTTTAGAAAATGAACCGAATTTTGTTGTTGAGGAAGCTAAGTGGAATAATAGGTTGGATGATTCCTATGGGTTGCTTTTCCTCTTTATTCCCTTGATCTACTCTTTCATATATATGGTTTGACCACTCCAAACCAAGTATGGAACAAACTTAAGTCTCTCTTTCAAGTTCAAGATGAGATAAGAGTGCATCAATTGGAGAATGAGTTATTCTCATTGATTCCAAATAGTTTCGATTCCATTGAGGGTTTATTCACCAAATTCAAGTCACTTGTTCTATTTCTCAAGTAATGTGGGAATGAGAAAAAGTAAGATCAATTTATCCTTTCCATCCTATCAAAATTGGGTCCTGAATACTCAGTTTTTGTGTCTACTTTTCATGGTACTAGTATTGTTATTTCTGTTGCTAGGAAAAATACACCTCTTGTGGATAGGTGCTATTACTCTAGTCTGAATGGTTCAGATCTAGAACACATAGTACACAACAGAATTGGAAGACTTTCCCTAGAATGGGTGGAGATATGAAATAAGTGTCTTTGATGGAATAGTGTAGGTGTTTCCTCCAATGATAGCTCTTCACTGATGTACTTGCATGATCGCATGAAACCAACACACAAGATAAAAAATCACCAGAAAATGTTCCACTATTCTATGATAGTGACTAAGGAATCTAACAATAAAATAAATGATATTAACACAACATACTTTATGGGAAAGGAACCAAATTTTCATTAAGAATGAAGAAGAAGTTTACAACCTTTTCCTTAGTGTCAATAAGCTCCTTCACAATGCCAATATCTTGTCCCTAATAGCTCCAACTTGCTCCTCCTATGCTCACTCTACTGATTTAGGCCAAAACATCAATGAAACAGCATAAACTTGCCCCCTCTCAACCATGCATATGAGCCTGCTTTTATAGGACTTAGGAGGATAGGGAAAGTTGAGAGAATGATGGATGAGGTGGATAGGAGATCCTAAAAGGATGGATCTCGAGCCTAGGTGGTCCTCAGGTGTAGGGATAAGGGATCCATGAAGCCTTCCTTCGAGAGGCTTTGTGGAGACCTCTCTTTTTCACTTTTAACCAAGGGAACCGCTTCTTCCCCACTATGACAGAGCGGTGACAGGGTAGAACCAAAACTTTTACAAGAGTTAAAGGTAGTGCCACCGCTTACTACCAAAATATTAAAGGAGGTGACGAAGAAGGTAACGCTCATTGACTAAAAGGTAGGAGCAGTGCTGGATTTTGATATGCAGGATTGATATTTAGAATGGGATTTTACTTCATGACTTAGGATTTAGGGAAAAACACTGTGTTTGGGGTCTTATCACATGCTAATGATGAGATTTATTTGTAACAGAATGCCCCCCAAAGCATAATGCTAGAGGGATATGATAGATGAGAGCTTTGAAAGAGCAAGTTATCACTTCAAGGAAAGAATTGGATTAATCAGAGATCATCAACTAGGAATATGCAATACATCAATACTTTTGACTCATAAGAAAATGTTTCCTCATCATGGCTGCAGACCAATACAAGGCAGATCCATGAGATAGATTAACAACCATGGCTATTGGAATACAATGTAGATCCACATGATAGAGGACTCAAACTTGGGACATAGCTATCGAAAATAGATTGTAGATCTATGTCAAATGACCAAAAATTAGAGCACAACCACGACCATACATATGTGGATCCATGATGGGAATTCATACAATATACTCCATCGTAACCTGGGGAGAAATATATGAATTCTTTTAAAAAATACTAAAAGTACAATTTTATCCATGTGATTACAATGATCTGAAGTTGAACATCATAGAAACCACTTGATTGCCGGTCAATGATGTGAACCGTTAACAAGTGCGAGGGAGATCAACATTGATGTCAATGATTCCCAAGGTACCCTAGTACAATATATTGAGTGTGAATAGATGATTTGATGTCAAGCACTCAGTTGAGTCTATCGATCAAAGGTCAATGACGTGAAACTATGTTGAGAGCAAGAGAATCTATCATTTAGGCATAAAGATCTCAAGGTACTAAACTTGTTTCTAAGACTGATTCCTGGATAATGAGATGATGTCGATAGGAATAGTCTCATCGAAGGAGGGCCATGATGAATCCCACATCAATGACACGAAACTAGGAACACAGTTCTAGAATGTTGTAGATAACGTAACCATAGCACTGACTCAAAAGGTACTGACAAAAAGGTTGTTTTAATTGTAGAGGTAAACTTTCAACTTCCCTTTGAACATCGAGCGACACAACAAAAAGACTTGGAAGCATTGACTCGATGAGGCAGAACACGATGTGCCAATGGACAATGTATTATTTTCAAATACTCAAAGGAGTGACATGACTCATGAAAGTGGATCAACTAAGAGACAAGCTGATTTACCCAATTGAATGAGTGAAATGCAGACAAGTGCCATGTTCAAAGGTGACGACAAACTGCCATTTTATTTGCAAAATGAATTGATTCCATTCCCTTAATTTCCCCATCATGTTTTATGAGCACCTCTTTTCATTTTTACGAGTTCAAAGAGGTTAACAGACACTCGTTGTAGCTTGTTCAAAGACAAGTCCATGCTTATACGTTTTATGAACCTGAGAAAGGAGGGGTTCATTCCCAAAAGAGGGTCTCTCATTGTTTAGTTTAATGAGTCCAATGAAATTAAAATCGATATCATTCATGTTTAGAGAGTCTGAACGAAGACAAAAGAAGACTCCACAGGGTCCTTTTTCGTAAATAGTCGATCTGAACCGAAAAAGAGATAAACTACAGTCAGAAATTCGACTCTTAAAATAATCTTACAAGCATGAAGAAGACAAGTACTCGACAATATTTTCACATTTAGGGAGTCCAAAAAGATTTTAAAGAAGACTCCAATAGGTTTATTTTGCATGATGAATAGGTTTTACGAGCCTGAAAAGAATCAGAAAAAGACTCAGAACTTTGATGCTAGGTTTTGGGAGCATGACCAAAGTGTCGAAATAAATGCTGATGGACCTTTTCCATTTTCAAAAGTACAAAAAGCTCAAAAAAAAACTTCCCCATAGACAAAATATTTATTTTCGTCCCTGCAAAACTCTAAAAAGACTATTAGTTTTCCCAAAATATTTTAAAAATGACTTTTATAAACTATGAAAAAGGGTATTTTTTGATAAAATGATTTAAAAAATTAAAATAATACAAAAAAACCTAAAAAATATATTATAAAAGCCGAGAAAATAGTAAAAAACAAGTCATTTTACCATTTACCATACCTTGGAGAGAATTTTGGGAGATTTGTAGTGCAAATTTCAAGTGGAGATTGTGGAGCCATCGAACGTCCAATTTTCAGATTGTCAGGTCTAGGTAAAAGATTGAACCCTTCCCTTCCTTTATATGGTTTCCAATTTTTTATTTTGTTTATTTTTTGAGCTCAATGGGAAAACCTAAAAGACCAACGTCAGGAATCGTGCTTGGCCTTTACGGGAAAAGCAGTGCCCGATGAAAATCATGGTTTTTTAGTTAAACTCAAGTAGTGGCACCACTCTGTTTCAATGGGATAGAGGTGGTGCTGGATGTGAGCTCAAAAAAGTACTTTCCCTAGCCACATAAGAATATTTTTCCTTTTTTAGTGGTGAAATGTGTTTCTAAATATCTCATTGATGATTTTTGGCAGGTTTATTTGGTAAAAAATGGTTATCTAGAAGGAAAGACATCATGATGATGATGATTCTTGTGCTGTAAGAGATGCGGGTTATGTGGCTGCCCTACAAGGTCGTGGACTCTTGAATTTATTCCATACGCCTAGCTTGGTTTCACATGCCCTCTTATTGGAATATATACTACGGATTTGGAATTCAGAGCAGCAGTATTTTTAGGTAGGACCTCATATTGTGACTATGGAGGTAGAAGACATATACTTTCTGACAGGGTTGTCCATACGAGGGGCTCCTATTTCTCTGACCAGTTCCCAAGGTGGGGACATCACTACACTAGAGCTCATAGTTCACCATTACTTTTTGGGAATTGAAATGTCAGGTAAGAATATTCCTATCAAGTCTGTGATGGATCTTTCACTTTGAAGTGTTCTATTTACCATGCAGAGGGTGGCTGGGATCCAAGGGGATCACTAGGAATCTCAGGCACACATGTTGTATACCCTAGAGGCTATGACACCTACTATATACAACTAGGCCGAAGCACTACTTCCTATGTTCAAGGATTAGCTGACGAAATGCCGGCAAGGAGAGTTGAAACAGTTCAGGTATGGGACCATCTTAACATGCTTTTTCTTTGAGAGGGTACCCCTCATAAGACCCTAGGTGGTGTTCACAGAGCTGAGAGCTAGGAATCTTCATATGTCATGGTGGGTAGATATCATGGCCCGCATAGGAGGTGGAGGGGCCAAGGTGAAGCTCGAGGCCACCTTATTCCATAGGCTGAGTGATAAGATCCTCATGATTGAGGATTATGCATATGAAAGGACCAAATTTCGAGGCGATCCTAACCTACCACTACCATCTAGTGCACAGTGGGGTGAAATTGTTAAGAAGAAAAATGTAATATGTTGATTATGTTTTTATACATTTCACGTTTTATGATTTTTATGTATGATAACAAGAGCTAAATTTCTATATGCAGATGTTGCAAGAGATCACTTTGTTCATAGAGGTGATGATGAGCTCACAGAGCTAGAGTAGAACCTAGATCGACTGAATTTGGATATATTGGATGCTGTTATCGATGACCTCCCTAGGAGGTTCCAGAGACATACTATGGGAGTATCAGGTCACTTCGGTCGCTTGCTACGCAGGGTAGCAAGTGCCATTATGTGCTACCATGAGCACCATTAGAGTGGTCTACACGATGTATCCCTGAAACCTTAGCTAGCTTCAAGATTTGCGTATCATTTTGTATTCCTAAAAGCTAAAGTGCTTCAGATAAGGTCTTATGACCAATTTTTGTAAAAAAACACTTTTTATACATACATACATACATACATATATACACATATACATATACATATACATATACATATACATATACATATACATATACATATACATATATATATATATATATANATATGTTGGTTCTATGGGCAGACCCGGGTTTATTGTAATGTACCAACAACACCCCTAGCTCACTGGCCCTTTCAGCGATAGGCTGCGTATATGTTGGTTCTATGGGCAGACCCGGGTTTACTGTAATGTACCAACAACACCCCTAGCTCACTAGCCCTTTCGGCGACAGGTTGAAGAGTGGCTTGAAGTCTCACCCGAAGTGATTCTAATGGGTTGGCCAAAGACTCAAGTGTCTTCGACCACGTTCTGTAGCATCCTGGGGTCTCACGGCTCTTCTTAGCCAGTGAGGTCTTTCTCCGTGACGTGCAGTCTCTCTTCCTCGCGGGTTCTGACAGGGGAAGGACTCCTATCGCATCGCAATGACTCTGGCGATGCGCAACTCTCTCTTCCTTTTTAACCTGCGATCTACGCTATCTCACATCGCAGCTCCTCTAACGGTGCGATATCATCTACTGTCAATGCAATATCCATTATAGTACGGCCTACTGCGACCCTCACTGTCGAAAGGATATCGCACCAGGTGGAAAGTCTTGGCTAACTTTCAACAAGGTATTAAACACTCTGACGTGAACTTCCACAGTTCAACACAATCTTCCCCAACTATACTTAACTGTTTGAATAAGTATACTGGAAACACTCTAACAGAATGACTTATTACTGTGTGAAACAGGTACTGATAAACTCATGTGCAGATGCCTGATACATGCAAATTCACCTTTAACCTTAAATAATGTTGTAACTAAATGAGACATACAGACATTTACTAACTGATATACAACACATGTAACAGATAACAGATATCAACTGAGTAAAGCACAATCACATGAAATAATCACATAACACATTGGTTTTACGTGGTTCACTTCCAGGGTAGAAGCTACGTCCACAGAACTGTGTTTATTATATCTTGAGAGAGTACACAGTTCTGCTACAACCTGATGTGCAACTAGATATCTTCTAGGTAACTCCGCACTCTTTGCTGGGAGCCCTTCTCTCCTAGATCTCTTCTCTTCCTCTATATTGCCTTCTTACAATGTTATCTCTCTCTCTCTCTCTCTCTCTCTCTGTCAATCCCTGTAGATTGTTCATACAAGCTCTATGAGCCAGCTGCTGGTTACAGTAAGATACTACAGACTGAATACAGAACCAGAGCTCAACTCTTTTACAATACAAGGTAACTATGAGCTAACAGACTAACTCACTACAGGTTACCCGACTGGCTAACCTTTTACAATACAGTGTACATATGACTAGATAACCTTTTACAATATGAAATACATCCCTTTATAGGCGGCCCGAAGGTTTTGCCATTAAAACACTGTGGGCCTGTCCCAACAGTAACCCAAAACCCTAACTAGTGACAGTCGGTCTATCTATACTTGATCTGCCACTTTCCATCACACCACAGCTCTCTGCAGTCTTCCATGCTTCCCGGCGCTGACCATGGGTACTGGGCGCCTCTTCCCTTTTTGTCCTTCGTCTTCAATTCCTTGGCCTCGTTGCCCTTTTTCCTTTATGAGGGTAGCTGAGCCCTCTTGTATTCCGCCGCTACCTTGAATGTAGTGGGTGAGCTCTCTCTTCTCAGCTGCTTAAGTACTGTCATCTTCTTTTACTTCTCTGTCCTGATAGTCACAGTTTCTGGCTCTGATTTGCAACTAGAAACGTGCTACGACATCGTATCTTTACCTTATCTCTTATATCTTCGCCAAAACTATCTATCCGCCAAAATGGCAGCTTCTCATGTAGCTGCGGGACCCTACTCCAACAGTCCCCTAACACTTATTTGTGGCTTGTCCTTGAGCCACTAATAGCAGGCTTCTCCTACTGTAGCTTCTCCTTGGCTTCCTGCGAAGTCGGTTTAAATTTGTCCCGACTTCGTTCTGCATCGTTTCGACACACTCTTGTGCCACTTCAAGTGTAACTTGACTAATGCTGGAGTCTTTTGTTATCTGAGATTGGCTCCTCATACTTGGTAGCTATCTGGCCTGTGATGAACTTGGTTTCATACTCTTGGGTGGTGTCGCCATAGCAGACACAAGTCCTCCTCGCTCGAATCATCTCACAATGTCTTCTAAAGGTTCTTCCTCAGAGAGAACCCACTCGGTGCAATACTCTGGATTGGCAATGGCTTCGAAATAGGGAAATCACAGCACTCTGTAATGAAATTAGCTCTGCACAGGGAAAACTCTACAACTTACTCTATAGCTCTCGGATCTTGCAAAAGTAACCGTCCTGAATGAATGATCTCTGCTTTTATGCTGAAGGCTATAATCCCGGACGCAACGGTCATCTAGGATGAACCCGTTGGTGTTATTAATTACATGGAAGAGACCACACTCGTCATTTCAATCCTCATTAAATGCTGAAATCCAATCAAATTTCCCTCGAAACCTGTGTGCAGGCATCAGTCTCGTTGAGGATTTAATAAATCTGGAAAATTTATTATGCTGTTGCCAAATCTACGGTAAGGTATACCGGTCATTTCTTCATTAACTACCTGTCAGACGGCGAATTGAATGGCCCTCTGTCCTTTTTCAAAACTGGATATATGGCACGGGAAATCATTGCCTTACCGCGATGTCACACCGCATCACCTGTGTAAAATATACTTAACAGTTTTTTTTTTTAACTGAAAACTCTCCTCATGCGACTGCTTTTTACCTGCCGGTGTAGACTAACTACCGGTGCGATGCCTCCTTTCAACTACACTGGACATCTGCACTCTCGTAACTGTCTGAGTTAAGGCCGGGTCATGGAGTGGCTAGCACTGTAAAGCTTAAGCCTACTGCCATTAATAAAAGTGGGAAGAATCTCCCCATTCAGTTTGCTGAGCTGAACGGCTCCTCCATCTGTAACTTGCTGAATTTGGTATGGCCCCAACCAATGCGTCTTGAATTTTCCTGGAAACTTCACAAACTTACTGTCGTAGAGGAGGACTAGGTCTCCTATCTAAAAAATCTTGTTCTTGACATGCCTGTCATGCCAAGCTTTCTCTTGTGCCTTCTGCACTTTCTGATGGAATCCTGTGATGAACCTGTCTTCCTCTAAGGAAAGCAGCTGCGCTAGCATTTCATCTATCGTGTCTGTGTCTGTCATCCTGGTGATCTGAGCAATTCTTAGACTGGGCATAATATAATCCATAGGCATAACAGCCTCTTTTCCATACACCAAGCTGAAAGGTGTATGTCCTGTAAGTTTCTTGCATGTCATCCTATAAGCCCATAACACAGCGTTAACCTGAAGGTCCCAATCGTTTCTTTGGCTATTGCAGATCTTAGTAAGAGCGTTTTCTAGAATCTTGTTAAATGCCTCTACCATACCATTAACTTGCGGGTGGTAGGGAGTTCTCTTATGGTGCTGTATCTGGAATTCTTCTGTCAAGGCCTCAATAGTGTGGTTCAAGAAATGGGTGCCTTGATCGCTCATCAAAATTACTGGACATCCAAATCTACTGATGATGTTCTCAAAGAGGAACTATTCAGCTGTAGTAGCATCACAATTTCTTATTTCTTTAGCCTCCGCCCATCTGGTGAGGTATTCTGTTCCTGTGATGATGTATCTCGCACCAGTTCATTTTTCCGGTGGGTTGATAGGACCCACAAAGTCTATAGCCCACTTGTCAAATTCCCGCAGCGTAATCTGTGGTCGTAGCAACATTTCATCTCTCTGCGAAGGGTTTCCTACCCTTTGGCAGATATCGCAGCATCTGCAAAATTCTTTAGTATCCTTATGTAAAGTAGGCCACCATAATCCTGTGGTCAGGATTTCCTGCGCAGTCAACTTTCCTGCGAAATGACCTCCTGCAGTACCAGAATGTGCTTCTCTGATAATGGCCTCTTTCTCGTGCGGCATGACGCATCTGCGTAGGACTTCATCTAGACCTAACTTGTATAGCTGTCCTACGATCAAGGTGAAGTCTGCTACTTTAACAACCAACTGCTTCTTCTGATGCTTAGTAAACTCAACAGGTGTCCATCATGTAGTGAGAAAGTGAATAATATAAGCATAGTACTCGTCTGTGATATGAATAGAAAACAATTGCGCATCTGACAAGTTGTCCTCTAGGTTACTTGGATCTTCTCCTGAGTCTATCCTCGACAGATGATCTGGTCCAACATTTAATTTCCCTGGTTTGACAATAATTTCAAAATAATACTCCTGAAATAGGAGTAACCATCTGCAGATTCATCCCCCTAACACTGGCTTATTGACCAAGTAATTCAAAGCGGAATGGTCAGTAAACATCTTGAATGAGGCACCTAGTAGGTAGTGCCTGAATTTTTGTAGAGCATACACAATGGCTAATCCTTCTCTTTCCGTAGTGGTGTAGTTCTTTTCTGCGGTGGATAGTTTTCTTCTTGAGTATGCGATAGGGTGATCGATACCTCCTTCTCCTGGCTGTGTTAAGACGATCCCTAGTGTGATGCCAGATGCATCCACATGTACATGAAATGGCTTGGTCCAGTATGGGAATACTAAAATGGGTGCTGTAACCATCTTCTCTTTAAGGTGTCTAGACTTTTCTGGCGTTCCTCATTCCATAGGAATTTTACATCTTTCTTTAACAGCTTTTCCATAGGTGCTGTGATCTTTGCATAACCTTTGATAAATTTTCTATAGTACTTGATATGACCAAGTACTGTACTCAGCTACTTGACTGAGTTGGGTGCTAGAAGATTTACAATGCTGGCAATCTTTGTGGGATCTACCATTAAGCCTTGTCTGCAAACAATGTGACCCAACAAAATACCAAATGGTGCACAAAATATACATTTTTTTAAGTTCAAAGAAATATGGTACTACCTACATTTCTCTAACATCAGTCTTAAGTTGCCTATGTGCTTGTTGATTAATCCAAATACAGTCCAATCATCAAAATAAACCTCTAAGAATTTATGGACGTATTCTTTAAATACAACAACTACTACTCTATAAAAGATAGCTGGTGCATTCTTAATACCAAAGGGCATTACCGTATACTGGAATGAGCCCCATTCTGTCGCAAAAGTGGTCTTAGATCGATCTTCTGGATGGCTTCTGATCTAGTGATCGCCCGAAAAGCCATCAGTGAAGGAATAGACCTCCTATCCTCCCACATTGTCTAACACTTCATCAGTGAAGGGTGTCGGAAATGGATCATGAAGTGATGCATCGTTGAGTTTACGCAAGTCAACACAAATCCTGATGTGTCCTTTGGTTTTCTTTTCTTGCACGACCATGGGACTAACCCATTCACTCTCTTCTACGGGATCAATGATGCCTACTACTAGCATCTTATTGATCTCGTCCTTAACTTTTTCTTTATACCGAGGATTTAATCTGTATGGATGCTGCTTGACTGGCCTAGCATCCTCTTTCAATGGTATCCTCATTACTCCCAAATCTTCAACTATTTCCTTCATCTCTGTGATTTTGGTGGGGAATAGGTCCTGATAGTCGTGTAGCAAGTTTGCAATCTGTCCTACTGTTTCATCGTTCCAATAGTCTCCAATGGATGCAAGCTTTGGTTCTGTGTCTGTGCCAATGTTGATCTTCTTAATCTTGATAGGCTCCGTGATAGCTAGAGTCTCTAGCTTCGGTCCATCAACATCGTGAGTCCCTTCTGACTCTGGAATGTTGATGTTGCGAGGATGCTCATCCTCCTCCTCTGGTTCTGATGCAAAATTATAACACTCAAGCGCATCTTCTAACTGGATGGCCCACTCGGGTTGAGCTGATACTGATAGGGTATAGTCCTCAAAGATCTTAATCTTTATAACGTCTAAAGCCTAGTTAATGCTTGGGTACTCAGATTCAAAAGCGAATGTGAGTAGAAAGCTGTCTATCATAAGTGGCCATGTGGTCATTCCCTTGCACAATTCAGTCTCTGTGTACCAATTATTTGAAATTGGATCTAAGGTGTGAATGGATTGGTGAACCCATTCATCCTCGGGAATGTCCGACCAATTCTGTTCACAAGTCTGAATATGTGACCTGGGGTCACTTTCTCCTGTGTATTTTTGCTAGACATACTCCTTGTCAGTAGAGAATCTGATCGCCATCAATCTCTTAAGATCATCCCATGATGCGATATTCTCTTTATGTGCATACCACCATCTTGCAGGTGTGGCTCGTACTGCAAGGTCCATAGCTGTGATCCTCTGCTCGTGAGGAACTTGTTGTTCAAACTGCGGGAGAAAGTCCTGGATATCTGTTAGACCATGAAATGAAAGGGTCTCGTTAGTCTCTGCGCCAATCCATCGCAGTGACTTAGTCATAAACGCACATCTGCATGCTGAGACTTCGTAAAATCTGTTCTTCCAGTTTTCTAGACCAACATCCGAATCCGATGCGCATGAGCTATTGCATCGCCAACTAATGTTCCCTTCTGTGGTTGGATTGATGTAGTCGCTCTAGTTCATAGTAATCTGATAGAGATTCTCCATGTTACATGCCTCTTCCTCTACTCGGATAGGTTCAATGTATCTAGGACCTTGAAGAGGATCCAATGGTGCGATGACCCAGATCTGCGCATCCTCAAAGGTCATTTGTCTTCTCTTTAGGTCAATAATGGCCATGTTATCGATTTCCCAATCAATACCTAGTAATGCTGGATATGGTCTACTATCGCCAATTATTTCTATAACTTCAAAGTCCACGAAGCTACGAACTCCGTCAATGTCAACTGGCACCTGCGGTAGTCGACCCAGTGGCGATACCCTCCGTTTATTAGCTAATCTCAAATGGATAGGTGATCTGACTAACTTAGGGCTACCCATCTGTTCCCATGTTTGCTTAGTCAGAACATTTACCTCTGATCCTAAGTCTAGGATTAACTCATCCATTTCAAATTCTCCAACTTGTGCTGTAAGTCGCATCTCTCTTCCTGTTCTTGTATGACCCATAATGTTATGAACAACACGCTGCACACTGCTCACGGAAGAAGATGGCGGGTACTGATATATGATTTACTGAAGCTCTCTGATAGCTTGCTCATTTCTCACGAGTTTTAGACAACTTCGCAGGAAGGATTGTACGCTTCCTATCGACTCATCCTCATTGCATCTTCCTGATGTGGTAGCCTGCGATGTCTCTACAGGACTAAGGCCACAAGGTGCCTACTAGGGTATGCCCCTAGATGACTGTACCTGGGGTCCTGATTGTATAGGTTTAGCAAAGAAAGTTTTAGCTTCCTGAAATGTTTCTTTATTTTTCTGCAGGTCGAGTGGTGTTAATTTATTAGTAGCTTTGCGCACCCACTCCGGTCCTGTGTTCTTTTCACTATCCTGTGGTGTGCCACTAATGGAAGCACCACTACGAGTCACAATGTTGACTCTTGGTTCTGGTTCTTTCTGCTCAGCAACAATAAGCTAGATGTTCTGGTGTACTGCTGGCTTAGGTTCTCTGATCTTGGCTATCAAGGTAGGACATTCTTCTATAGCGTGATCATAAGATTTGCAATAATTACATGTCATAGTGGGGCTCTGACAGTCCCTAGCATAATGTCCTACAACTCCACAGTTGTAACAAGTGACTGGTCCACGACCACGGCCAAAGCCTTCACCACGGCCAAAGCCTCCTCCACGGCCTCTTCCTTTGAATCCTCCTCCATGGCCAACATGAGCCGGATCATGCTGCTGTCCTGCTGCTAGACCCTGTGTCTCTGATTGGACTCTGTACAAGTCATGTTTTCTGTCTAACATGAGATCATAGGCTCTACAGGTATGGTCATAATGTCCTACTGACTTAAAAAAGGTACAGTATAAGTTCTTAGGTGTCTGTATATACTTCTGAAGCATAGGGCATTGCTGAGGTAGGTGTCCTCTTGTTCTACATAGTTCACACCATGGCCCTTGAGTCTGTGCTAAGGGGTTAGGAGCCCCACTTGCTAAGTATTCAAAAAATACTGGACAATTATCTTTAGTATGGCCTTGTGCTTTACACTTGATACACCCTATGTCTTGTGCAATCTCTTTTCCTTTTCTAATCTCATGCATCTGTAACGTGAGATTCGCTAACTGGTTTTGCAGGTTTTTCATACCTGTACTGGTCTCAGCTAGAGGTGACGCCTCTAATTTCATCACCATCTCCAACGAGTCATCCTGTGTTTGGAGTTTTTGCTGCATTAATGGCAGTTTGATGTGAGGGAGCAGTGCTGCAATAAACCATTCCTTATGCTGCTCCGGCGCAAACTCAAAGCTGACTTGGTCTATGAGGGCTTTGAATTTCTGGTCAAAGTCCCAAACTGACTCTGTAGGTAACTGTTTAATGTCTTTGAGCTCTATGATACATTGCGATTCAGACTTAGGTTTCCTAAACTCTTTGATCATGGCGGTCTGGACCTGTATAAGTGTTCTGGGTATCGCCGAGGTATACTTCATGTACCATGTTAAGGCTCGTTCCCTAAGTGTGGTGACCAACTGTACAAGTTTAATATTATCATCATGGATTCCTTTAATGGTCCACACGGCTTCACATAGAAACCGGTGCTGCTCTGGGTCTTCTGCCCCTGTACCCTTAAAGGTAGGTAACTTCATATCATCCCCCATTCTATTTCTACGTGGTGGATGTTGGTTTGCTGTGTTACTACCACTCAATGGTGTAGGTGGAGGTGATGTAGCGGTAGTATGTACTGTCTGCGAGCTACTAGATGGAGTTCCTACAGGATTGTTCTGAGTCTCGGTCTGTTTCTGTGGGGTATAAGGGTGGTAAGGGATACCCCCTTCTATTCTTTCTGTATTACTATGACTCTGTTGTCTAGTATTATTTGAACTGTCTTCAAATATGGGAGATTTGAAGTCTACTTTATATTTCTTTCCACTACGTGTACGTCCAATGTCATCAAAATCACTCTCAAACTCTTGTGACATCACACTTTCTTAACTTATTGGTCTGAAACTATATCCATTACTCCTTTTTCATATAATAACATCTTAATGGACAAGTTTAAAGAGTTTAGGTACTTACCGCGACATCCTTTGAAGAAGTACCGCTTAGCCTCACTGAAGCTTTTTCTCTGTTCGACTGCAAACTCTGTGACGAAGCCTTCTAGCACACTCGCAAGCTATAAGTCTACTGTCCTCATAATGAGATTGTCTATGCTCTTCATGGTCTGAATCATCTCCGGTGTCCAAACAATGTTTCTTTTCTTTCTGAATATGCCCTGATCAATCAACTTTGATAACTAGTCGTACAGCTCATTTCCATAGGTCACAAAAAATATCGTATGCAAGTCTGTGTAGATATGTTTTTGTAACCAGTCCTCTGTACTCAGTCTAGGACTCTTGTTCTCTTGTTCAGAAAAATCTTTCTCCTTAGACCCAACCCACTGGTTGAGTTCATCTTTAGTAGGATGCCAATAGAACATCAGTTCTCAGTTTGTTCAAAACCGGCAACGGAACCATTTGTTGGTTCTATGGGTAGACACGAGTTTACTGTAATGTACCAACAACACCCCTAGCTCACTGGCCCTTTTGGCGACAGGCTGCAGAGCGGCCTGAAGTCTCACCCAAAGTGAGTCTAATGGGTTGGACAAAGACTCAAGTGTCTTTGACCAGGTTTTGTAGCATCCTGGGGTCTCGTGGCTCTTCTTAGCCAGTGAGGTCTTTCTCCGCGATGCGCAGTCTCTCTTCCTTGCGGGTTCTGACAGGGGAAGGACTCCTATCGCATCGCAACGAATCTGCCGATGCGCAACTCTCTCTTCCTCTTAACCTACGATCTATGCTATCTCACACCGCAGCTCATTTGACGGTGCGATATCATCTACTGTCAATGCAATATCCACTATAGTACGACCTACTGCGACCCTTACAGTCCAAAGGCTATTGCACCAGGTGGAATGACTTGGCTAAATTTCAACAAGGTATTAAACACTCTGACATGAACTTCCAAAGTTCAACACAATCTTCCCCGACTATACTTAACTGTTCGAATAAGTATACTGGAAACACTCTAACATAATGACTTATTATTGTGTGAAACAGGTACTGATAAACTCATGTGCAGACGCCTGATACATGTAAATTCACCTTTAACCTTAAATAATGCTGTAACTGAATGAGACATACAGACATTTACTAACTGATATACAACACTCATGTAACAGATAACATATATCAACTGAGTAAAGCACAATCACATGAAATAATCACATAACACACTGGTTTTACGTGGTTCACTTCCAAGGTAGAAGCTACGTCCATAGAACTGTGTTTATTATATCTTGAGAGAGTACATAGTTCTGCTGCAACCTGATGTGCAGCTAGAGATCTTCTGGGTAACTCCGCACTCTCTGCCAGGAGCCCTTCTCTCCTAGATCTCTTCTCTTCCTCTATATTGCCTTCTTACAATGTTCTGTCTCTCTCTCTCTCTCTATCAATCCTTGCAGATTGTTCATACAAGCTCTATGAGCCAGCTGCTGGTTACAGTAAGATACTACAGATTGAATACAGAACCAGAGCTCAACTCTATTACAATACAAGGTAACTGTGAGCTAACAGACTCACTCGCTACAGGTTACTCGACTGGATAACCTTTTACAATACAGTGTACATATGACTAGCTAACCTTTTACAATACGAAATACATCCCTTTATAGGCGGCCCGAAGGTCTCACCATTACAACACTATGGGCCTGTCCCAACAGTAACCCAAAACCCTAACTAGTGACAGTCGATCTATCTGTACTCGATCTGCCGCTTTCCGTCACACCACAGCTCTCTGCAGTCTTCCATGCTTCCCAGTACTGACCATGGGTACTGGGCGCCACTTCCCTTTCTATCCTTCATCTTCAATTCCTTGGCCTCGTTTCCCTTTTTCCTTTATGAGGGTAGCTGAGCCCTCCTGTCTTTCGTCGCTTCCTTGAATGCAGTGGGTGAGCTCTCTCTTCTCGTCTGATTAAGTACTGTCATCTTATTTGAATCAGCAATCATATTATCATACCTAGGGATATGCCTATAAGTAATGAAATCAAACGACCTTTCTAACAGACACACCCTTTGAAAGAGGAGGAGAAGTGTAGGGCTCCTGATAATGTAAATGTGATTTAGGTGACAAACCACTAATTGAGAGTCGAAAAACACTACCAAATCATGAATGTCCTGAGATGTAGCCTCAGTGAGTAAACCTATCACTTCTTGATACTCAACGATGTTGTTGGTAGTTGAGCCAATACAAACCTCTCCTGAACTGACTAAATACTAAGTTGGGGAATACAACACCCAAGTTTCTGAAGCAAGGTTCAGGGTATGATGGCATGCACCATCAACAAAACTATAGAAATCCGTACAATCTGCATAACCAAAACATGGTATGAATAGTATGGACATCAACTCAAAACCATATTGAAAATGACAAAACACATTGAAAGTCAAATATACATATATACAAGGTACTATACAAAATTGAGTTAAGCATAATACCTCTTCAGGTACAACCCTTTGTGAGGTTTCCTGAAGGGTATCCCATCATAATCTACAAGCTCATAAGCCTCTTTCTCTAAGACCTTACTGACGATAAAGGGATCGTACCACATGGGTTCTAACTTTCCCTTCCCTAGTTTATCATGTATCTGATCGTAAGTCATGACTAGGTCACCTTCATTGAAGACACAAGGTTGAATAGACTTGCCATATTGTTCCTTGATGCACTTTTTGTGTGCCTCGTTAGCCAAGGAAACATCTCTTCTAGTTTCATCAAGGTTAGTCAAGTACATAAATGTTTCTTCCTTGGTGGAAGTGTTTCAGAGAAGTTCTACAGCGAGTTTGAGTGACGAAATTTGACACTTGATAGGAAGGACAGCTTCCAGTCCATAGACCAGTTGAAATTTTGTGAACCAGTTGCCATTTTCACTGAAGTTCCAGAAGCCCAAAGTGCAGAAAAGAGAGTCAAGTACCGGTTGGATTTATGATCTCCAACCATCCTACGCAGCATAGTTTTTAAAACTTTGTTAATGGCCTCCACCTGACCATTATCCTGCAAATAATACGGAGTTGAGTTTTCATGAATAAAACCCAACTTAGCACTCAGCTCAGCCATCATCCGATTCTAGAAATAAGATCTGTGGTCAGCGACTATAGATTGCGGGGCTCCAAACCTAGCTATCACATGGTTGAATAAAAAGAGGGCGGAGGTCTTACCATCCTCTGCATATGTAGGCATTTCCTCAACGCATTTTGTGAAATAATCCATGGCTATGATGATGTAACCATTCCCTTTGACCGAGGTAGGATTACAATGCAGAAAATCAACACCCAATTTGGAAAAAGGGCCAACTGTAATGACAGGGTGTAAAGGAGAAGGGTGGGTGTGATTTTTCGGATAAAAGTGTTGACAAGGTGGGAATTTCTTAACTGCCTCATGACAATATTTGAAGATCGAAGGCCAAAAATACCCAGCACGAAGGATTTTCTGAGCTGTAGCCATCCCAGAAATATGACCACCACATCCTCCAGAGTGGCAATGATTCAAAACCATTTCAGCCTCTTCATGTGTAAGGCATCGTTGAAGAATAGAATCAATTCCACGTTGGTACAATGTGTTATTCAGAATGAGGTAGTACTTTACGTGGTGATGGATATGACAATGATTGTCACGGGATGTGTTAGGCTGAAATATTTGGGTCTGGAGATAGATAATCAAATCTCCATACCACAGATCAGTTGTGCTTATCAAGAACAAGAATTCATCTGGGAATGAATCATTGGGCTCAACTTCTATCAAAGCACAGGGAAGGGAACACATCAGCTCCACAAAAACAAAGAATTTCTTTGAATTATCCTTGGAGAACTCAAGATCAAATTCATGTCGGATAATAATCCAATGAGAATATTTTCCCCCTAGTACCTGACGGGTCAGAATGTATTACATAGGGTTTTGATCTGCGAGTACAGTTCTGGTACGAAGTAGAATGTAATGACAAATTTTTTGAACAACAATGATCATGTCCAATTCTAATTTCTCCACACATGTATAATGGGTTTCAGAATCAATGATATTATTACTCATGTAATATATCACGTATTCTTGGCCATTGGTATTTTCCAGCGCTAGAACCATTCTGATGGTAGTAGTGGAGGAAACAACATACAAGAGAAATTCCTTTGAATAATATAGGGGGTGTATTACAGGTGAATGGGTCAGAGTGTGCTTCATATTATCAAAGGATCACTAGGCCTGGTCATCCCAGAAGAATGGAGTGTCCTTCTTCAAGAGACTCATTGTTGGAATATATTAAACCCACTCATAACTTAGGATAATATAATTAATCATTCACCCACTAGCTTAATTAGTTGACATCCACTTGCACCTTAAATTCAATTCATGCCATCTATATCCCAGGAATGCTTTATTTCTAAATATGGGTTGATCTTGACCACATTTTGACCATCCAAAAATAGTATACAACACATTACAACACGTTCTACTTTATTCTGCTTTTCCGGCTTTTCTGTGAATAAGATAAAAGCTATTCAACTAGGAAACTGGCAGCTTTTTTTCCCAACCCATCCTCCATTAGTTTTTCTCCATTTTCTAGGATTAGCATGTTTTTCCATCTCCCTTGACAAATCACTCATTCTTTTTCCAATTTGTGAGGTCCTTTATAGATTTGGGAAGTGCTTTAGCCACCTATGGTGGTTTTCTATATTTTGGTAAGTTAGCCTTTTTGAGCTTTATGAGTTCTCTCCATACAACTTGATTTTCCTATGAGGGATGTACTATTTATGTACACTATTATTAATCATTATTCAATGGAAGGATACACACCAATATTCATCTCTTCATTCATGTAATTTAGTCTCTTTTCTTCTCTCTATTTTTCCTATGTATGCTTGTAAGAATTCTTAGTAGCAAGATCTATTTCCTGTGCTTCTTCTTGGCATCATTTCTCATAGCATTGATCTATTATTCCTACATGGTATCAAAGGTACAGGGAGAAAAACCTTGCTATATTATACATGGTATCAAATCATCAAGGTTGATCAAGTTCTACAGAGTTGAGGAGAACATCCAGTCTCCTATCCCTCTCTGAAGAAGAGCTTGTCTAGCTTACAAGATTTTCTCCTAGTTTGTTTTGCAGGTTGCAGAGATTTTATTCTTGAGCACATAAATTCAGAAATATGGATTCTTTATCAGCTACAATTCTTACTTCCTTCAACTACCACGAATGGAAATCCAAAACCTCCATTCTATTGCGCAATAGAGGATTATACATAGTTACACTAGCTTTGGAGAATGAGCCCAATGCTATGACTAAGAAATCTAAGTGGCATAATAGGTTGGATGAAGCCTATGTATTGATTTTTGTCTCTATTTATCCTTATATAATCTTCAATCTAGATGGTTTGACCACTCCAAACCAAGTATGGATTCAACTAGAGTCTCTCTTTGGAGTTCAACATGAGCTAAGAGTGCATCAATTGGAGATTGAGTTATTCTCAATGAGTCCAAGCAATTTCGATTCTCTTGAGGGTTTCTTCACCAATTTCAAGTCACTTGTTATAATTCTTAAGAAATGTGGGATTTATAAAGCATATGATCAATTAATCCTTTCCATTCTTTCAAAATTGGGTCCTGGTTACTATGTTTTTGTGTCTACTTTTCATGCTACTAGGCTTGCTGTTCCTAAGTGGAAAATGCCCTCTTTAAATTCTTTTCTTGATTCACTAACAAAGGATAAAGATAAATTGATCCATATGGGTGTCCTTAATTCTTCAAATGGAAAGGATCATGCTCTGTTGGTTCAAGGAAGCAATAAATTCAAATCAAAAGAGAAGCAAATTGTGAAGAAGCCAAAGTTAGAAATTGAAGATGAAGATTCTTATGAAGATTTAATGAAGAAAGTTAAGAAGAAAGGGAGTACATAAAAGTGTTATTATTGCAGCAAGGGTTTACATTTAGAGAATAATTGTTTCAAGAATAATATGGACATCATGTCTCAGCTTCTTGAGAAGCACAAGATTGAATTTCCAGATGAACTAGAGAAGCCTGCTGATTCCTGAGAACAATGTCATACTGTGAAATTCCAAGGTGATATAACTTATGCTTTGAGTTCCAGAGTTATCTCCTTTTCTAATGTATCTGATATATATTTAATATCTGATATATCAGATTCATAAATATCAGATCCTTTATTTGATGATCCTTCTCTCACTCTACTCGATTCATCTCCCAAAAATTGTGATTTTTCACTAGATTTAGACTTGTCCTTGAGCAACTCTTCCTCACAAGCTTGAATATCTGATTTAGAAGATTTTTTAGAGGCTAATATTCATGTCATGACACATATAATACCACCATCCATACCATATACCATACCTATGAATAATCCTAATACTATACAAATCCCAAGTTCACTAGTTGATTCCTCATTGGTCTCTTATGCAGTGATATTTATCTTACATGGTTTGAAGTCTTTCCTATATTTCAGTGGCTGGTTATCCATGTCATTAGTCATATTTGGAGTGATATTAAACTTTTTGGATATGTTCTGACCACTTATGGTTCATATATTATTCCCATCCATCATTCAAATTTTTACACCTATCAGTTTTCCCCAGTTGCTTATATTTTTCCTAGTCTAGCCCTATATCCTCATGGAGCCACTGAAGCCTTTTTCCTCACTGTTCAATATGATAATATTTATGATATATCAAAGTTTTATCAGCCTCATATCATATTGATACAGGTGCTACATCAGATTGGAATATTGACATGTGATTCACATCACAATTTTGTAGGGAATTGGGTGTGAAATAAATTGTCTTAATTTTTGTACTCTTTGGGAAGGAGTATGAAAAGATCTCTTTTTCATTTCAGATTATGTTTGCAGATAAGAGTTTGAAAGCATAAATAATCATTCATATAATTCTCCTACTTCATCAGATGATGAGATACAATGAGTCTCTCCTCTTCCTTCTTGCAAGTTCTACACTCCAGCGCATGGTCATGGAGTTCATGGTTTCTTCAACAAGTATTCCATATAGAAGTAGTTCAATTAGCTCATTTAAGTGAAGATAAGGATATGTTGAATACATATTTCAAAATTTGTGCCTTGCCCTATCTTGAGGGAGGATTTTCCCCATGTGGTTTTGCCTCTTTCCTCACTTTTCTGGAAATAATAATTGTTAAAGGGTGACCATAGCCTTGTTGTTGGGCCCTATATACATCTATATTTTTTTAATACCATCATAAAGTTAGACTTATATGGGGATGTTGGAATATATTAAACCCACTCATAACTTAGGATAAAATAATTAATCATTATTTGATTAATTATTCACCCACTAGCTTAATTAGTTGGCATCCACTTGTACCTTAAAGTCAATACATGCCATCTATATCCCAGGAATGCTTTATTTCTAAATCTAGATTGATCTTGACCACATTTTGACCATCCAAAAATAGTATATAGCACATTACATCAAATTCTACTTTATTCTGCTTTTCTAGCTTTTTTGTGGATAAGATAAAAGCTAGTCTACTAGGAAATTGGCAGCTTTTGTTTCCAACCCATCCTCCATTAGTTTTTCTCCATTTTCTAGGATTATCATTTTTTTCCATCTCCCTTGACAAATCACTCATGCTTTTTCCAATTTGTGAGGTCCTTTATAGATTTGGGAAGTTCTTTAGCCACTTATGGGGGTTTTCTATATTTTGGTAAGTCATCCTTTTTGAGCTTTATGAGTTGTCTCCATACAACTCGATTTTCCTATGAGGGATGTACTATTTATGTACACTGTTATTAATCATTTTTCAATGGAAGGATACACACCAATATTCATCTCTTCATTCATGTAATTTAGTCTCTTTTCTTCTCTCTATTTTTCCTGTGTATGCTTGTGAGAATTCTTAGTAGCAAGATCTATTTCCTGTGCTTCTTCTTAGCATCATTTCTCATAGCATTGATATATTATTTCTACATGGTATCAGAGCTACAGGGAGCAAAAAATTGATATATTCTACATGGTATCAGAGCAGCAAGGTTGATCAAGTTCTACAGAGTTGAAGATCACATCCAGTCTCCTATCCCTCTCTGAAGAAGAGCTTGTCTAGCTTACAAGATTTTCTCCTAGTTTGTTTTGCAGGTTGCAAAGATTTTATTCTTGAGCACACAAATTCAGAAATATGGATTCTTCATCAGCTATAATTATTACTTCCTTCAACTACCACGAATGGAAATCCAAAATCTCCATTCTATTGCACAGTAGAGGATTATACAGAGTTGCACTAGCTTTGGAGAATGAGCCCAATGCTGTGATTAAGAAAGCTAAATGGCATAATAGGTTGGATGAATCCTATGTATTGATTTTCCTCTCTATTTCTCCTTATCTACTCTTTCATCTAGATGGTTTGACCACTCCAAACCAAGTATGGACTCAACTGGAGTCTCTCTTTGGAGTTCAAGATGAGCTAAGAGTGCATCAATTGGAGATTGAGTTATTCTCACCGATTCCAAGCAATTTTGATTCTCTTGAGGGTTTATTCAACAAGTTCAAGTAACTTGTTATAATTATCAAGAAATTTGGGATTTATAAAGCATATAATCAATTAATCCTTTTTCATTCTTTCAAAATTGGGTCCTGGTTACTCTGTTTTTGTGTCTACTTTTCATGCTAATAGGCTTGCTGTTCCTAAGTGGAAAATGCCTTCTTTAAATTCTTTTCTTGATTCACTAACAAAGGAGAAAGATAAATTGATCCATATGGGTGTCCTTACTTCTTCAAATTGAAATTATAAGGCTCTCTTGGTTCAAGGAAGCAAGAAATGCAAATCAAAAGAGAAATAAATTGTGAAGAAGCCAAAGTCAGAAATTGAAGATAAAGATTCTTATGAAGATTTAATGAAGAAAGTTAAGAAGAAAGGGAGCACATCCAAGTGTTATTATTGCAGCAGAGGTTTCCATTCAGAGAATAATTGTTTCAATAAGAATATCAACATAATGTCTCAGCTTCTTGAGAAGTACAAGATTGAATTTTCAGATGAACTAGAGAAGCCTGCTGATTCCTCAGAACAATGTCATACTGTGCAGTTCCAAGGTGATATAACTTATGCTTTGAGTGCCAGAGTTGTCTCATTTTATAATGTATCTGATATAGATTTAATATATAATATATCATAGTCATAAATATCGTATCCTTTATTTGATGATCCTTCTCTCAGTCTACTAGATTCATCTCCCAAAAATTGTGATTTTTCACTAGATTTTGACTTGTCCTTGAGCAGCTCTTCCTCACAAGATTGTATATCTTATTTATAAGATTGTTTATAGGATAATATTTATGTCATGACACATATCATACCACCATCCATACCATATACCATACCTATGAATAATCCTAATACTATGCAAATCCCAAGTTCACTAGTTGATTCCTCATTGGTCTCTTATGCAGTGATATTTATCTTACATGGTTTGAAGTATTTCCTATATTTTGGTGGCTGGTTATCCATGTCCTTAGTCATATTTGTAGTGATATTAAACTTTTTGGATATGTTATAAACACTTATGGTTCATATATTATGCCCATCCATCATTCAGATTTTTACACCTATCAGTTTTCCCTAGTTGCTTATATTTTTTCTAGTCTAGCCCTATATCCTCATGGAGCCACTGAAGCCTTTTTCCTTGATGTTCCATATGCTAATATTTATGATATATCAGAGTTTTATCAGCCTCATATCATATCAATACAGGTGCTACATCAGATTGGAATATTGACATGTGATTCACATCACAATTCTGTAGCTACCCAAGGAATTGGATGTGAAATAAATTGTCTTAATTTTTGTACTCTTTGGGAAGGAGTATGAACAGATTTCTTTTCCATTTAAGATTATGTTTGAATATCAAAGTTTTAAAGCATCAAGAATCATTCAGATAATTCTCCTACTTCATCAGATGATGAGATACAATGAGTCTCTTCTCTTCTTTCTTACAAGTTCTACACTCCAGTGCATGGTCATGGAGTTCATGGTTTCTTCAACAAGTCTTCCATCCAGAAGTAGTTCAATCAGATCATTTAAGTGAATATAATGATATGTTGAAGACATATTTCAAATTTTGTGCCTTGTCCTATCTCGAGGGAGGATTTTCCCCATGTGGTTTTGCCTCTTTCCTCACTTTTCTGGAAATAATAATTGTTAAAGGGTGACCATAGCCTTATTGCTGGGCCCTATATGCATCTATATTTTTTTTCATACCATCATAAATTCAGACTGATAGGGGGGTGCTGGAATATATTAAACACACTCATAACTTAGGATAAAATAATTAATCATTATTTGATTAATTATTCACCCACTAGCTTAATTAGTTAGCATCCACTTGCACCTTAAAGTCAATACATGCCATCTATATCTCAAGAATGATTTATTTATAAATATGGGTTGATATTTAACACCTTTTTACTATCCAAAAACAATATATATCACATTACAACAGATTCTACTTTATTATGCTTTTCCAGCTTTTCTGTGGATAATGATAAAAGCTAGTTAACTAGGAAACTGGTAGCTTTTGTTTCCAACCCATCCTCCATTAATTTTTCTCCATTTTATAGGATTAGCATGTTTTTACATATCCATTGAAAAATCACTCATGATTTTTCCAATTCGTCAGGTCCTTGATAGATTTGGGAAGTGCTTTAGCCACCTATGGGGGTTTGCTACATTTTGGTAAGTCATCCTTTTTGAGATTTATGAGCTGTCTCCATACAACTTGATTTTCCTATGAGGGATGTAATATTTATGTACACTATTATTCACCATTATTAAATGGAATGATACACACCAATATTCATCTCTTCATTCATGTGATTTAGTCTCTTTTCTTCTCTCTATTTTTCCTGTGTATGCTTGTGAGAATTCTTAGTAGCAAGATATATTTCCCATGCTTCTTCTTAGAATAATTGCTCATAGAATTGATCTATTATTTCTACACTCATATAACCATTCATTTTCTTGGTGAAGTTGCACATGAAACGACGAAGAAATTTTTCCTTCCCTTGCAAACTTTGGAGCTCGGTAAGGTTTGTCGGGGCAGGTAAGGATAAGATAGCAACAATTTTTCAGAGGATCAATATGGATGCCATATTTGGAAACCACAAAGCCAAGAAGGTGTCCAGTCTCAACATAAAATATGCATTTGTGTGGATTTAGCTGTATGTTATAATGATGACACATAAGGAAAATTTCTCTAAGGTGCCCAATATGGTCCTCCCATTGCTGCGAATGAGCAGGGAGATGATCAAGGTATGATTCCACAATGTGCTTAATATCATGGAAGGAATAGGACATGGCTCATTGGAATGTATCTTCAGAATTATTTAGGCCAAAAGGTAACTTTCGATAAGAGAAGGTTCCCCACAGGAAAATAAATGTCGTTTTATGTTGATCGGCGGGTAGAATCTCTATCTGATTGTATCTAGAAAATTCATCCATAAAATAAAATATGACACTTCCAGCACAGTTATCAATGATCTGATCGATATGTGGAGTCAGGAAATTGTCCTTAGGATAAGCCTTATTCAAGTCTCAAAAATCGGTGCAGACTCGAATAGTGCCCTTTTTTGGCTACACGTACAATGTTAGATACCCATTTCATCAGGGGTACAGGATAAATGAATCTCTCCTTCAGAAGTTTCTCTACTTTAGATTTCATAATCGTAGTCTTCCTAGGATGGACTTGACGTAATTTTTTTCGAACAGGTCTTTCCATGGGATAAGTTTTAATCTCATGCACAACGATCGATGGATCGATCCTAGGCATCTCCTCATAAGTCTAAGAAAAAATATCACGGAATTCTTTGAAAATATCTCTAAAATATTCAGTTTCCTCCATTGAGAAGTTTTCACCTATGTGAACATGCTCAATGGTGCCATGCTTGATTGATATGTCAATCAGGTTCATCTTAGTGATGTTGCAAATATTTCCTTTAGAATTTGTGTTTTGCAACAATACAGGCGTTTGTGGATGGGTGGCAATATCAGTATTGATAAGCAATACAAGGTAAAAACCTACCAGACTGTCATTGGGAAGAAAAGAATATCGATGATGGTGATATTCCCATATGGATTCATTCACACTCATAATCTCCATGATGGACTCGTCGAAAGGAAAATTCTGTGTGAGATAGTCTAGAGTGGGAAGAGAGGGTTCTATCTAGTAGGGAAAGTGGTAAATATCCGAAGCTACCAGATGAAGATAATTTGGTTAGACATTGGAGGTAGATTGGACAACATCATACAACACTTCATAGGGGCCAAGAGAGGATGACTCAACAACTTATTTGCCTTTGGAGCTATAACCAATCGTAGAAATCATGTTCACGGTTGCCACTTCCGAACTAGGAGGGGATAAAGGAAATACTCCCATAAGGGTTGAATCTTTCAACATACCTACCCCAATTGACTGATAAGGAGGAGGGGATTGACCTAGCATAGGTATATTATTCACTGCGGGAGTGGTAACATATGGTGAACAAAAGTTGAGTTGATCGATAGTCACATTTTTTCCTAAGTGAGGAAACTTGAGAGTTCGAAAGACTGTTGAAGAAACAAAAGTCATGGCATAGAACCAGTTTCTTCCTAATAGAATATTATATTCTAACAGGGCATCAACCACTTCCCCTTGAATGGAAACATTCTTTCCCCCAAGATCAACTAAAAGAGATGGTAACAAACCATGCAGATGGAAACCTCATCCATCAAAATATTTTAATGTCGTAGGAGACTTTGTAAGATCAGGAGAACCAATGGCTATCTAATAGGATATAGACAAAACTGAGGTTGAAGCTCTCTCATCTAGAATGGTCTGATGGACGTTTCTCCCAACTACTTTAGAGGCAATTTGAAATGCAAGTTGGTGAGGTAATATGGACTTATAGTTCTCCACATTAAAATGAATTAAATTGGTATTATCTGGTTCTAATGCCCTCAAAGTTGTTAGAAGTTTTTTATGTTGTGTTGGACAAATTTGGAGCACCTCAAGGGTAGACATCGCATAAGGTGCCTGAGCTAATATTCAACAACACTATAAAATTGTGCAACTTGGGAATTGGGATTAAGAACATCCTTCCTGAGGGTAGCCTTAGGTGATCGTAAAATCAAATCAAGTTTGGGTTTTTATATCACAAGATGACCATTAGACAAAGATGGGAGGGGACTAGTAGAAGGAACTTTCTCAGAAGGAGGATTCTTGTTCTTATTTTATGTAGGTTTGTCATATGGCTAACTACAAGTATTAAAATTGATGGTATGTGAAGACATCATTCTGATTTATTCCATGGAACAAGAAGTCCCTTGATTAGACATGTGGTTTATCAATTGTTGTTGAGATGGGAGAGGATCAGTAAGCACCATGGGTGTAGGGTTACTTTTCTAAAACTTACTAATCTCTTCACGATGAGGACACTCCTTCATGAATTGATCACCCCCACATAACAAGAAAGGGTACTTAGCTTTTCTCTTCCCTTTGTTATAATTTTTTGTGGCTGCAACCTTGGTATTCTCCTATTGGTTTCCACATTTTTTATTTTTACCTTTTCCTTTTTTCTTATTGATGGGTGTCTGTGTACTTTGAATAGAATTTACCTCAGTGAAAACCGTAGGAGTTGAAGGAGTAGTAGCAGAAGCATTAGATTTCTTGGCAGGTTTGGCTACTGACGAGAGCTGGATTGAACCAATAACCCCATCAACAGGAGTCTCTTTGGGTAGTTTGGCAGGGTCCGTGATAGGACGAGGAGCTTGAGGGATTAGGTCATACAAAGTTTTGGATTAGGAATATACCAAGTCAAGATATTGAGCATGACTGATAGCCTACTCTTCAGTAACAACAACACCCATAGCCACATATCGAGTGATTGGAGGCAACAATGATTTGGTGAACCAATTAGCTAAAAGTTGGTCCGGGATGGGAGCTTTAATAAGTTGTCTCTACCATCTCCACTCATGGATATGGTCTGAAATGTGTGTGGAGTTATTTTGATGGAGTGAAGTCAAAATATCCATACCTGTTTCATAATGAATGGATAGCTGAAAGTGTGTTTTTTGGGTACACAAGGTACTCCCAAAAGACCGAAGACCTAGAGCAACCACTTCACACAAATAGATCACAGATCAATACATCGATGTTTGTCATGTGGTTAAAACCCTCGAGAGGGAAACAATCCATGGCCCTAGCCAAATAGCGACTTGGAGCAATTTATTATGCAAAAGAAACAAATTTTACATATGAGCTTCTCATAATCAATCAACTAGCCAAGGACCCTCCATGCTCTTTAAATAGAGATCATGGACCAATCGGGTGTTAAGCCATGGATCAATGGTAGGTATGATCTAAGAGAAGTTGAACGGTCGGATCACTTTATGTCTAGAACATATCGTGACCGTCGGATTAGAATATTTACAAATGCATACTAATGCATACTAAATAAACACACTTTACCTAACGTATATATTACACAAGTTTATCTTAACTAACTCCTAAGTGTCTAAATATGCTAACTTCCCCACTTAATAACAACTTGGGATAGGATTGAAGGATTTACAAAAGTGACACTATTAGGAGAACGAAGGAGGCATTAGAGCCTATCCCCCCTTAAGGACACATTCCTGAACTCCTAACATACATCGAAGTTTAGAAAACTTCACTTCTGTAAGAGACTTGGTGAAGATGTCTGCAACTTGATCATCTGTAGGGCAATAGACCATTTCAAGAACACGATCATGAACAAGATTTCTGATGAAGTGCATCTGTAGCTCAATGTGTTTGCTACGTTGATGTAGAAATGGATATTTGGCAAGCTTGATGGAACTTTTATTGTGAAACCAAAGTGGAGTAGGCTGCTGCTGCTCGAATCCAAACTATGAAAGGATCTGTCAAAGCCATAAAGCTTCCTGACTGGCATTAACTGCAGCTCGATATTCTACTTCTGCTGAAGAAAGAGAAAGAGCTTGTTGTTTCTTACAAGCCCAAGTGACAGGTACAGATCCCATGCTGAAAACATAACCTGCAGTAGACTTTCTATCATTAGGATCGCTGACCCAATCTGAATCAGTGAAACCAACCAACAAAGGTGTCCCCCCTATACTATAATGAATTCCAAACTGAATTGTACCTCATATCAAAGTATTCTTTTTGCTTCTTTCTAGTGAATTTCATGAGCAGTTTGCATATAACGGGAAACACGACCAATGGCAAAGGAAAGCTTAGGACGGGAGTGAGTCAAGTATAAAAGACTACCAACAAGTTGGCGATACAAGGTGGAATCTACTTCAAGGGAAGTATAAGTGGCAAAAATTTTGACTCCAGACTGGAAGGGAGAAGGGGTTGGTTTACAATCTTCCATGTGAAAGTGACGAAGAAGGTCACAAGCATACTTAGACTAGGAAATAAAAATTCCTTCTTTGGTTTGCAAGACTTGGAAACCAAGAAAATAATGCAAATGTCCTAAGTCTAACATTTCAAAATTTTTCTGAAGACTGTATTTCACTTCGGTTAAAAGTTTAGGGTCACTACCAGTAAGGATAAGATCATCAACATAAAGAACAAGTATGGTGAGATGGTTTCCTAATTTCTTAGTATAGACATTGGGATTAGAATGACATCTAAAAAAAATAGTGTCAAGGAGAAATCTATCCATTTTGGCATACTAAGCTCTAGGAGCTTGATTAAGGCCATATAAGGATTTCTTAAGGAGACAGACAAGGCTAGAGTTATCCTAAACATATCTAGGAGGTTGTTCCATGTAAATTTCCTCCTATAAATCACCATGTAAAAAGGTAGAATTGACATCCATTTGATGGACTTCCCAGTTATGTAAGGCTGCAAGGGAAAGAACAAGGCAGATGGAGTTCATTTTTGTGACAAGAGCAAAGGTTTCATTATATTCAATTCCTTCAACTTGGGAAAAACATTTGGCAACTAACCTTGCCTTAAGTCTTTCAATACTTCCATCTGATGCATACTTAGTTCTATAGACCCATTTACATCTGACAAGTTTTCTTCCTTTTGGAAGAGGATCCCAAGTATCATTCACCATTAAGGAACGATATTCTTCATCCATAGTGGCATCCCAATATAGATTTCCTGAAACTTCTACAAAAATTTTTGGATCATGATTCTCGAAAACTTGAGCCAAAAGAGAAGAGGCTCGCTGAAATTGAGAACGTGTTTGACATTGATCTCTAGGATCACCAGTAAGATCACCAGCTGCTTCACATGTTGAATGGACCCACCAAGGAAGCATTGGTGCTGGTGCAATTGGAGGAACGTGAGCAGGTGGAGGTGGATTTTCATCCTCACTGTCATCATGAGAAACTAAAGTTGGAAACCTGTCAAGGAATTTGGAAGAAGAAGAAGGCACAATCGCTGAATCAGGATCGCAGGCCAAAGATGGCACACTCACCATGTTAGGCTCGCAGGCCAAGATATTTTCATCAAATTTAACATCTCTTCTAATGATTATATCATGAGAATGTGTCTAAAGAAGTATATAACCTTTTACATCTTTTGAATATCCAACAAATATGCACTTTTCACTTTTAGGCTACAATGCTTTCCATTTTTCATCCAGAATGTGAGCCCATGCTTCACAACCAAACACACGGAAGTGAATTACATCTGGTTTAATTTTACTCCATGCTTATTCCGGTGTTATACCTTGTAAAACTTTAGTTGGTGTGTGATTAACTATGTAATTTGCACAATTTATGGCCTCATCCCAATATTGAAGACTTAGTCCCTTAGATTGGATCATACAATTAGCCATTTCTTTTAAAGTGTGGTTCTTCCGTTCAACTACACCATTTTGTTGTGGTGTATATGGAACAATGTGTTGTTGTTGGATTCCTTGTTCACTGCAGAAAGTAGTGAAATTTTTGTTAACATATTCTCCTCCATTGTCAGATCTTAACTTAATAATTTGATGACCAGATTGTTTTTCAACAAGGGCCTTGTAGGCCAAGAACATGTTAAAATAATTCGCTCTTAAGTTTTAGGAAGTAAACCCAAGTGCATTTGGAGTAGTCAAGAATGAAATTTAAGAAATATTTGAAACCAGAAAAGGAAGTAGATGGAAGAGGACCACACAAGTTACTATGCACAATCTCCAAGGGAACCGAGGTGTGCCAAGAGGCATGTTTGTCAAAAATTCCCGATGATATTTTCCGAGTACACAACTGGAACAAACACCATCCTTGCAAGATACCATCGGAAGACCAGTCACCATATTGTCTTTACATAGTTGTTTCAATGAGAAATAATTTAAGTGACCAAATCGCTCATGCCAAAGTTTGCTCAAGTTATCACTGTGAGCAACAAAAACTAAAGGAAAAGGTGATGACCCAAAGTTGTTAAATTTGTACAACCTGGTAATATCATCAACAGTTCTAGTAGTAAGGACATTTTGAGGATTTTTAAAATCCTTGATTACAACTTGGTGAGGTGTAAACGTCACAGTTTTACCTTCACCTGAATGAGTAATTTGATAGATTGATAAAAAATTGCAGGGAATTTTTGGAACACATAATACATCACTGCAATGACCATTTTTTACTGGAACTATTCCAGATCCTACAACACTTAGAGATCCATCATCACCAACAAATATTTGTTTGGTGTTACGTTCATGCATAGTAGAGAAGATGGCTTGATCCTTAGTCATATGATAAGATGCTCTAGAATCAATGAGCCATTCATTTGAAGTAGAAGAAGAAGTTGTAGTATAAGAGTAACCAGAAGCACAAAGTGCATGTCCATGAGAGGTAGATTTTGAAAATGAATCTAGGATGATGTGGTGCTTCTTCATTGATGCTTCCAAGGCTGCCATATTCTTGAAACACTTAGATTCATCATGATTATCTTTCCCACAAAAATTGCAATGATGCTCAGTCTTCTTTCCTTTTGGTTTGGATCCTTTGTCATTTTTTAAAGAAGGAGATGACTGAGAGGGTTTGGGATCCTTGTTGTTTGGCTTATTATTGCAAAAATTCAGTTTCTTGGGAGGCTTATACTTTTCTTTCTGTTGGGACAATAAGGCTTTCCCAGATGTATCTGAATTGTTAACTATTCCAAGATGAATGAGCTTATATTGATCTCTAATTATGGAATCGCAAAAGGATTCAAGACTAGGCTCTTGATAGCTAGTTGCAGTTAAGAATTCTTTCATGGAGTAGAATTTATATACAAAAATAGAATATGCAGGTCCAAGTTTGAAAAGAATATGATAAATACATTGTTTGTCTTCTTTCTTAATCTTGAATTCTTCACATAAGGGTCTAAAAGTTTTATACTTAGATAAATAGTATTCAATGCATGAAAAATCACTTGGATTCAAAGAAATCAACTCATTCTCAGGTTGATGACCTCAAATTTCGTTGTGTTTACCAAACATAGATTCCAACTTTTCTCAAGCTTTATCAGGTTCATCAATTCCAGATATGTGGAATCGCAAATGAGTAGAGATTGACATCCCAATCAATCCTCGAGCTTCATCACATCTATTTGCCCATTTTATTTTCTTATCATCATTAGTGGGTTATGTTTCTTTCCCTGAGGTAATTCTAAAAAGTACCCTACTTCGTAGAACATCCTTCATACGATATTTCCATGAGAAATAGTTAGAACTGGTAAGTATAATATCACAAGGGGTGATCATACTTGAAAATAATGGCTGAAATAACAAAAACTAACTGCCTGGATACAAAGAGCTTGAAAAATTAGGCTGTTTTAACAAAAATGGCACTAAAAATTGATTCTGAATGATGAAGTTATGCTTGATCAAAGAAAATGTTGAAGGTGTCCCCAATAGTGACGTGGTAGATATTAACTTGGCCAACTAAAAAAAAGAACCCGCCACTTCCCAAGATCAACCTTTGACAATCACTTTACAATAAAGTTTCTTTTAAGTGAATCACTTTTGTAGAATAGGTGATGTTCACTTTTACAATAATGTTACTTTAAATAGTACGACAATAAATTAAAAGACTTAAGTGACTCACTTTTTATTTTATTTTATTTAACTGAGATGCACTTTAACAATAAAGTAACTTGAAAATAGAAATTGCATGCACTAAAAGTAGCTTAATAAGACTTGAATTTTGGACCAAGTGAGCTAAGTTTAAAAGGTACGTAAAAGAATGGAAAGAGGAAGGGGGCTTTTTTTTTTACTCTTCTCTCTTGTTCTCCGTGCTTGCCTTTTAATTTTTTTTTCCCCACAATGGGGTTAGATCTTGGTTAGCTTACCCAGAAAGTCTACGTTTTCAAGTTTTCTCGCTATTTCTAATTTTTCGTGATCGCACAAGGTGCATAGCAAAGAGCATAGGTAGCCGAGAAGAAAAGAAAACAACTTTCCCTTTCTGTTTCTTATTCGCCACGATCGCGCAAGGTGCATGAAAAAGAGCATACCCATCCAGGGAAGGCAACAGTCTAAGACTAAAATAAGAAATATCTAATAATAAAACTGATAAAATATGAGAGATTTAAAAAAAATTTAAACAAATCCGTTACTGTAACATTATACCTTCATATTTTCCAAAATGGGTGTTTCTGGAACAAAAAGAAATGGTTTTCGATGAAATGAAAACTATTTCCCAATGGAAACGACGCTTTGGATGCAATGAAATGGCTCCCACAGCCCACAAATGCATAGAAACTCCATAACCAGAAACCCTTTCAAAGTTTTGGCAACACCGGTTCCATATCTTGATCAAAACCAAAAGCGGCTCTTCATAAACGCTTTGATACCATGTTCGGGTACACAGGGTACTCCCAAAAGACCAAACACCTAGAGCAACCAATTCACACAAAATATCATAGATCAATACGCTGATGTTTGTCACGTGGTTAAAACCCTCGAGAGGGAAACAGTCCATGGCCCCAGCCAAATAGCTACTTGGAGCAATTTATTATGCAAAAGAAACAAAGTTACATATGAGCTTCTCATAATCGATCAACTATCCAAGGACCCTCCATGCTCTTTAAATAGAGATCATGGACCAATCGGGTGTGAATCCATGGATCAATGGTAGGTATGATCTAAGATAAGTTGAATCGTCGGATCACTTTAAGTATAGAACATATCGTGACCATCAGATTATGATATTTACAAATGCATACTAATGCATACTAAAGAAACACACTTTACCTAACGGATATATTACATAAGTTGATCTTAACTAACTCCTAAGTGTCTAAATATCCTAACATGTGTAAGAAGAACAGTTTCTAATGCACTAAAATACACAAATGAATGTTGTGGAAGTTCAATATACCACTTCGCGGCCGTACTGGTCAAAGTGCACTTAAAGAGTCTCAAACGAATAGAGTCATACATCAAGGAGTTTGAATAATACCATAGATGAAAATTCATGACATGATTTTTGGGATCATCTTCCTGCTTCCCATCAAACTTCGGGATGCCTGATGGTAACTTGACTGGAATTACAGGCCATGAAGGGTTGTGCTGAATGGGATCATTTATCAACTTGGAAAAATCGGGCAAGTCCAAAGTTGCTAGGAACAAAAGCTGTCAATTAGGCTCGGCATACTAGTAATATTGATAGGGAATATGTGTACCAATAGGACCATAAGCTGATTGATATATCGACTACTCAGCTGGTTGATGGGAAGATGATCCTCCTGATGGGTAAGGGCCTCCAAGAGGAGGGCCACCTGGAGGTGGCGGGCCTCCAGGAGGTGGGCCTCCGAGTGGTGGTGGACCTCTCGGTGGTGTTCTTCTAGATGGTGGTCCCCCAAAAGGTGGATCCCTAGGTGGTGGACCCCCAGAAGGTGGGCCTCCAGGTGGTGGGACTATGGGTGGTGGTCCTCTAGGTGGTGGTCCTCCGTAAGGTGGAACACCGCCGGTTGAGCCTCCTTTAGGTGGGCCTCCAAAACTTGGGCCACCATAAGGTGGTCCTCCGGCACCTCCAATAGTAAGAACAGACATTTCTCCCATAGTTGGCATGTAGGAACAATTAGGTTTCCCCCACGGTGTGACCTTGTTTCTAGGGCAAGGGATTCCAAGATACGTAGTTCTTATAGATGTAGGTTGATAATGAACATTTTCTATAGGTAATTGATTCCTTGGGTAACCATAACCCCAATAAATTTGGTTTACTGTAGGTTGTACCCCTAAGGGTTGGCCTGAACTCAACAGAGGGTTTACCATATTGGTATGGGTAGGAGGAACAACCACTGTAGGTTGTCCTACAATAGAAGTATGTCTAGTATTAGTAAAAAATCCACTAACAGGTAATGTAACTCACACCGGGGGTTTCCCCCCAGCGTTCAATGTAATGATACCATTTGACCTGAGGATTCCCCCCTAGCTACAGAGGGTATGTGAGGACTAGAAATAGACCTTTGATTTACAACTATAGGGTTGGAGGTTTGACTTGGATTCTGAGAAATCACACCACTAAATAGAACCTCTTCAAGAGGACCCAAAGTATTAGCAAGCGTACAATATCTAGAAGGCCATGGATTTGAAGGACGAGGCAAAAGGGTAGACACAGGTTCTTTGTAAGATATAGGTGAAAGAACAATTTTTTTTCGTTCTCTCTAAAAAATTGCAAGCACCATCAAGAGATGCTTGGATTCTCCTACATTTATCCTCACCTAGAGGAGGGTTCTCAAAATAAGGTCTAGTTACCTCGAATTCAGAAATGGCTTGACCCATGGAAGTTCCCCAAAAAGGATCATTAGGGCCATACTCATTTTCAACAGGACTATTGGTACGACCTTCCCTCAGAGAATAAAAGGAAGTGTTAGCCACAAGAGGCTGTTGGATCAAGGGTTTAACGTAAGCAGTGAATTTTTATCCGCTTTCCATAATTGTACTTCCTTCCACATCGGAGTCAATTGCAACTCCTTGATCTGTGGATTCCATTTGGCTCTCCCCTGTAGCAGGTGGAAATTCAGGTTGTAAGCCATGGTTTCTTCTGGATCATCTCAATGGAAACTCAGCCAGATTTTATGGTCTTTAAAAACCTAACCTAGGGTTTCAAAACTAAGGAAATCACACAAAAATATTTCCTGCACAAACTATAGGTCACAAGCAAACTTAAGTGACAAGAGGGGCTGAACAAGCCGGTTCCTCACTAGGATTGTCAAGTCTTTGCAACTCGTGATATACTGTAGGGTCCAACAGTAAAATGGTCAAGGAGGATCAACCGTCCCTCACCTAAATACCTGACTACTTGGATGGCACGTGCATAGTAATCTCCTCGATTGTTGTTCTCAGTGTATTGCACCAACAAGACGGCCAAAAGGGATTCTCTCATATGGTCTCAGAAATCCTAGTAGGGCCTCTCAATATACTGAAGGTATGTGGGAATTCAAATTCGTAGTAGTGCTGCCTAATGCACAACCATTCACAAGGGGCCTTCCTATATACAATCGAGTACGTGAAGTACCTTTCGATATACCTTAAGGGTACGTGAAAGTCCGTTCGATATACCAATGGTAAGTAGAAGAATTGCGTGAGTCCCAAGTTATAGTGCAGGAAATGAATGACAGATCCTACGTTTTACGATGCTGAAACACATCTCTAACCTATCACTCAAGTTACTAAAAATTTTAACCTATAGCTACCGTTAATTTTAAGTTGAACGATCAGGTGAATGCATGGAGTTATGACAGAAATGTTAAACCATGCAATTATGATGTGCAAATTATTTCACTTTACCTTTCAAAACATACCTACTTATGGGAAGGAGAAAGTATTTTTATTTTTTCCATTTTCGTTTCAAAACCAAAAATTTTCCCAAATAGTCAAACTCCAACGAAACTTTCTGAGAATTCCAACAAGAAAAATACTTGTAAACTAATCTCTGAAAGCAATAAAATAAGGAGATATCTCTTTTTCCAAAAAATAAAGATAGAAAACACTCAAAGGAATACTAAGTAATTTTTCAATTTTTCTTCAAAAATAGAAAGATCTAACTTAAAACTACTAATATTTTTCTTTTGATTGAGACAAGAATGTAAAAAGAAAGAAGAAAAAATGGAGATCTGAAAGCTTATTAGGCTGGTTAGAGATCCAATAATTCGTCTTCAAATAGAATTATAAGTAAATCTCAACAAAAAAATTTCTTTTTAAAACAATAAAAAAAAAGTCTTTCGTGAATTTCAACAAATTATGAAAACAAGAAACCAATCAAGCAAGTATTTCTCTTCAGTTTTATCAAATAGTAAGAATGAGATCTAACTGAGACTAAGATTTCAAGCACTCCTTTCAAAATTTAAAACCAACCATACAAGCAAATGAAAAGATGAGCCTATCCTAGCTGTTATCACTCCAGGAAATTCCCCTAGGTTGTAGCTCGAGGATGCCTGGTAACTTACAATGTTTTTAGGGTTTTCTAATATGGATAAACTCAGGTGACGTATATAACCTTCCACTCTCAATACATGCATCAAACTCACTCAATTACAAGGATTTTAGTTACAACTGTTCAGTAGTTGACAATAAGGTGCAGGGATGGAGAACTCATCAGGCTGGCAGATTTACATACAAAATAGATGCATATAAATGGCTAAATCCTAACAAGCATGGTACTTATAAATCAAATCACATTAACACACCAATAGGATGACATATATTAATTATTAATCAACTTGAAAGTAACCTAAATACACATTCAAGCATAAGTACATCAAAGACAGAGATGAAGGCTGAACAAATCATAACAAAAGAGCTTATATTCAAGAATGAGCAAAATGAGAAGCTGACAATAGTATAGGATTATAAATCCCCAAAGTCGAACCCTTATTATAAAAACGATCTTAGGCTTTATATCCTTTTTACAAAAAGTACAGATCCTGAAACTTTGATCTGTTTTTACAAAAATACTCAAAAGTGACAGTTTTTCCAAATTAGGGTTTCAAACCCTACCTAACTATTTGTCTAACTATGATGAAGATTTAGTTCATTGACTGAATATTAAATAACTAAAATAGTTGTTGATGATCACTGTTGCTGGTCCACTATCAATTAACCCATAGATTTCTCCTTGACAATTATTGTTGATGACTTTATGGCATTGTTTCATCATAATAGATCTAAACAAGCCCTTTCTGATACTTATGTTAGCACCTTTTATCTTTAACTTACGTCCTTGAACCATCTGCAGTCACCAAAATATGATTTTATCTATCAAAAACTCGCTTTTAAACCTCTGGCCACTTTCAGTGGTTAAGCAGCCAGTTTATCGAAACTTTTAACTGCCGAAAAGAGGAACTTTCAATGACTAACAGACTGCTCCAACACCTGCTTAACCACCAAAAGCCTTGTTTCACAAAATTTATTAGGTTTCGTTCCAAAATGCCTTTCCATGCATGTTTGCTTAGCCTCCTTCTTTTGAGGGCTTCGTATTTGGAGTGTTTTCTAGGCCTTGGCTCATTTCAGGAGGCTGGAGACTGATGGCTGCTTCAACTAGGGTTAATAAGGCAAGGTGGCTGGCAGGGTTTGATTTTACTTCTTTCAACTGCAGCCTTTGGAGCCTCACCATCCCGAGTAACCTGGTATTGTCCTACAGGTACCTGTTGTTCAGCCTTTTCAAGAAAATGTATCTCTCTCTCTGCTCCAAGTAGGACTTGTGCAATAGCTTGTTTCTCCTAGTCAATGTTTCATTGTTTCTCTTCAGTTCTCTTTCCAACACCTCCATTTCATAAACCTGCCTTAGTAGCTGATTGATCTTTTGACTTCTAGGTTTGCTAGAGGAAGCCCTTTCAGCTGGTTCTTCTTGTTCTTGTGGTGTGGGGGATGGGAATGCTTCAGTAAATGAAACAATTTGTAGAGCTAGGGATGCATCCTCTCCTTGTTCTTCCTCAGAATCTAAATAAGGTAGGTTTAAGAAATTCTCCTGGTGTGCTTCTGCCCCTTGACCTTTCTCACTGAAATCCCAATTCCTTTTTTCCTTATTGGTTTTGGAGGAGGATGGAGGTTGTTCAATTGCTGCAGTTGGGGAAATGGCCCTCCTCCTTCTTCTCCCACTCCTTGGAGTGCTAGATTTCTTAACATGAGACTTCCCTTTCTCCTCTAGCTGAAAGCCTATCTCAAAGCCATTCCAGAATAGAAAATAGGGCCAAGCAATGTTTCTTTTCTTCAACAACTCCTAGACCAATAGCTGGATAAGACCATGGTGGCACATCTTTCCAGCAATCTTGGATGGCTTGGATTTCACTTGATGTGCCATCTTCCCTAGACTCCTGTGTAAATAAAAGGGCATATTAAGAGGGTTCCTACCTGTGAAGTGATTCATGAGTTTGAAATGATAGATCATTGCTTTATTGTATCTCCCTTCAAAGGTCAAATAGACCACAATGGATTTTAGCAGCAGCTGCCAGTTTTCTTCCAGCCATGATGATGGCACATCCTTCTTCCATGTTATTCCCCTATGCTCAGGCTTGAGATATGATCTGAATTCCACATCTTTGGGTATGGTGGTCTCGAACCACTTCTCTCCTTTGCAAGGGACTCCAGTCACCTCTGAGATTAGTGCTTCACCTATGAGAAATTACTCCCTTCCTGTGACTGCTTTTGAACCATCAAATGATAGGGAAAAATCTTCAGCCACCTGCTGATGAAAACCTTGTATTCTTTCACATTATTTGTAGCAGCCTACCTCCTAGAACAGTATGCAAACCTCAGGATGGGCCTCTAAGTAACTGACATCACCTAGCTCCTGTATGACAGCTGGTCCACTTTTCTTCATCCTGATGGGTGTATCTCCTAGGTACCTGCAAAAAATAGTTTTCTAGACCTTCTAGACAATGTGCTTTAGCGGGCTTCTCTCTCAGAGTCAGTTTTTTGGTGAAAAAATGCCAATTTTGAACATGAAATACGAGGGAGTCTCATGGCACCAATTATGAGGATTTTCTGTCATTTATGGAAGCTGAGGTCACCCAAATGATGACATCAACTCGATCCTTGAGATATCTTTTCCCAGATAACCATACCCTACCTCAGCCATAGCATTTGGTGGTTATTTAATGACCCTTGGGATAGGTGGAGGGAAACTGAAGGTTGGTGGTCAGATCAGTTTTGGCTACTTGCATAATGACCCTTTTCACTCATTTCACACGTAGTCACATGGCTCTAGATATTTTTGGTGGGTAATCATGCTCTAAAATGATCTTTTGTCTTGCTGATAGGGGTGGATGTGATAGTTCCCAACCGTTTCCCTATTTTTGCCTTTTCGGTGGTTTAAGATCCTCCACAATTTTTTCAACTAGCCGCTGAAAAGATGGATTTTGGTGGCTAATTAAACATTATATTTCTTTCCTAAACCACCAGAACCCCTACCCCATCATCGTGGTGAATTTATTCTTTCGGCAGATAGCGACTTTGAAAAAAAAAACCTTTTTAACTACCGAACAAACAACTCAAAACCCGTCGGTGATTAGAAGCTATAAACACTAAGGATCAGAACTTTAAACCTAGATGCTTCCATAGTGTCGGTGATTCAAACCACTAACATCTCGACGGTTAAGCATTGGAGGTCGGGAATACTAACCACTAAAACATTGGAACCTCAAACCACTAATGCATCGGAACTTCAAACCACAAGACTCTTCATAGTGTCGGCGACATAAAGGACAAGCCATTCAAAGCGTTGGCGTCGTAGAGGACTAAACCTCCGACCGCTGTCAAAAAATGTTTCGATGGCAGTCAAAAGATTTAGCAATAAAACAAATAAAAGGTAAAGGCCACGGTTCAGTGAAATTCGGTGGCTAATGAGATGTTCTGAGCCTCGCCTAAGCCATCGAATGTACCTTTCCTGGTGCTGCTTGCCACTCACTTTTAGTGGTTTAAACCCCTTTTATCTCTCTTTCTAGTCTACCGAAAGCACCCCTTTTCGGTGGCTAATGAGTTTCTGTAGTCTCGCCTAAGCCACCGAAAGTGTTACTTTGACCCTGCTTGCCCAGACCGCATACCCCACTGATCATAGATTGGAAGAACAACTGGAGAGTGTACATAAGTATTTAAAGGATTTAGACCTCAAGAATCAGGATATCTGGTGCAACAAGTGCTTGACGGCCAGACACTCCAAAGAAAACTATCGACAGGAATACAAAAAATAGGACATTCTATTCGTACAGACAAAATATTTTTGTGACTTTTTTGAGGAGCATGGGGACCACTCGACAAAAGATTGCCCGTTCAACATGAAGAACGACAAAGCATCTTGGTGTGCAATCTGCGAAACTAAAAATCATAACAAAGTCAACTTCCATTTGAACCTAAAGAGCCGACAAAACTACCATGCAGTCTACCAAACCAATGCAGTTGCACAACATAATGAGAAAAACAACTTACCAAACAATCAGAATGGTCAGAGGTATGAAGGTCGAAGATACGAGCACCGGTATGACAATTGACATGGAGGCTACATAGGAAGAGGTCAATTCCATGGGAATCGCGACAACCGACCACGTCGACCCATACAATGCTTTACATGTTATAAGGAGGGACATCGGTATGTAGAATGTCCATATAAAGACAGAAATGACCTCAAATTTTGTACTCATTGTGGAGTAGGGGATCACTCACTAGAGGATTGCCCTACCATGTTGGAAAAAATAAATACAAAGAAAAATGTTAATGTCTCGTCGTGTGTGCAAAAAAATGATGTAATAAATACAAAAAATTTGCATATTGTAACTTGACAAGGAACAAAAACAGGATGTGATAACCCATGAATCAGCAAAATAAAAAAGAAAAATGTCTACCCTAATCCACTTAAAGAAAAACAGACATACAAAGAAGCAACCAATGTATTCAAAGAATTTGCATGACAAGAACAAGCTAACGACAATCGACATAACACAATAAATGAATTAATACAGCTTGTACAAAAAGACAACTCAGTCTCTCAGTTCATCGACTTACTATATGAAATAAAACATAACAACTCTGAAAAACAAACAAAGAACATCTACAACTTAAATAAAAAAGGCAAAGGTGATGTCGACCCACTTGTCGACCTGGAAATCGAAGGATACCATGTCCGACAAGTAGTGCTCGACTTTGGATCACAAGTAAACATCATGACTCATGACACTTGGGAACAAATGGGTAGACCTCGACTATATGAGTCAGGCATATACCTGAAACTAGCCGACCAGGGCCTAATTGAACCTATTGGAGTTTGGAAAAACGTTGACACAAATATAAAAGGAATCTCGACCAAAGTCAACTTCGAAGTCATTCACCCTAAGGAAGGATCTAGTTCCTTCCCAGCGTTAGTAGGTCGACCTTGGGGTAGAAAGATGAAAGCATCGCTATCCCTGGACAAAGAGAGAATCAAATTAAAAGGAAATGGATAAAAGGTCATTGTACCTATTCACCCATCTCAAGGAGAACCTTGGACTGAACCTATCGATGAAGAAGTCGACGCTCGACAACTCTACCAGATTCAAAACAATGTAGATTATACAGAACCTAATATCTACATAGAACTTCATTTAGGCAACCAAGACTTAGTTGGTTATAATTCAGATGCATAATTATATGATTGGGAGATTGAGAACTACGAAACACAAGCAAGAGGGTGTTGCACTATCCAAAAAGTACAAAAAAATCCCACCCAACAGTGCTTCATAGTGTCCATTGTCCCAAAAATCTTTGAGAAGAAAATTAGGGAATATGCTACCTTACAACCTACCAATGTAAATACTACAGAAATACCAAGATACAAGGAAAGGGAATCACTATTCATGCATGTAGAACAAGTTTACAAAAATATTCGTGAACATGGCTGACTTGAAATCCTAGTAGAAACTTTTACAGGACAAGCTGCTCGATGGTGGGATACCCATCAGACAAGACTACAGACCTAGACAACAACTTCAACTTACTTTGTTGAAAGGTTTGGAGGAAAGAAGTTAACCAAATAGGCTCAGATACCTATATTCACTCAAGGATAGAACCCAGAAGATCATATTGGCTCCTTTGCTTACAATGTTATGACTTTTGGATTAAAAATGCACCTGCAGTATTTTCTAGGATTGTTGTCAAAACATTTTAGGAATATATTTACAAGACCATGGCAGTATACTTTGATGATTGGACAATATACTCCATGTTAAAGGATCATTGCAAATGGCTCAGACTTATGTTGGAGAGATGTCGACAAATTCAACTCTCCCTAAACATCAAGAAATGCATATTTGTGACCCCCATAGGGATATTATTAGGGTACATTGTTTGTAAGGAAGGTATCAAGGTTGACTTTGCAAAGATCAAAATTATCCTCAACCTAAAACCACCAGTAAACCCAAAACAAGTCAAGGTGTTACTTGGCCACACAGGCTATTATAGAAAATTCATAAGATATTATTTATATATGACCTATCCCCTTGAAGAACTATTAAGGGAATATAAAGAGTTAAACTGGACAGAAGAGTGCCACATATCATTCGAAAAATTAAAAAGAAAATTAGTCGAAGCACCAATCCTAAGGTTTCCAAACTGGTCGATCAAATTCATGTTCATATTGATGCATCAGGTCTAGCAATAAGAGCAATATTAACTCAACCAGGAGATGATGGAATGGATTATCCTATAGTTTACTGTTGGAGCAGGGTCCCGCAGCTACAGAAGAAGTTGCTAGTTTAGTGGATAGACAGTTTTGGCAGAGAGAAGATAAGGTAGAGCTACGATGCTGTAGCATGCTGCCAGCTGCAGATCAGAACCAGAAACCATGACTGTTGGGGCAGAAAAGTCAAAGGAGATGATGGTACCTAAGCGGCTGAGAAGAAAGAGCTCACCCACTGCATTGAAGGTAGCGGTGGAAGATAGGAGGGCTCAGCTACCCTCATAAAGGAAAAGAAGCAATGAGGCCGAGGTATTGAAGATGAAGGAAAGAAAATGGAAGTGGTGCATAGTACCCATGATCAATGCCGGGAAGCATGGAAGACCGCAGAGAGTTGTGGTGTGACGGAAAGCGGCTACCTCAAGTACAGATACGTCGACTGTCACTAGTTAGGGTTTTGGGTTACTGTTGGGACAGGCCCACAGTGTTGTAATGGCGAGACCTTTGGGTCGCCTATAAAGGGATGTATTTTTTTATTGTAAAGGTTTGGTTGGTAATTTTGTGGGTTAGACAGTTAGACAATAGTTGGACAATCGTATAGAAGCCAAGCTCTGGTTCTGTTATTAGCTGTAGTTATCTTACTGTAACCAGTAGCTGGCTCATTGAGCATGCATGTAACAATCCACAGGGATTGACAAAGAGGGAAGAGTATATTGTAAGAGGTGCAATATAGAGAAGAAAAGAGATTTAAGAGAGAAGGGCTCCAAGCTGTGTGTGGAGTTACCCAGAAGATCTCGAGCTGCATATGCGGTGCAGCAGAACTGTGTTTACCTTCCCCTGAGCTATAATAGAAACACAGTTTTGTGGACGTAACTTCCATCCTGGAGGTGAACCACGTTAAAATCGAGTGTTATGTGATTGATTTATATGTTGTGTTTAATAGTTGCATGTATCAGTTATTTCATGAACCTTGCTTACAGTCAATGTATGTATGCGTTATTCAGTTTACAACACTATAGAAGTAATTGCAAGTTGAAATCCTTAAGAACTTGGTATAAAAGTCTACCTATGTTTCAGTTCTTATAGTTAAGAATCGCAAAGGTAAGCAGCCTTGTATGTTGATCCCCGTAAGTCAGAGCAAGTAGCACTAAGTACGTGGAGCCGCAGTGATATGATATCTCAGGGAGGAGATATCGCACCAGCAGAGAAGCTGCGGTGCACTGCAATTGAGGATCTAGCGTAGGAGGGAGTTACGTGTGGTCCGAGGCACGGCGATGCGATAAGGGTTGGAGTCATCATGAGTAAGAGGAAGTAGGCATCATGCAGAGATAGAAATCTCATAGGCTAGAAGAGCTGCGAGACCCCCAGGCTGCCACAGAACCTGGTCAAAGACACTTGAGTCTTTGGCCAACCCATTAGAATCACTTCGGGTGAGACTTCAGGCCACTCTGCGGTCTGTCACCGAAAGGGCCAGTGAGCTAGGGGTGTTGTTGGTTAAATACAGTAAACCCGAGTCTACCCATGCAAACCAACAAATGGTTCCGTTGCCGGTTTTGAACAAACTGAGCATTGATGTTTTGGTGGCGGCCGACGAGAGACGAACTCAACGAGTGGGTTTGGTCTAGGGAGAAAGAGTTTGCCGAACGAGAGAACAAGAGTCCTAGAATGAGTACAGAGGCCTGGTTACAAAAACATATCGTTACAGAGCCGCATGCGATATTTTTTGCAACCTTTGGAAACGAGCTTTACGATTGGTTATCAAAGTTGACTGATACAAGCATATTCAAGAAGAAAAGAAACATTATCTGGACACCAGAGCTGATTCAGACCATGAAGAACCTCGATAATCCCATTACGTGAGTAGTAGACTTCTGGCTTGCGAGTGTGCTAGAAGGCTTCGTCACAGAGTTTGCAGTCGAACAGAGAAAGAGCTTCAGTGAGGCTGAGCGCTACTTCTTCAAAGGATATCGCAGTAAGTACCTAAAATCTTTAAACTTGTCCATTAAGATGCTATTACATGAAAAAGGAACAATGGATCTAGTTTCAGATGAATAAGTAAAGATAGTAATGTCACAAGAGTTTGAAAGTGATTTTGATGACATTGGACGTACACATAGTGGAAAGAAATATAAAGTAGATTTCAGATCTCCCATATTTGAAGATAGTCCAGATAATACTAGACAACAGAGTCATTGGTTTGTCACTTGCCTTTGTTTGATTTCAGTGATTTCCATTCATTGTGTTTGCCCAAGCTAGGTTTTTCCAAGTCTTCCTTAGGTGGTTGATTTTTGGTTTTATGAATCTGCTTTGCTTCATTTTGCTTACTTTATACAGTTAAGTTATTCAAGCATACTCAAGAATTGTGCATTTAGGTGCATAGTAGTTTTTGAGGAATTTGAAAAGTGAAAATTAAACATTAGAAATTTTTGCATTTGAATAACATATAGTAGTTTTGTTTTCAATTTTTAAATAAAATATCAAAAATTACAAAATATAATCTTAGTTTTCTCTTCATTTGTTGCATTTTCATCAGTTTATATTTACAAAAAAAAAGAGAAAAGAGAAGTTTGTTTTAAGTAGTGATCATTTTGCTTTGAAATTGATTTATACACTTGTTATTTTTACATTTCTTATTGAGTCAATAACATCATAGTCTATCACTCCACTTGCCTTCTGAGTAAAAAATAGCCCTTAAAATGAACGCTATAAATAAAATTTATTAGTAATTTTTGTTTTATAGGGCCATACACCTACTAGCTTAGGCTAGACTTGTGGGATAGGAAGTGTAAACTTCCCATAAGTATTTAAATCCAGACATAGTGGGCCAATCGATAGGTAAATCCTTCTCTTTATCGATAGTATCTAGGAAGCTCCTCTCAAACGGGAGTCAAGCATGAGGCTGTGTGGAGGCATTGGATTGAGGAGATAACCCTCCAATTCCTTGTCAAAACGTAAAACAAGGTTTTTACGCATATGGGGATTCTATCCTAGACAAAGTTTTGGGCTCAGCTACCCTACCCATGCATACAAATCAGGCTTGCAACTGTCCCCGTAGACTGTTGGTATAGTTAAGGTAGCCTCTAGTCTCTTGACATCTAGGGCTACTGCACAGGTAAAACAGAAGGCTATTTCTGGTTCACCTTGGACGAGCTTGGAAGGTAACCCTTGTTGAAAGTGTAGGAGGACAGTGGGTGATTCCTCTGCTTGTTCCTAAGAACCTCTTCAAGGACACCAAGAAACAGTCTTTCAGCTTTCTTCGGGAAAGAATATATTTTACCCTTTCTGACTGTTGAGACTTTAGGAATTTTTGTAGTGATTTCTCTGTGGTTTGTCTGTGTTTATCTGACCTTAGGGTTTGAAAATTTAAATTTACAATCGTGGAGGACCAACCTATCAGAAGGTCACAAAGGTTGCAAATCCTTCCTCCTCTTATCACATTGGAACCTCCACCTCCCCCTCAAAGGCAGAGATTGGACAGAGACGGTTCATTTGAACTGATAGGAGTTAGTGAAGTTTCGGGTGAACCAGAACTTAGGGAAAACTATTTTGATTTAAACATAGTTGAGATAGAATACTTGCAGGCTGACGTGTTTGCAAGGAATTTTAATACACCTCTAACTGACTTAAACGATCCTGTGATCATTCACGTTCATCCTTTTGATCCACCTGTGATTGGTGTCCCTGTGGGTAGGATATTGCCTACTGTAGGAGAAATTTATTTTATTTTCACCTTAGCAATTCCGGTTGAAGGGGTGCTACCTCCCCCGGTAAGTACCCCTAGATCAAGCATACCTACTACGCCCTTAACTCCAGTGAGCCGAGTGGTTCAGCCACCGGTTCCCACAAGCCTAGCAGGTGCTTCTGATGGTATGGTCACTGGGATTCCTAGTGTACCTATAGTTCCAACCTCCTTCACACACACTGCCCAAAGTGGTTCTATAGGATCCTCAAATTTTGTCCAAGGATTTCCTTGGAATGGGGGGCAAATTCCCCCATCCAATCCATACGTAGGCCCACCACCCTCTTATGTAGGGGTGTATTTTGGAAACACTAACTCTTATGGTCAAGGTTTCCAAAGCTCGGTCTCTACTCCGTTCATGAGATCTCCCTTTTTTGCTTTTTAGCGGAGAGATACCTGCTCCTGTATTTCAAACCCTAGTTTCAATTGGGGAATCCAAAACCTCTTATACTGCACCTCACACCAACAATCCTATGGCTTATAGATGGAATCCATTTCAAAGTAACCCATCCACTTCAAAACCAGAAGTAGGGGGCAACCCTACCTTCACATATGGGAATACGGAGGCAAGTCCCTCTAATCCCCAAACTGGTACTTTTAATGCTCAGGTTAGACCTAAGCTTCCTTTCCTAGTAACGTTAAACTTGCCACATTTGTCTAAACTGATGAATGACGCAGTGAGGCACGATCCCTCCTGGCCACTTGTACCCACCAAGTTACCCTCGGACATCCCAAAATTCGAAGGAAAAGTTGGTGAAGATCCTGGGGCTCATGCCACCACTTTTCATTTATGGTGCTCTTCCAACTCACTGAATGAAGATTCAGTTTAGTTGAGGCTATTCCAAAGAACCTTGATGAGTACTACAAAAAAATGGTACATTAAGTTGCCTTCTTCCATGTTCAGTAGTTTTTGGGACTTGGCTAATGCTTTTCTTAGCCACTTCTAGCTTCCTATCCGATATGATTTTGGAATAGATTTGTTATATACCTTCCGGCAGAACAAGGCTACCCATATCTTAGATCACATCCAAAAATGGAGGAGGTGGAAGAGCCTTATTAAATCCACTATTCCTCCCGAGTTCTTATTAGAATGGTTCCTTAAATCACTATTTCTTTATATATCTAAGGACGTATCTACTTCAGGAGTGACGAGTGAGGAAGAAGCTATCCTTAGGGCCCAACAACTTGACTTGATTTATTCTCAGTTTAGAATCTTATACGAGATTATCCTTAAGGCACTGAGGCCAACACATGATGCAGAGAAACCTAAGCTCGGACCCCATGCCGATGGTGTGGTTGGTTCCATGAATTCTCCCACTATAGAATCTTTGGCCAAACATCTCCATCAGCTGTTCGTCAAACATTCTATGGCAGAGGCAAAAAAGGCTTCCCCCTCACCCCAAAATGCAAATGTTTTTGCACAGACCTCTTAGAAGGGAAATTAGTAGCCCGGTGGCAAAAAGAAGAGAGGAAAGAAAGGGGAGGGAAATCAAAACAAGAAAAAACCCACAAATAATGCTGACGGGGGAAAGAAAGAAAATAAGAAGGTGAAATTCCCTTGTAAGTTGTGCCATGAAGATCACCTTACCCATCTTTGTCCCCTTATGGATCAAGCTTATAAGATGTTAAAATCTCAACAACTAGTTGTCCTGAAGGATCCGTTTCCCCAAGGGCAGAATTTTGATTCAGCTTCAAATACAGTAGGGGGCACACCAAATGCCCCTGACCCCAATTATATCAACATGGTTTCGATGTCAAACTTTACTACAGACCAGGAATAAGAACTATGAAAAAGATACCTTGGAGAAGGGTAAGACCATAGGTGAAACTTCTAACCCTCTCACGATCGAGAAACCTGCCAAAATTATGTTCAAGATACCAAAAGGTGTCTTTAAGAAGAATTTGCATAATCCTAATGCTAGGGCTGCATCAAAATACTCCGTAGTTAAAGACTTAGCCCAGAAACCTTGTGCAACGTCGGCTTTAGAGGTGCTACAAAGTTGTCCCGCCTAGTGGTATGCACTCTTAGCAGCCTTAGGTAGTATGGACTCATCAAGTCTCCTGGCGAAATTTCATTTGTCTGATGTCAAAATTCACCTACCTTACCATGTAGCCTTATCGATAGATGTCATCCATTGTGGAAAGACCATTGGGAGGTGTTGCGGCTGCAACTGTTCTCCCCAAATTTCTTAAATTTGGGTCCCCTCCTCATAATTTAGAATTATTTCAATCATTGGACCCTTGAGCCTTTTTGGGCATGCTTTATTTTTGAATGATTGATTTTCAGCCTGTGTTAAAAGTGTCGTGTTTCAATTTCGTGATGGGTCGTGGATGTGAGTCTGTTTCGCCAGCCTAGGATAAAATATTTTGTTCTTTAAGGCTGCTGTTGTGGAACTAGAGCAGGTTTAACCTTTGCTGATTCTTAAAGCTTTTGAGCACTTAATGTTTTATTGATTAGGCGTCTTACTATGTTAAATCGGTGGCTAATAGCCTTTTCCCATCCTCTGTTGCGGCTCCCAAATCGATTAGCCATCCGAAGTATGAAGGGATCCGACTGCCGATGTGTGTTGACCTTTTCGTCGCATACCCGTAGCGTTTTCTTTTCCGTCTTTACGGCTGGGAAATTATTTTGGCTTCCGATGTAAAATGTCTTCCGACTTCCGATTGAGAGTCTTCCCACCCTTAGGTCTCATGTCCCTAACCTTTTCGCTTCCACTGTTGATGCTCTTAAAGCATCTAGCCATCCGAAGTAAAAAAGCACTCTGCTGCCGATGCGTGTTGACTTTTTCATCGCGTGCCAGTAGTTTCATCGTTGCGGCTGGGAAAACCATTTGACTTCTGATTTCATTATCCTTCTGATTTGTGATTGAGTTTTCCCACCCTCCCGTCGCATGCCTGTAGCCTTTACTCGTCCGCCGTTGCGGTTGGGCAGAGCTTTTGCTTCCGGTGTCGGTTTCCTCCCGTTTTCCGCAGTTGGTGTTTTTATCACGAGCCCGTAGGAGGATGAGGTAGTGTTGTCGGCATTTGTAAAATGATGATGGCGCACCTAGTTTTTTCTTGTGGATTAGCTGTTTCAGTAATATAATTTGCTGCTTTGTTTTGGAATGCAAATCCAATGAATGATGCATGTTGGTTTATTTGCAGGTGGACTAAAGGGATTGGTCGGACTACCAAGGCGACAAAGGCACCGACCCAAAAGAGATATCAGTTACTAAATAGTTCTTGAATGCATAAGAGACAACATAGAAGAATATGAAATGTTTGAAGGACAGAAAGGTCCAGTAGTTACCCAACTGATCATGAGCATACGAAGAAAATATGGAGAGAGGAATGTGAAATGTTCGAGAAACCAAAAGGTCATACGCTTGGAGGGCAGCCCAAGCGGTTTGCAGTTATAGTTTAAATATTTGAAAGTAGCACTTAGACAAGGAATTTTTCCCTGGAAAATATTTTTAAACCATTTGCTTGTAAGAGGAAATATTTCGTTTTACAATCAGAAACTGCAACTTTTGCCTGCTGGAGAAAGCGAAATGTGGAATGTATCAATGTGATTAAATGAACAATGTTGAAGGGGAACTATTTCGTTTTCAGCTGTGTTTCAGTAACTGTGAGAGTGTTTAACTTCTTGAACCTATGTTCTTGTTGAATTCTTTTCAGTATATTTTGTGATGTTTTCCACTGTGAGTAATAAATGTTGTTCATAAAACAATTGGCTATCTGGTTGTTTAAATATCTGTAATTGTTCGTGTGTCTTAAAAGAAGTGTTAGCTAACTGTAACTCTTCATTATGCATGTATAAAAGGTATTACTCACAAATGAGTGATAATCCTGCTCCCTAGGGATAGTTTAGGTAGTTAGTTTATCTTCTTGTTGTATGCAATTTGGATGCTTGTGAGCCTTAAGACGAGAGGTAAGAACTTGCACATCACATTGTGACTGTTCCTTGCATCTTTATCACCTTGCATTTTTAATTAGGCACTTGCATTTCATATTTTATGTCAAAATACAAAAACTCGGTGGACCGGGCCGCAACCGGTACAACCCTTTATTTTGTACTTGACCTACGGTAGCCGGACCGCAAACCGGACGGATTCCCCACACCAAACAGTCACGGGCTAGTTGGGAACGTTGACTGGGGAGAATCCCTTACTATTGCTTCCTACGAATTTCCAGGCCTCAATAGTTTTGGCACTAGAAGGAGGGCCGCCAGTGCATGGCTGGCCGTGGAAACCCGTTTTCTCGAGATTATTCCACCGGTAATAGTTTTGAAAGCAGTGGGCTTCATAATCCAACTCCGGAAGAAAGAAATAGAGAGAATCTATATGCTGTTGGCAACAAAGTTGTTAATGATCTGAGAAGACACACCAGGGCATATGTAAAGAATATTGGAGGATTGCCAATCATCCCTGAATTTCCCAGAAGAGAATATAAAAGGAAAGATCGACCTGTAGTAGAAGACTCATTGTTGGTTGGAGACTAGGAAGAACTTGTAGAAACAGCCTTACAGGAAGTTGTGCTACCTTTGAATCAAGAAGACCCAGATTCCCCCCACAGTTCTCCTGCTCATACTCCAGTTGGCTCACCTCCTCACTCTCCACCCAGACTCATGGTAGGTGTAAATGAAAATCAACCACCTAACCCACCTAATCCACCACCTGCTTGGAGAGCCATATCACCGTTAAACCTGACACCCCCATTACACGACCTACCTCAAGCCTTTGAAAAGATGTTGCCCAAGTTCGACCCAAATGAGAAAATACTAGTAGATGATCACCTACAAAGTTTTTACTTGGCAATTGAAGGATTAAGGGCCGGGGAGTATGAAGATGTAGTCTGCAGACTGTTCCCACATACTCTTAAAGGAGCTGCAGCATCATGGTACTTTGGGTTTCCTGCTAACTCTATCCCTGATTGGGATACCTTCGAAAGATTTTTTAGAAGTAAGTATGCAACCCAAAAAATTCATGCAACCCTCATGAAAGGGCTATGCGCCTTGAAGAAAGAAAGAAAGGAAAAAGTGCATAGTTTCACACAAAGGTTTGCAGCCTATCTCAAGAATTTTTTTGAAACGGATAAACCTTCAGACAAAGTTCTGATTGAATATTATACTTCAGCTTTAGGCCCTGATTTGGCCATGTTTTCCAAAGGTAGGGCCAAACCTACCTTGACGAAAACCTATGAAGAAGTAGAAGTAGTGGAAGCTGAAAGAGAGAGCATTGAAGACTATCCAGAACAGTCAAGAGAGAAAGGTGAGGGAAGAAAAGTCTTATTGTTTACTAAGCCTAAGGAAGAAAAGTCGCCAGATTTGGAAAATATGGCCAAAATGATGCAGAAGCTTTCCAACAAAATCATAGTATTGGAGAAAGAGAAGGAAACACAAAAGTTTTATAGGCCCTACTATAAGAAAAGGGAGGATAACAATCAGTCTCAACCTCCTCCTCACAAGACTGCATCTATGAATTTAACAGAAGTAGGAATGGACAATTTTTGCACTTTCCACCAATAGCCACACTCTGAAAAGAATTGTCCTCAATGGATAAATTCGATGACGTTGGTCATGAATCAACTGCTGGATTCTAGATTAACAGAAGATGGAGATGAAGAGAAAAAAGAGAATACTACGTCAACAAAGGAACAGGAAGAGGAAACCATGGTTTTGTGGGATTCTGTTTCGTTATTTGATGCTGAAGAGGAAAATAATCAGGGCTACAAGGACATCATGGAAACCAACGTGGCAACTAGGAGCCAAGGGCCAATTAAAGAGAACAGTCTCATTCTACCAAAGATCAAAAGACTGCAAAGAAATGTAAAGAAATTTCAGAATAAATCCTTAGCTGATAAGATTCCAGAATTCACTATTACCAGCCAAGATCTGAAACAGAATAATACGTTGGCTAGGCCAAATGAAGGAAAGATGAATGTTGATAAACCTCATCCCATTGAGCAGCCGATGGATTATGACATCGTGGAGGATTTAAAGAAGGTAAAGGCAAACATTTCACTGTTTGAAATGTGTAAAGTACCACAACAAAAGGAGATATTATTAAAATCACTTGAAGCTTCGGATGAGGGTCTGCCCACTGACAATCAGCCTCAGGAAGAAGAAGAAATCGGCGAAACCAGCGTTGGAGGTAAGTCTAAAAGCAAACATCCACCTTTACTCCTCACGTTTGAAATTTTCAATCATAATGTACATAACTACATGGTAGACTCAGGAGCATCAGTTAATTTCATGCCAATATCAGTCTGTAAAAGGATAAATGGGCAGCCTAAGACATCCACATGGAGGGTTGTTCAGTTGGACAGGACAGATGTAAAGGTGATTGGTGAGATGGAAGACGTCCTAGTCCATCTGGCATCCAATGATAAAGTATGCCAAGTCATTAACATCGTGGTGGCTAATATACCAGACGCATACGGTCTTGTCCTGAGCAGAGATTGGTCGGCCAAATTAAATGGATATTTTTCCTCGGATTGGTCGCATCTGTGGTTGCCATACAAAGGAAGTTCGAACCAGATTAAGATTTTAAGAGAGCCTCACATGAAGTACAATGTTACTCAACTGAATGAGAAGAATGAACTAGTGGATTCTGTATTAGGAAACTATTTTATTAAGTTAGAACCAAGAAATTACCAAGTAGAAGAATCCAGCAACACATCAGACACTCAGCCCGATCTCCTTCGATTTTCACAGGCTGATGAGATTGACTGTAAAATAGTAGACTTAGCAGTAGGAATAGATTCACATTTAGTAGTTAGTGATTTTTGGACTTTGTTTTTTGATGGTTCTAAGACATTAGAAGGGTCAGGAGCCGGCTGTATCCTGATTGACCCCCAGAAGAACAAACATTTTCTCTCATGTAGATTAGAGTTTGATTGTACTAATAATACAACGAAGTACGAAGCACTGGTGTAGGGACTAAAGAAAGCGATTGAATTAAAGGTAAGTAATCTAAAAGTTTTTGGAGATTCTGAAATTATTGTGAAACAAATCCGGAATCAAATACATTTTGTTTCTCCTCACTTAAAGGCTTACCAAAATGAGGTATGGGATCTGCTTAAATGTTTTAATGCATTCAATATTATTTCAATTCCAAGGCATAAAAATGCAGCAGCTGACCTGTTGGCCACATCAGCCGCTAGGTTAGTACCCACTAGTAATCGATGCTATGTTGAATTATTTTTCATGCCCTTTGTACCTGATATGATTACGAACCTACAAGTGTTCGATGATGACCAGCAAATTATAGAATGTTTAACAAATGACGAGGTGTTTAAAGGAGCGATCATAGACGATGAAGAACATCAGGCTGAGATGAAGTACGATAATTTCATTCCTAAAGGAGTCAGGACATTAGAAAAAATGTTTGATTTAAATGAAAAGTTCAGAAGACCAGCCAACGTGAATACTCACAACTCATCTCTACAGTTCGAGCTGATAAATTTAGGGACTGAGGCGAGTCCTAAATTTGTAAACCTTGGCAAATGTTGTTCACCGACGGAAAGAGACAAGTTCGTCAGTCTGTTTAAACAATATAAAGATATTTTCGCATGGACATATGAAGATTTGAAAACATATGACACCAGCATCATCAAGCATGTCATCCACATCAAAGTTGATGTCAAGCCGTATCAACAACCTTTAAGGAAAATGCATCCAAAATTGGAACCACTGATTCAGAGTGAAGTGAAGAAATTATTGGATGCTAGAATCATTTTTAAGGTCAGACACTCGGAGTGGGTATCAAATCTGGTACCAGTGAGGAAAAAATCTGGAGAAATCAGATTATGCGTGGATTTCATAAATCTAAACCGCGCTTCCAACAAAGATAACTATCCTGTGCCACCCATGGAGAAATTGCTGCAAATGGTCTCAGGTGCTGAATTGTTTTCATTATTAGATGGTTTCTCTGACTATAATCAAGTATTAGTAGCCAAAGAAGACAGATTGAAGACCACGTTTAGGACCAAATGGGGAACCTTTTCCTATAGGAGAATGCCCTTTGGGTTTATAAATGCTGGAACAATGTTTCAGAGAGCTATGGACATAGCTTTCCACGGATTGATCGGTCGAAGTGCTGTAGTATACCTCGACGATATTCCAATATTCTAGAAGAGAAGAGGAGAGCATGTGTTTCACTTAAGGGAAATTTTTGAACGCTGTCGGAAATATGGCATCTCACTCAATCCTAAGAAGTGTGTGTTCGCTGTCACGAAAGGCAAGTTGCTGGGTCACATAGTTTCAAAGAAAGGAATCTCTATAGATCCAGAAAGAATTAAGGCTATTGAACAAATCCCCTTGCCCCATAATAAAAAGGGGATGCAATCATTTATGGGAACGATAAACTTTGTGCGAAGATTTGTGCCTGATTTTGCTCAGATTGTCAAACCACTATAGCAGATGGTAAAGCAAAATGCACTATTCAAGTGGACTGAAATTGAGAAGAGTGCATTCAGCAAAATCAAAACTGCTGTTGCATATGCACCCTCCCTGAAAAGCCCAGATTTCAACAAAGATTTTATCTTATATACCTTTGCATCCGATGATTCAATAGCAGCTGTGCTCACCCAAAAGGAAGATGGTGGGGACAAATTCCCAATATCCTTTATGAGTACTGGTCTGCAAGGGGATGAATTAAACTACCCAGCCATCGATAAGCAAGCTTACGCTGTATTCAAAGCAGTAAATAAATTCAGGCCTTATATTTTAAAAAATAGAACCAAGGTGATTGTCCCCTACCTAGCTGTAAGGTCTCTTCTTGTACAGAAGGAGTTAGGAGAAAGAAGAGGCAACTGGGTAACAACTCTTCAAGAGTATGACCTTGAGTTCAAGCCAGCATCTATAGTTAAAGGACAAGGGTTGTGCAAATAGATGACTAAAAATGGAAAAAATGAAGAACACGCCTGGGAAGATGAAGCCGAATTACATGTAATGGAGGTATGTCCTTTGTTTACAGCTCCCGAGTCTTGGTATAGAGACCTTGTGCATTATCTACAGGAAGGGTTGTTGCCAGAACATTGGAGTTCCAAGCAAAGAAGGGCACTGCGTCTTAAATCAGTCTCCTATCAACTTGTTGAAGGAGAATTATTCAGAAAGAATTATGACGGGGTTCTTCTCAGATGCTTAGAAAAGGAAGATGCGAAGAAAGTAATGTCAGAATTACATGACGGTCCTGCTGGGGGACATTATTCAGGAGATACTACAGCCCACAAAATCCTCAGAGCCGGTTACTATTGGCCTACGCTCTTCAAAGATGCACACGCACATGTCAGGAAGTGTGATATTTGCCAAAGGTGTAGTGGGAGACAACCTAGAGCAGCAGCGCCGCTAAAGCCTGTGATGATCACTGAGCCATTCGAGCAATGGGGGTTGGACATTATTGGAGAAATAAAACTGAATTCCTCTCTGCAACACAAGTACATTCTTACTGCGACCGATTATTTTACTCGTTGGGTCAAAGCTATCTCGTTGCGTAAGATAAATGAAAACGAGGTCATCAGCTTCCTGCAGAATCACATCATGACCAGGTTTGGAGTTCCAGTTTTGTTAGTTTTTGATAATGCTAAGTACTTTTCATCAATTAAATTGACTACTTTTGCTCATGATAAAGGGATAAAATTGCATTATTCTGCTAACTACTATCCTTAAGAAAATGGCCTGGCTGAATCCTCTAACAAAAATTTGATTAGAATTTTGAAGAAGACTGTGATAGAAAACCAGAGGAGTTGGCACTCAGCACTACCGAATGCCCTTTGGGCTGATAGAGTCACCCCTAAGTCTATGATAGGAGTGTCACCGTATACCCTTGTGTATGGTAAAGAAGCCATTCTTCCTCCCAACATCATGCTTCCTTCTTCCATAATAGCTCAAGAATCTAGAGGGTCAGATGATGAAGTTTTGCAAATAAGAATATATAATCTCCTGAAAGCAGAAGAGACTAGATCTGAAGCCAGAGAAAGCTTTAAGCAACAATAGGAGGTAATAAAGAGATGGTTCGACAAACATAAGGCTGGAACAAAAGACTTTGAGGTAGGTGATTTGGTTCTCAAATGGGATCACCCCCTTGATGAGAAAGGAAAGCATACTAAATTCCAGCAGTTGTGGGTAGGCCCTTTTCAGATTGCAGCAAAGCTTGGCCCTTCTACTTATAAGTTGCAAGATCTACAGGGGTGGGAAGAGAACTTACCAGTGAATGGTTTGGTTCTCAAGCCTTATTTTTCCTGAGTTTGTTTGATTTTTTCTGTCTTGTTTATAAATAATCTGTTTGGCTGTTTTTTGAGTCATGTTTTCCAGTTTGTTTTAGTTTGAGTTTTCTTGGTTTCAATAAAGGGAATAAGTCCGGTTGCATGGAGAACATCAAAATGTTGGGAATGATGAACATTTTTGGGTCTCAGACTGTGTGTTGCTAAAAGAACTTCTTCCAGTTTAGCATTTTTCTCGAATAAGTTCTGTGTGCATTGAAGTCCTGCTTAACCCCAGTGAAATAAACCGGATTCAAAGAGTCTAGAATACCATGTTGAGGCTCCATCCATGTCACACTTAAAATGTTCTAAGGAGAGACAGTAGAGGACCCATGGAAAGGAGCAAGGTGAACATTATATTAAATATAAATGATCCCATGCCAGGAAATGAATGCCAAAAGGCAAATAAGAGTAAAAAAACTCCTATGAAAGCATCATACATCAAATGCAGATACTGAATAATAAGTACTAAATTGCTGAAAGATCCTCTCCGTCCGTGAGCTGAAACATGAAGTACACCGCTCACACAAAAGGACATTATGGGATAGAGGATCCTGAAATAAAATTCAGTAAGAAAGGCATGCAGGAGGACTCATATAAAAGGGGACAAAAGTCCAAAAGCACAAAAGATGCTAAAGTGGCATGGGAATGAGGAACAAACGAATATTTCTGTTTACCATCTGCTACAATCCTATGGTGTCCAAGCTATCAGCTACCTGAAAACAAAAGTAATAATGAATCTCATCCTCTGGCCTCAACAGAGTCATCTTGACTTGAAAATCTTGGTATCCACTCTCCCAAACTGGACTATCATCAATGATTAAAGGTACATACTTCGGTCATTTGAGAAATCCGGATAGCTGGAAGAATTAAATAAATGCATTTATTGTTAAACAGTTTGTCACTCAAAGAACAATCGTCCAGAGATCTAGGTTCACCAGGTAATCGCCAATTGTTGCGGCTGCAACTGTTCTCCCAAAATTTCTTAAATTTGGGTCCCCTCCTCATAATTTAGAATTGTTTCAATCGTTGGACCCTTGAGCCTTTTTGGGCATGCTTTATTTTCAAATCATTGATTGTTAGCCTATGTTAAAAGTGCCATGTTTCAATTTTGTGATGGGTCGCGGATGTGAGTCTGTTTCTCCAGCCTAGGATAAAATCTTTTGTTCTTTAAGGCCGCTGTTGCGGAAGTAGAGAGGGTTTAACCTTTGCTGATTCTTAAAGCTTTTGAGCACTTAATGTTTTATTGATCAGGCATCTTACTATGTTAAATCGGTGGCTGATATCCTTTTCCCGTCCGCTGTTGTGGCTCCCAAATCGATTAGCCATCTGAAGTATGAAGGGCTCCGACTGCCGATGCGTGTTGACCTTTTCGTCGCATACCCGTAGCGTTTTCTTTTCCGCCATTGCGGCTGGGAAAGTCTTTTGGATTCTGATGTAAAATGTCTTCCGACTTCTGATTGAGAGTCTTCCCGCCCTCAGGTCTCATGTCCCCAACCTTTTCGCTTCCACCGTTGTGGCTCTTAAAGCATATAGCCATCCGAAGGAAAAAGCGCTCTGCTGCCGATGCGTGTTGACTTTTTCGTCGCGTGCCCGTAGTTGTGCCCCTTCCACCGTTGCAGCTGGGAAAACCATTTGGATTTTGATGTCATTATCCTTCCGATTTGTGATTGAGTTTTCCCACCCTCCCGTTGCATGCCTGTATCCTTTACTCATTCGCCGTTGCGGCTGGGCAGAGCTTTTTCTTTCGGTGTCGATTTCCTCCCGTTTTCCACAGTTGGTGTTTTTATCACGAGCCCGTAGGAGGATGAGGTATTTTTGTCGACATTTGTAAAATGATGATGGCGCACCTGGTTTTTTCTTGTGGATTAGCTGTTTCAGTAATATAATTTGCTGCTTTGTTTTGGAACGCAAATCCAATGAATGATGCATGTTGGTTTATTTGCAGGTGGACTAAAGGGATTGGTCGGACTACCAAGGTGACAAAGGCACCGACCCAAAAGAGCTATCAGTTACTAAATAGTTCATGAATGCATAAGAGACAACATAGAAGAATATGAAACGTTTGACTGCAGATTGTTCCCGCATACTCTTAAAGGAGCTGCAGCATCATGGTACTTTGGGTTTCCTGCTAACTCTATCCCTGATTGGGATACCTTCGAAAGAATTTTCAGAATTAAGTATGCAACTAAAAAAACTCATGCAGCCCTCATGAAAGGGATATGCGCCTTGAAGAAAGAAAGAAAGGAAAAAGTGCACAGTTTCACACAAAGGTCTGCAGCCTATCTCAAGAATTTTTCTGAAACGGATAAACCTTCAGACAAAGTTCTGATTGAATATTATACTTCAGCTTTAGGCCCTGATTTGGCCATGTTTTCCAAAGGTAGGGCCAAGCCTACCTTGACGGAAACCTATGAAGAAGCAGAAGTAGTGGAAGCTGAAAGAGAGAGCATTGAAGACTATCCAGAACAGTCAGGAGAGAAAGGTGCGGGAAGAAAAGCCTTATTGTTTACTAAGCCTAAGGAATAAAAGTCGCCATATTTGGAAAATATGGCCAAAATGATGTAGAAGCTTTCCAACAAAATCATAGATTTGGAGAAAGAGAAGGAAACACAAAAGTTTTATAGGCCCTACTATAAGAAAAGGGAGGATAACAATCAGTCTCAACCTCCTCCTCACAATACTACATCTATGAATTTAATAGAAGTAGGAATGGACAATTTTTGCACTTTCCACCAACAGCCACACTCTGAAAAGAATTGTCCTCAATGGATAAATTCGATGAAGTTGGTCATGAATCAGCTGCTAGATTCTAGATTAACAGAAGATGGAGATGAAGAGAAAAAAGAGAATACTACGTCAACAAAGGAACAGGAAGAGGAAACCATGGTTTTGTGGGATTCTGTTTCATTATTTGATGCTGAAGAGGAAAAGAATTAGGGCTACAAGGACATCATGGAAACCAACGTGGCAACCAGGAGCCAAGGGCCAATTAAAGAGAACAGCCTCATTCTACCAAAGATCAAAAGACAGCAAAGAAATGTAAATAAATTTCAGAATAAATCCTTAGCTGATAAGATTCCAGAATTCACTATTACCAGCCAAGATCTGAAACAGAATAATACGTTGGCTAGGCCAAATGAAGGAAAGATGAATGTTGATAAACCTCATCCCATTGAGCAGCCGATGGATTATGACATCGTGGAGGATTTAAAGAAGGTAAAGGCAAATGTTTTACTATTTGAAATGTGTAAAGTACCACAACAAAAGGAGAGATTATTGAAAGCACTTGAAGCTTCGGATGAGGGTCTTCCCACTGACAATCAGCCTCAGGAAGAAGAAGAAATCAGTGAAACCAACGTTGGAGGTAAGTCTAAAAGCAAACATCCACCTTTCCTCCTCGCGTTTGAAATTTTCAATCATAATGTACATAACTTCTTGGTAGAATCAGGAGCATTGGTTAATGTCATGCCAATATCAGTTTGTAAAAGGATAAATGAGCAGCCTAAGCCATCCATGTGGAGGGTTGTTCGGTTGGACAGGACAGATGTAAAGGTGATTGGTGAGATGGAAGACGTCCTAGTCCATCTGGCATCCAATGATAAAGTATGCCAAGTCATTAACATCGTGGTGGCTGATATACTAGACGCATACGGTCTTGTCCTGAGCAGAGATTGGTTGGCCAAATTAAATGGATATTTTGCCTCGGATTGGTCGCATCTATGGTTTCCATACAAAGGAAGTCCGAACCAGATTAAGATTTTAAGAGAGCCTCACATAAAATACAATGTTACTCAACTGAATGAGAAGAATGAACCAGTGGATTCTGTATTGGGAAACTATTTTATTGAGTTAGAACCAGGAAATTACCAAGCAGAAGAAGCCAGCAACACATCAGACACTCAGCCTGATCTCCTTCGATTTTCACAGGCTGATGAGGTTGACTGTAAAATAGTAGACTTATCAGTAGGAATAAATTCACATTTAGTAGTTAGTGATTTTTGGACTTTGTTTTTTGATGGTTCTAAGACATTAGAAGGGTCAGGAGCCGGCTGTATGCTGATTGATATGCCCGTTAATCACTTACCAAGGGAAGGAGTGTTTGCTAAGGGGAATATGGAAAATATTTCTGCTGCCATCCCTATCAACATCTCTGTAAATCCTGACGTTGTGGAAAATATACATATCAGTGCAGATTGCTCTCCTGAGGAGATTGCCATTGATACTTCCTTGTTTAAGGAATTCCGTGACGTTTTTTCCTGGTTGTTACAGAGAGAAATTCCTATGGCTTGGGGTACCAAAATAGACAACTTAACTCCAAAAATCAATCCTTTCCTATATGCAAGAGAAACCAAACAACTAACACTAAAGGATCTTAATTCATACCTTATTCCGGACGGTTGATGTAGATCCCCGTTGAGCTTTCCAACTTCATCTTGAATTGATAAATTGCTTGCTCAATATTCAATAAACAAGACAAGCATACTATATATAATTATGTTAGCTCTACTCTGGCATATATAATCAATAGCATATAAGCATTTGAAATCATCCATGGATAAAATATTCATTCAAACACACATTATTGGACAGGAAAATATATTTATATTAATATAAAATCGGAGATTACAATGAATACAACCTTTGTCGGCAGGTCTGCGAATTGAAGAAACCGAGTTCCCCACTTGGGCCTCCACCACTTCAATCCTCCATCTCTCGATAGCAAGCTCACAAGAAAAATATAAGCTTGGGAAGAACATAAAAGTGCTCCAAGGGACAAAGGGGATGTAGACTCAAGCACAAGTTCCGGCAACAATGGACTATAGTTCTCTTGCTCTCAATTCCTCATGCCTTCAATGTATCCAAAGGGTTCCTTATATAGCTCTTCAATGGGGTAATGAAAGGTCAAATACAAGTGATCTCAAGGCATATGGAAGGCCAAGAGACAAGTGAGTCAGATCCACATCAAGGAAAACTCCAAAATAATTTGGCCTTTTGCACACATCCCGATGTACGCGGTTTTAGGGGTCAAACCCGCGTATATACGCGATAAAGGGTTTAAAAGTTGCGTATGGAAAATTTTACATGTTTTTAGGGATGATCAAGGAAACATCAAAGGAAAAAAAATGGTCCATGGGGTCTAAGGAGTCTGCATAGGGACAGGGAAGGCCATAAAAGTGTGATTCACCATGTGTGGTAAAATCAGCTATAACAGATGCCCCCTAATGTGTGAGGTCAGAGGGGTCATACGATGGTCGAAATACATTATAAGTCCATCCCAGAAATGAATTGATGAAGAACCCAGTGGAAGAACCGACCATCCAATCAGCACTACACAATGATACAACTCTGAAAATACATATAGCAGTCTCGGATATGTAAGAGTACAATGGCCATGAATAGGCATGATACAATATGACATATGTGGTCATCGCCACGTACAATATACATAGATTAGAATCTCCATGATGAAGATATACAAAGGATCATGATCTCCATGAAGACTGAATATATACAAAGGATCATGATCTCCATGAAGATTGAAGATATACAACAGATCAAGATCTCCATAATGGCTGGAAATGTCTGACATATACTGGAATCAAGTCACGAGAGCTGAAATCTCATGAACACTGGCACGATCAAGGAGGTAGCATATATAAGATGCCTCCAATCTGGAAGGTCTTCTACACACACTGCTACGAGTACATGTCCTACTATGTGAATAGAGGTGTCGAGGTCGAACATAGTAGTCCATCGTCTAATTACCGGTCATTGATGTATACCGTTAATACACATGAGATCACCCACCGATAATGAAAATGGGAATCAAGGTACTAGAGTGCAAACTAACAAGTGTGAATAAATGTGTTGAGGTCGAACACTTGAGAGAATCCATCAATCAAGGGACATTGATGTATTCCAAAAAAACTATCGATGGCGAGAGAACCTGCCACTGATGACATTCAAGTCTCAAGGCACTCAAAGCTGACTCTAGATTCCTATCCCAGAATAAATGATCTGAAGTCGATGGGATGAAATCTGCTGGAAGGAGTGCATTAAGGCATCCCCCATCATCCAACATGAGGTACTCAGCAAAGCTGTAATATGTGGAAAGACTCGATCATAATGTGCACGAACCAGTAATTGTATTGAGAATGGTCGACATGCAAATTCAAGATAACTGAGGAATGGACGACTTAGGTTTCAACTTCCTTTGAACAAGAGCATAACGACGAATGGTGACTGAATATAGGTAGCATAGACTCGATATGAAAAACTGGGACATCTCTGTGACATAGGAGGCATCAACAGAAGCTCCATAGGGACTGGAAGCTTAACTAGTCGGTGGAGATAAACTCAGATAAACGAGTATAGCTCCTAAAGTCAAACTATTAACCCAACCAATGGATGTGATATATAATGCTCTGTTTGAAGGTGACATGACTCGACTGCTACCAAAGATAACATCTTTCCTTGTCTGGATTTTTGGTTTTTTAATTTTTTTGTACTTTTTCAAATATTTGAAAAGCTTGAAAAGTAATAAAATTGCTTTAAAGTTACAGACTAGGAGGAGACAAGTGTCAAATGGGAAAAAAAACTAGTTCCAAGTAGTGGAACATACCTATGCTGAATGCAAGGATACATGTGTAGGATAACGACACTCAGGGGAAAGTCGCCTCCCGGTAAAAATAGGGAATCAAGCTGCAAAGGATATATAAAATGGCTCTGCATGGCTAGACATGAGATAAGCTTGGACTATATGGTTGATACTCAAAGTCAAGGAAGCCGACATAAGGCTCAATAAGGCAGGAAAAGCTCATGATAATGCAATTACAACTTGACATAAGGGATTCCGGGGGAAATAGGCCAGCAAAAGACCAAGAGGAGTATGAGGCTCTTGCGAAATGTCATGGCAATACTATACAATGGACTCCCACACCCTAAAGGAAAAAAATGTTGGCATGGGCACCAATTGCAAATAAAGAGCTAACTAGGGTACCCATGTAAGGTCAAGCTCTACCATTCAAATCATGCCACTTCTAAAACAACAAGAAGGTTCCGTGACAAGATAGAATGGATTCGTACCTATGGTTATGATGAAATGGTCATAAGGTCATGCAAAATGCAAACGATGGTGAAACCTAACTTATATGCCAGTTTAGACATGATACCTGAAATTTGCATGAACGGGTCAAAACAATGGTCGAAACGGCGCTCAAAATGGTCTCCTACATCATATATTAGTCAAAAAATAGTCCAAAAGGATTAGAAACGGTCCAAACTATAGAAATGGGGTAAAAATTTTCAAAAATTTGAAAATTTTCTATAAATAGTAAAAATTCAAAACATTATATGACATTTGAAATTTTTACCCAATTGAGCTCAGAACTTAAAACGCGAATTCCGGGAGATCTAGCCGATGGAATCCGCCACCGTTTTTCCCAGGTAATTTCCCATGCCCTACTCTTTCATTTTCATGTAAAATTTTCAATTTTCGATGGTCAATTTGGATTTCTAGGACACCCTAAAGTGTGCACCTCGACCCACGCAAAAATCAAGTATTTTTTCGCGTATAGGGCTTGATATACGAGGAAAAATCCCTCAAAGTCACGTACATACGCGACTGTTTAGCAAACAGTCGTGTATGCGGCCATGGTCAAGTTTTTTAAGGATTTATAATGACCTAAACTTGATTTAAACATGCAGGATGGTTCTGGAATGGAGAGAACATGAGCACGAGGATGTAGAAGAAGCAGTACGTGGTGATCTAATGGCACAATAGGCTCTTCATGCATGCGGGCTCTATAAATTTTGGTGTCTTGGTGGCTTAAGAGCCAAACCAAGACTGCTACAGATGCTAGTAGACTACTGGGATCCTGACTCAAAGTCTTTCCAGATCGATGGGATGTCCCTCACCATAGAAGTGGAGGACATATACTTTATTACTAGACTTTCCCGACAGGTAGAAGTGGTGAACCTATGATCTCGCGGGCCCGGAGGTGGCCTCACCATCGATGACTACATATCTGTGTATTGTTATCCAGACACAGAGAAGTTCAGGAGTTATATCCCAACTAACTCCATACAGGTGCTAGGCCTAAAGGCCATACTACTGACACTGGGCAAGATAGTAGGGATAGATTCACTCCACCAGGCCTCGTGGCCTCTGATGTTCTATGCAATGGAGTGCATGAGACCCACTATGTATGATTGGAGCACTGCACTACTGGGCAACATGAAACACCAGCTCAGTGAGTGCAATATGGGAAGAGTACGAAAATTTGGTTTCCATAGCATACTGACCATGTTTTTCTTTCAGCATATTCTGGGATTGAGCCCTAGAGTTGAAGTTCCTCTTCATGAGGTTCAAGATCTAGCCCAATGACGTTGGGCAGATGCAATGCGCAAACTGGGTGGAGGTAGGGTGTCCAACCCCTATCTAGCTGATTTCTTTCCATGGTGGCGATGACAGATAGTTGCCATCGATGATTACCCCTATGCGGGGATAGATTTTCAGGGAGACCCCGACATGCCATTACCACTAGGATCAGCATACGGTGACATTGGTAACGAATCTCAACCATCTTTTTAAAATTTTTGAGTTATTTAATTTTTTGTGTTTTTTGATATATGGAATAAAAAAGACATGTTTTTGCATGACAACACATAGTGACATCATATCATATATATGCAGATGTAGGACCACGACAGACTAAAGGCTTCCCTCGTCATAGATGGAGGGGAAGAGGAGATGACATTACAGGTGTGGATGCAGAGCGGACGCTCCAAAGCATTCATACCAACTTCGTGAGGCTAACACATAGGGTACCCATGGTGCAGGTCGAGGACTTGGCTAAGGCCATGGAGCGTCAGGTGGTGGGTGTGCTATGAGCATGGGTGTGGTTATTTAAATGGCTAGCTAGAGCCATGGTGACATTCCATGATCAGAACCCCCCTCCTCCTCCCCAGGCTTAGATACCTGGGAGTGATACATTTTGTACTACCATGTATTTATATTTTGGTGGCTCAAGAGCCCCATTTTTGTATTATGACACTATGTATTACCACATTTTGGATGTTTTAATGAAATTTTTTTATGATGATCGATTTATTTATTTACATGTCTAAAATGTATGTTTTTGATAAGCTTATTGTCTATGAAACAAATGCCAATCTAACACATAGTTAGCATATGAGTCAGCAACTTGATTATAAATTCTTGGAACATGTATGTATGTTATGTTTTCAAATTGTCATTCTAACAATCTCACACGTAAGAATCTCCATAATAATGTTAGATCTCTAACATGATACAAGCCATTAAGCTGTGACACTACTAACTCCAAATCAAGACGTACCTCAAGAGAGAGAACACCATGTAAAATGGCATCCCATAGAAAATCGATAATGGCGCTATATTCAACAACATTGTTTGAAGAGGGCCATAAACATACGCCTCCTGAAGACAATACCTGACCCGTAGGAGTATAAATCACCCAAGCAGAAGAGGTTGAGTGTTGAGTGTGATGGCTTGCACCATCCACGAATCCTATATAGATGGAATACTCCCTTGACATATTCCATAAGAAACGAAAGCTAATCAACAAACCCGATCACCATAAGAAAGACCTAACTATGAAAAATGTTGTACAATAATATACAATAGTCAGCCCTGGCTGAAAATCATGCATAGTACTTTTTAAGATAGATCCCATTTCTAGGCTCCACCAAGGTCATCCCCTTGTTATCCACTAGCTCATAAGCACCCTTCTCTAACACACGTTTAACCACGTAAGGAAAATTCCACATGGAGTTGAATTTTCCTACCCCCAAGGGTTCTTTATCTTGATCCCACAAAAGGACCAAATCTCCTTCACTAAACCTCCTTGGACGGACAGATTTATCGTACTGGACCTTAACGTGACACTTATTCACTTCTAGAGCCACTAAAGAATCTCGACGCTGCTCTAAATGGACCAAACATTCCTCCAATGGAGAAGTGTCTGGTAAGAGCTCTATGGCTAGATTCAACAAAGGGATCTCACACTCAACCAGCAATACATACTCCACTCCATATACAAGCTGATATGGAGAAAACCCGATGGCAGTCTTAACCACGGTCCTATAATCCCACAAAGCATGATATAACATAATATGCCAGTTGGTCTTGCTTTGTGTGATGGTTCAATGGAGAATAGACTTGAGTGATTTGTTCACTACTTCAACTTGTCCATTCGTTTGAGGGTAATAAGAAGAAGAATGCTCCTGCTTATACCCTAACTTCAAGGCCAACTCTTCCATCATACAATTATGAAGGTGCCTACCATGGTCAGTGACAAGCTCTTTCAGAATACCGAACCAAGTAATAATCTGGTTGAATACGAAGTGTGTGGCTGTCTCACCATCAGATTTAACTGTAGGCATAGCCTCATCCCATTTCATGAAGTAGTCAATAGCCACTATAATATGATGATTCCCCCCAGCTGAAGCTGGGTTGTAATCCATGAAATCAATCCCCCACTTAGTGAAGGGACCGACGATGATAATTGGATGTAATGGGGTAGGACATGAGCGCATATTACGTGCAAACACCTGGCAAGGGTGGCACTTCTTGATCACATTAACGCAATCTTTAAAGATCAACAGCTAGAAATAAACCGCTCTCAAGATTTTTTGGGCTGTAGCAAGCCCAGATAAATGACCACCACATGCCCCTTCGTGGTAATCATTCAGCACAAGCTCAGCCTCCTCATGAGTTAAACAATGACATAAAATGGAATCTACCCCACGGCGGTACAATGTGTTATCCACTATGAGGTAATTCTTAGAAACATGACGTAATCATCGTCATTCATCCCATGAAAGGTGAGTAGGAACCTTCAATGTTTGTAAATATATGATAATGTCTCCATACCATGGATCCAAAGTTGAGATCAAGAAGATGTGCTCATCGACAAACGTATCTTCACAAGATTCCTCCTCCTCCTTGCTTGGGAAATCAGATATAAGCTCTGCAAAAATCAACGATTTCTTTGATTTTGCTAAAACAAACTTGAGATGGAATTCTTGCAGGATGACAATCCACTTATTATACTTCTCCCCTATCATCCTTCTAGTGAGGACAAACTAAAATGGATTGACATGGGAAACCACCAAGGTTTGGCGAAGAAGAATATAGTGTCTCAATCTTTGAACCGCATGAATGGTAGCTAAGGAAATCTTCTCCACATGGGAATAATGGATCTATGCATCTATAAGGTTTTGGCTCAGATAATATATGACATGCTCCTGGGGCTCCTCATCCTCTTGAACCAAAACCATACCAATCGTCTCCATGGACGCGGTCACATAAAGTATAAAGTCACAGCTATAGTCAGGTGGACTAATCACCGGGGCCGATGCTAAGGCTCGCTTAAGTGCATCAAAGGACTCCTGGGCTCACTCATCCCAACAAAAGGTAGTGTCCTTCTTCAAAAGACGCATAAAGTCAAATTGGAAAAATTCACAATGAATCTCCGTAAGAAGTTTGCCATGCCTTGCAAACATTGAAGATGTCTAATTTTTTTCGGGGGAGACAATTGAAGTATTGCCTCAACCTTTAAAGGGTTGACTCTTATACACTCTTTGGAGACAATGAACCCTAATAAGTGACCAGACTTCATGCAAAAGATGCACTTGTGAGGATTTAACCTAACCAAATAATGGCAGCACCTTTCAAACACTAATCTCAAATGGTAGGAATGATGCATTCTCATACGATGATGAGTAGCAAGGTCATCCAAAAAGACTTCAATAATCGATTTGAGATCATGGAATATTAAGGTCATAGGCCTCTGAAAAGTGGCTCCGGTGTTTTTAAGGCTGAAGGGAATCTTCCGATATGCAAAGGTACCCCAAGGAAAAATGAAAGCAGTCTTATGTTGGTCCTCGGGTTTAATCTGTATCTGATTGTATCTGGAAAATCCGTCCATAAAAGAAAATACCTCGCTTCCCACACATTCATCCAAAATCTGATTGACAAATGGTGTGGGAAAATTATCTTTAGGATAGGCACGATTCAAGTCACAAAAATCAGTGCATATGCGGATCGTTCCCTGCTTCTTATCAACTAGAACAGGGTTTGAAACCCACTCTGTCAAGGGAACGGGATAGATAAAACTGGCATTCAACAAATTTTCTATCTCATCCTTAATCGCCGGTGGTTTCCTAGGATTCACTGCACGCAAATGTTGTCAAACAGGCTTAGCATCGGGATATGTTTTAATTTCATGTTCAACAATGCGAGGGTCGATACTTGGAATTTCTTCATATGACCAAGCAAATACATCACAAAATTATTTGAATAGCTCGGTATACTCTTGAATCTCAACATGGGAACATTCTACCCCAATATAGACATTCTCAATCTTGCCAGGAGTGTGAGAGATATTGATAGGAATGGTAGGAGATATATTTTCCATGTTTCCATCACCCATCGGACCAGGAGATATTAATGAAACCATGGGACTACCAATTCTCTCACTAAGAATCTCCCTATAGTCTTCACACTCCAAACGATCAAACTCAAGAAGAAAATAAGATCTATGATGCAACTCTTCCCAAGGTGGCTCAACCCTAGACATAGCCTCAATAATAGCCTCTTCTGAAGGAAAAACACTATCAAGGCAGTCATTTGTGTGAGAAGACTGCATTTCCCATGCAGACAGCACATAAGGGTCCTCCTCCTATGTCCATGGAGAGGAAGAACTAGGCTCTACAACAGATCCAAGATTAGCTTGATATGCTATCATAGTTGCAGGCAATGAAACATCTGTTTCGATGGGCTCACATGAAGGATTCGATGTAGGAAGAATCCAAGGATCCTCCATATGGTTTGTGCAAAAAGACACCGATCTCACAGATGAAAAAACCTCACCAGAACTAGACCCTATCATAAGGACGGGTGCAGGACAACCAAAGCTTCCCATAAGAGATGGATACGTGCCAACACCCACACTCCCAGTTGCCGGTTGAGAGTGCTGGACAATCGGGATAGAAGCTCCCGAAGATGTGGTAACAGGCAGATTATTGAATGATGCTTGATCAATCATAACTATCTTCCCATTAAATGAAAAGCATACAACTCAAAATAGAGAAGAAGCTACGGCTTGCATACTGTACATCCAATTCCTTCCCAGCAACAAATTGTAGTCAAGGGGCGCATCAACCACCTCGACCTCTATCGTAATGGTATTTCCTCCCAAATGGACCTTAAGAGAAGGAATATTGGCATGTGGTCGAAATGATATTCCATCAAAAGTAGTCAACATGGTAGCGAATTTAGACAACTCAAGGGAACCCAAACCCTTCCAACATGCCAAAGACATCACGGAAGCAGCAGTTCCTTCATAAATCACAGTGCGTTTGATAGTCATGTTAAGAAATTCTATGTGAATTAAGAAAGACACATAGTAAGGCAAGCGAGGCTGAAGTCCCATGTTTTCAAACTTGATGATAGAGGAAGAATTATCATCATTAACACCAAGAGCAGAAAGCAAAGCTTTCCTTTGCGAAGGACAACTCTGAAGTACTTTGAGTGCCGACATCGTACAAGGAGTGTGGCCCAAATCCTCTACAATAGAATAGTTCTGGGCGGCTTGGGCATTAGGATTGTGCCCTAAATGCTTAAGGACTCCCTTAGGAATGTGAGGAGCAAATTCAGGTTTATCCACAGGTTTTTCAATACGCAAAGGACTCTTAGGTGGAGTAGGTTCCTTTCCAAGGTCTGGTTGTGACGAACCATAGTCCTTCACATGAGTCATAACCTTAGCAGCGCACACCATATTGATGCAACCATGACCACTACAAGCCTCCGACGGATCTTGATCCCCACCAGATTGATCATGGGTCCTTGATTTCATGTTTTGATTATGAGGTAAAGGGTTGGTTAGCACAGCTGGGCCCTACCCTATGAATCTCGAGGCTTCTATCCGAGGGCACAAGTGAGTGAGGTGATCATCCTTACACAACTTGTAAGGAAACTTAACCTTACATTTAGGTTTCTTTTCCCCCCCAGCATTTTAGGCATTCTTGTCATTAGAGTTGGCATTTTAATTCTTATTCCCACCCTTACGATTGTTTTTACCCTTCTTTTTATTCCTTCTGAGTTGCTGGTTACCCTTCTAGTCCGACGATTGTACCACAAGCACACTCGCCGTTTAGGTGGGTTGAGACGAAGCCGTGGCTTGTCCCGAGGTAGATTGGTTGATAGATAATTGACTGACCTTTTTCACAACCAAATCTATAGGTTTGGTACTCATACAACCAACAATTCCATAAACATGTGGTCTCGGTTTTACCTTAGGGTCAAAACTAGAACGCGGAGCATTAGGAATGATCTCATATAACAAACTGGACTGAGCATAAATCAAGTCCAATTACTATTCCCTAAAAATGGCTTGTTCCTCGTTCTAAACTCTGGATGTAGAAACATCCTTTTCTATATAAGTTAGTAACGATTTAAGGAACCACTTGAGGAGAAAATCCAGCAGTATGAAGGCTTTAATCAATCTCTTCCATCTAGGTGACTCTTGGATATGGTCTGAGATATGCGTGGCGTTATCCTACCAAAATGTTGACAAGAGTTCAGTACCAATGTCGTAACACACTGGTAGCTAGAAGTGGTTGATAAAATTCATAGCTAGGTCATTGAACAAATCGAATCCCCCCCTAGGTAGCTCTATGTACCATTTCGCGGCAGGCCCGATGAGGGTGCGTTGAAATAGCCTTAAACGGATCGAATCATCGTGTAAGGAATTAGAAGAGCACCATAGGTGAAATGTAGTAACATGTTCACTTGGATATTCTCCTGGTTTTCCCTCAAACTTGGGAATATCTGAGGGAAGCTTCGTAGGGACAGCTGGCCAAGCCAGGTCATAAGATACCAGATTGTTCGTTAGTCTCAACAAGTCAGGAAGATTTAACGTTGCGAGGAAAGGGAGCCTAGGTTGAGTAGGTCTATGAGGCACTCCCTGATAATTTTGGTTCACATAGGGTTGATGAACGTAACCACCATGGCCATGGCCATAGTAGCCTCCTCCCTTTTGACCCGTGTAGGGTAGCATGGAAGCACCGTAATGTGGTGTACCTTGACTATGTGGAGCTACAAAGCCATAATTAGGAGAGTAAGCAGGTTGTTGATACCCATACCCATTAGGTGAATAACTTTGTGCATACTGCAGTCCATAATATGGTCTATAAGAAGCCCATGAAATACCCCATGAGAAACTCCATAGGTAGGAATAGATGTTTCAGAAATAGCAGTATGACCTCCAAAATTAGGAATACGACCTCCCGATACAATAGGAGGTACTTGACTCTGAGAAACAATGACGTGAGTAGCAGCAGTATGTACATGAATCGTAGCAACATTCCAGCCTGAAGGACCACATGAATGTGGGGGAGGAATAGCATTCGAAGAATTAGAATAGAGGACGAAGGGACATGTGAAATCACATAAGTGGTATTCCCTACAGTCACTCGTCTAGGCTCTGGTATTCGAGTAGGATCACTAGCACTAGGTTTAGGACGAATATGTGATGTGACCTCCATCGTCAGGATGGAGGGTGTAATGTGACTCGAGTTCCCAAATCTCTCCACATGAAAGTGACTAGGAATGCCCCCAGGCATAGTGTTAGGTTCAAACTTTTACTTGGCATGCAGTACCGAATCATGTGTAGGAATACCAGACATATTATAACTACCATAACTAGTGCTTGCAGGTTCATGATGAGTCTCGTCACCCAACATCCAATACCAGCAACCTGAGAATGAGGGATCATACCTAGAGTGTGTAGGTACATCGTGTGAAGGATCATACCCAGAGTGTGTAGGTATATCAAGTGAAGGATCATATGTAGGGGTAGGCTCTTCTTCTTCAACCTCATGAAGTGAAGAAGGTAGCTCAGGAATTTCATCTTCATGATCTCCCATCCTGTGTGAATCAATGTGAGTATGAGTCTGTCTGGACCGCCTACTTCTCTCTCCCAAAGGAGGAGGAGATGTAGAAGGCGGAAGTCCTTCTAAATGATGAGAACAATGAGGAGCCACACCCGAATCCACAATGACCCAAAAAAAGAAAAATACTCTCTAAATTATGCAAACCCTAGGCAAGATAACGTTCACAGAGCATACACCAATATAATCTAAAGCTAATCACAAGCAAACAAGGGTAGGATATGTGAGCTCCCGAATGAAGCAGGTATGTCTCACCTAGGAGAGGCTTGAGACTCCCATACACAATAAGCGGAGGTTCGTAACCAATTATTGTGGCCCTCAGCTTCAACACATATAGCAACTGTGCTGCCTGAACCCAACTTGGCTGGGACACCCGCAGAATAACCCCTGCAAAGTACCCCCTCGATAACCTAGATAAGGAAACTAAGGTCACCTCAATATAATCAATGCTCAGGCGGATAGCCTTGGGCGGGATTGACCGTATGGGCAGGGTAGCAAAGGCCGAAACTCTTGAAAGAGCCCCTAGATATGAATACAATCCTGGAAATATCTCTGGTCCTACTCAATTAAGACTAGGGGTCATCCCAATAAATAACTGCTCACACTGCCTCGTGCTTAACTCCCTTGTAAGAGTAGGATCCTGAGAAACACTAATTATACCAATGAATTTCACACTCTCACCTGGACAGACACATACATGTTGTTGTTTAGTGGTCTTGGAGAATTTACTCACAATGAACTATTCCAAGACCCTAAAACCTAATCTTGTTGGTGTACCCTATCAAAGAAAATAGTGTAATCCATTTTAATTAAGCATTGGTTTTATTTGGATTTATTACTCAAAAAAGGTAGATGGTCGTGCAACCAATGGTGTTATGACGCAACATGATGTAAAATGCACACCTAACAATCAATGCAAATGCATTGTGTCGAATGAAAAATAGGGCATGCTACTACAAGTAATGCAAAATTCTTCTTCAAATGTGAAATGCAGTCTTTCCTATATGAAATCCTAACTAGTACTTCTCTAAGAAAACCTAGTGCAAGTATCATGCAAAGTGCAAAGTGCAATGCATAATGATGCAAAGAAGCAAATATTTTTGGATTTTTTGAATAAAAATGAGATACTAAAGCAAAAGAATGATTCTACTACCCCCAGACTTGGAAAGCACAATCAAAAAACACTCACACAAAGTACTAAGGTAAAATAAATCTAATGCACTAATCCCAAAAAAAAAAATCGAAAATGCAATGACAAGAACATTCTTAAAAAGAAATTTACCCTAAACAAAGGTGTCTTTGGTCAGAAACAGAGGTGTATACAGACTCTAGTAGTATCAAAGGACACTCAACAATCATCAAAATTCACCCAACAACAATCAATCTTCCTCTAGAAGTAAAAACTAAGGGCATATGCGACTGTTCACAGTAAACCCACGTATGTACGCAGATATAGCGGTCAAAGCCATGTGTATATGTGACTGTGAGTAAAAAACTCATGTACAAGAAGAGAAATGTATAAAAATGAAGGCAAATGGATAAACTAAGACAAAATTCACACCAATCAGACACTACCAGGAAAACATGCCCCCATACCCGACTCAGAAATAGAGAAATAAGAGCAATTCAAGAACATTGAATGCCGATAAAACCCCCAAAGGAAAACTACTAGGAACTCCTCAGTAAAGTCACCAATTCTGTTACGGAGAGAAATTCCTATGGCTTGGGGTACCACAATAGATAGCTTAACTCTAGAAATCAATACTTTCCTATATGCAGGAGAAACCAAACAACTAACACTAAAGGATCTCGATTCGTACTTTATTCTGGATGGTTGATGTAGATCCCCGTTGAGCTTTCCAACTTCAGCTTGAATTGATAAATTGCTTCCTCAACATTCCATAAACAAGACAAGCATACTATATATAATTGTGTTAGCTCTACTCTAGCATATATAATCAATAACATATAAGCATTTGAAATCATCCATGGATAAAATATTCATTCAAACACACATTATTGGAGAGGAAAAGATATTTTTATTAATATAAAATTAGAGATTACAATGAATACAACCTCTGTCGGCACGTCTGCGAATCGGAGAAACCGAGTCCCCCACTTGGGCCTCCACCACTTCAATCCTCCATCTCTCGATTGCAAGCTCACAAGCAAAAGATAAGCTTGGGAAGAATACAAAAGTGCTCCAAGGGACAAAGGGGATGTAGACTCAAGCACAAGTTCTGGAAACAATTGACTATAGTTCTCTTGCTCTCAATTACTCATGCCTTCAATGTATCCAAAGGGTTCCTTATATAGCTCTTCAATGGGGTAATGAAAGGTCGAATCTGAGCGATCTCAAGGCATATGGAAGGCTAGGAGACAAGTGAGTTGGATCCACATCAAGGAAAACTCCAAAAGAATTTGGCCTTTTGCACACATCCCGATGTACATGGTTTTAGGGGTCAAACCCGCGTATATACATGATAAAGGGTTTAAAAGTCGCGTATGAAAACGTTTACATGTTTTTAGGGATGATCAAGGAAACATCAAAAAAACGAAAATGGTCCATGGGGTCTAAGGAGTCTGCATAGGGATAGGGAAGGCCATAAAAGTGTGATTCACCATGTGTGGTAAAATCAACTATAACACTGGTCATATGAGGAGATGCCAGGCATTGATCCATCTATAGTCAAGCATGAGATCCGAGCATACCCTGACGCTAAACCTGTTTGGAAAAAGTTGAGACCTGTTAACCCACGTAAAGCGGTGGCAGTGAAGGTTGAAGTGGAAAAAATGCTGAAAGCCGATTTTATTTATCCCATAGCTTTGACGGAATGGGTATCCAACCCTATTCTTGTTGATAAGAAGCAAGGTACCATACACGTCTGTACTAAATTTAGAGATTTAATCAAAGCTTGTCCTAAGGACAACTATCCCATGCCATTTATAGACCAAATTATTGATGCTTGCGCGGGAAGTGAAGTATTTTCATTTATGGATGGTTTCTATGGATATAATCAAATTCAAATAAAACTGGAAGACCAACATAAAAATGATGTCATTTTTCCTTGGGGTACCTTCGCGTACAAAAAAAATTCCCTTTGAATTGAAAAATGCTGGGGAAACCTTTTAGTGGGCAATGAATTTTTCCTTTCATGATATTAAATCCATTGTCGAACCCTACCTTGATGATTTGCCTGCACATTCTCGTAAGAGGATTGAGCATCCAGATCACTTGCGTTTGATATTTGAACAATGCAGATACTATAAAATTCGCTTGAATCCCCACAAGTGTGTCTTCTGTGTTGAGTTAGGGAGACTGCTCGGATTCATTGTTTCTAACAGAGGCATTCAGGTGGATCCGTTAAAAGTTGAGGCCATTATAAATATGCCTCCTCCTCATTCTATTAGGAAACTTCAGAGCCTGCAAAGAAAGTCCAATTTCCTTTGACATTTCATTGTAAACTATGCCAAGATTATTAAGGGTTTCATGCACTTGTTAAAATAGGACACCCCATTTGTATGGGATGAAACTACACAACTTAAATTCGGCGCATTGAAAAAATCTTTGTTGTCGGCACCATTATTGCATTCGCCAGATTACTCTAGGGATTTTATATTGTATCTGGTCACGTCCGAGTTGACCATAGGGGTGGTCTTAGTCCAGGAGGATGATAGGCTCCAAGAGCATGTCGTTTACTATCTTAGTTGTGCTTTAGCCGGACCTGAACTGAGGTACTCCCACATCAAGAAGTTGGCCTTAGCAGCTGTTTATGCTGTTCAGAGGTTACGTCACTACATCTTACTAAGGACTACAGTGGTAGTGGCAGATGTCAATATTTTTCAATATGTTTTGTCCCGACGGATAGTTGGAGGCAAATTCAACAAATGGATAGTCATTCTCCAAGAGTTTGACTTGGATTTTGAATCTGCCAAATCCAAAAAATCCTTAGTTTTTGCCGAGATTATTGCAGAGTTTCCAGTATGTTAAGTCATGAATTTGTTTTCTTGAGTCTTATATTTTGCTTGTGATTTTTGTTTGAAGCTTGCTCATTTGCTTATTTTTAGGAAATTTTGGTTTAAAGTGAAATTTTGATTTTTGCTTTTAGGTTTTCATTATGTTTTGTTTTTCTTATGGTTCTGAAGGGTTCTATAGGACATATGTTGATTAAAGGTTTCACAAATAAACACTAAGATCAAATTTTACCATATAAACCTTATTTAAAATGGAATTAATGGTTAAAAAACACCAAATTTGGTTTTAAAACTTTCTTGTAGCGCAACGGTAAAATTTTTACACTGAGGCGCCACAAGAATATCGCGGGTACTAAATTTGTCGGTTTTTGTGCAAAATTCTCCCATTATTTCGCTCCTGGATGACTAATCACATGTGTAGATAGGTTGGATATGTGTTTCATCGAAGATAATCATGCAAACAGGTGTGGTCTATGTCGTGAGGAAGATCATGGCAGTCAGAAGTTAGGGCTTGGCAAATCATGACAGACAAAGGAATGAGGCGAGATTGATGGGAAAGAGGTTCTCCACATAGGCATTATAAAGCTGGTGGAGAATTTGAAAGACGACAAATTACTTAGAATCTGGAATTTGCAGTTGAAGAAGGGAATTTAAGGTTCTCTCAGCGTGACAGTTGGAAGTAAGCTGAAGACTAGAGGACACCTGGACGGCTAAATTTGACATTCAGATAGTCTAAGGATCAAATTTAAACACCTGCAGCAAGCCGGGAGTTAGGTATTCTGCGTGACTTTGGTCACGGCCTGCTAAATTGGGGGTATTTCTATTAAGGCTTGTTATGTTAAATTGATTAAAGAAAGCAGAAATTCATGTTTTTAACCAACTCCCAACGGTGAGAGATCAGTCTAAAAGGTCGAAATGAACATCTTGGATGTTAGTTAAGTTCAGCAGCAGCTTTGTTATATATTTTTGGTGCTCTGTTTGACCTAAGTTACCTAAGCTCGGTATAAAACATTCCCTACATTGACAATAGAACAAATTGTATAAAATCAAGGACAATTGGCCAGGGAAAATACAAAGGAGAGCTGACTCTAAAAACTCTAAAAACTGGAAGAAAAAAGGGTTGTTAAGTCACTAACAGTTTCTTAAAATTACACAGAAACATCATTAAGCCTTGGGAAAGCATATGAATAAAAGTGGGAAGACCAACAGGGCTAAACCCACTGAGCTGAATTAGATAGACAAGTTTCCTGGATGTGCAGAACTTTTTGAGAATGGTAGATGGTTGGACTTCTTTAAGAATATTGATGGATATAACACCGAAGTTTCTCATAAATTTGCTCAATGTTATAACCAAGATGCAGTATCATTTGAAACTCTGAAATTCAAATTAACTGTAGAGTTGGTGGCTGAAGCAATAGGAGTCATGAATGAAGGAGAGCTTTGGTTCAAAAATGTGCCATTTAACTTCAATGCCCAAAGGTATCTTTTGCCTGGAATTATTCTAGATTGGAGTAAGGGAGTGCTCATCCAGAATTTCAGAGCTGAATGGGTAGAGTCCATCAAGATTCTACAAAGCTACACTACTTGTGAAGGGAGGTATGATTTTGTCTTCAAGTATCATTTCAGGTTCCTTCAGCACCTTGCTGGTGAATCAAGGATGAGTCTCCCTTTCTTCCTATTAAAGAGTTTGTAGAAAATCTCAAGTAGGATCAAGGAGCATCATGACCACACTACACAGTCCATTTTTCATCATGGATTGATCAAGCTTATTATCAGCACTATTCTGCAAAGAGAAGGAAATACTTGGGAATCCAACAAAGGTAAAATCAAAGGAAAGAAACCATTCAAGACAGTAGAAGAGTCCAGCCTCACCGAAACCAAACTATCTGCTGTGTTTTTGGAACTAAGAGGTGAAATGTTGAAGGAACAATAGAAAGAAGAAATGGAAGCTTCTTATTCAGAAAATAAGTTGTTGATGGATGAAAATGCACCTGATGAAATAGATAATCAAGAAAATCCAAGTGTTCATGGTGTTTCTACAGGGATGCTGCCTGAGGATGATGACATCTTCAGAAAGTTGAATATCCCATGGCTGCCTAGTGAACTTCAGAATACAACTGGAGGCAAGGTTTTTGACTCAAAAAAGGAAAATTTGCAAAGAACCATCAAACAGTATACGCATCAAATGGAGTACATGCAAGAAACAAATGATGGTTTGATCATATCTAATAGAAAAATCAGGGAAGACCTAGGAGAGGTGAATGATCATTACCAAGAGCTTATTGCAGTCTCCAAAGAGGCGCTAAAAAGGAAAAGAAACTCAGATTTACAACGTGTAGAATTGAAACAGACTGTCAGAAGCCTACAGCAGTAGAATGAGGATCTTATTAAAAGAATGACAGATATGGAAGCTGAGCAGCAGAAAGCTAAGAAAAAGGCCCAAGCCTTAGATGAGATAGATTTATTGGCAGAAGCTGCTAAAGACCTTTGAGCATTGTTAGCTAAAACAGTTACTTGTTATGTTTTTGAGGAATACTTTATTTTGTAATTATTATTTTGACATTATCCTATCGATGAGTAGGCTAAAAACAGTTAGGGTTTAGACTCTAACTGATTTTTTGAAAAGCAGTATTTAGGAAAGTCTCAAAGAGGACAAAGGGTTCGATTTTTGGCTGGCTTAAGGAGGTCTCTTGACTTGTTTATGAGCTAAGTACTTAAACTCTCATGTGTATTTGATGAACAGAATTATGAAATATATGATCCATATTACCCTTCAGTCTGTGTTTTGGCTTCATTTCTAGCTTGTTTAGCTACATAATTGATAATTTCATTGCTGGTTTATATTCTTTATGCTTTTAATGCTTGTCAATTGTGGATGAACTTCAAAGTTATGTTCTATTGGTACATGATTATTATATTATGCATCTCTGTTCTTCTTTACTTGTGATTCAGTTCCTATTTGGCTTATGAATCTATTCCCTTTTTGTCACCAAACTTCACAACCAGAAAAACCTTTTAGAAACCCTAAAACCCTAGTTTTGCTTGATTGAATATTTGAGATTGTGTTGGCTTGTTTCTTTGTAGTCTGGAAACAATTTCTGGCAAAAACATATTTGGCGCCGTTTCCAGGGAATGAAGTTGAAAACATATTTTTCCCTGGGATACTTTTCTTTTCACTGGTTATAAGAGGTGAACTTAAACCAGCACATTTTTAAGGCTACTTTTCACCAGTTTGTCACAGTGGCTACTAGGGGAGTTGGAACTAGAAACAGACGTATTTCACCATTGCAGTTGGGTGTTACAAATCCTGAATAGATATTGAAGATAGCAAGGAATATTAGAAGGTCTCAGTCATTACCATCCCTATGTGACCCTGACCAGTTGGGTGGTTCATCACCTTCACTTGTGTTGAGAAAAGAAGAAGAAACTTCACCTTGGTTAAAACCTATAATTCCTGACAGTAGTTTCCAATTTTTCATTGATCCTCAATATTTCAGAAAAGCTAAAACAACTTCTCCTGGTAAGATACCTCTTTTTCAGTTGAAATTAGTGTTATAGCAGATTTCACCACACTAGGTGAATCACACATTGTATGGCCTTCCCCTGTCCTGCTGCAGACTCATTAGCCCCTATGGACTATTTTTTGTCTTTTGATATATCATTGACCATCCCTAAAAACATTAGAAAAATGATATACGCGGCCTTTTCCCCAATAACCGCATACATACGCGGATATTCCCTATATAGTCGCATACATCGGGATGTGTACATAATCCAAAATCCTTTGGAGCGTTCCTTGACTTGGATCCGACTCATATGACTCCTGGCCTTCCATATGCCTTGAGATCGCACGGATTCGACCTTTCAGTATCCATTTGAAAAGCTATATAAGGAACCCATTGAGACATTGAAAGCATAAGAGAGAATTGAGAGTATCGAAACTATAGTCCATTGTTTCCAGAACTTATGCTTGAGTCTGCATCCCTTTGTCCCTTGGAGCACTGTTGTGTTATTCCCAAGCTTGCCTTTTTCTAGTAAGCTTGCTATCGAAGTGATGGAGGATTGAGGTGGTGGAGGCCCAAGTGGGGGACTCAGTTTCTCCGGTTCGTAGACGTTCCGTCATAGGTTGTCACTTGTAATCTTTGATTCATATTAATAGAAATATCTTTTCCTGTCCAGTAATGTGTATTTGAATGAATATTGTATCCATTGGAATATGTCAAATGCTTTTACATTATTGATTATATATGCTAGAATAGATCTAACACCATGAAATATAGTATGCTTGTATTGTTTACTTGTTGTTGAGGACGTGCTATAACAATTCAAGCTGAAGATTGGAAAGCTCAACGGGGATCTACTTCAACCGTCCGGAATAAGGTATGAGGTTCGATCCTTTAGTGTTAGATGTTTTTATTTCTATTGCATATTGGGAAAGATTGATTTCTGGAGTCTAGCTGTCTGTTGTGGTACCCCAAGCCATAGGAATTTCTCTCTGTAACAGAATTGGGGACTCTGCTGGGGAGTTCCTAGTAATTGTCCTTTGGGGGTTGATCTTTTGGCATTCAATGTATTTGAATTGCTCTCTCTCTCTTGTTTCTGTGTGGGGTATGGGGGCATGTATGCCTGGTAGAGCCTGATTGGTGTGAATTTAGTCTCAGGCTGTCTGTTTGCCTTGAATTTGTGCATCTTTTTCTTCCTATACGCGGGTTTGTCACTTACAGTCGCGTATACATGTGGTTTCCCCTGGGATTGCCGCGTATACACGCGGGTTCACTGCGCACAGTCACGTATACCCTGGTTTTTACCTTTTTGTGGAAGATAGTGGATTGCTAGGTGAATTCTGTTAGTTGCTGACTCTCCTTTGGCACTGCCTGAGTCTGTTAATACCTCTGTTCTTGACCAGAAATGTTTTTTTTTAGCCTAAATTTTTTCTTTTAGGAAAGTTCTTGTCATGGCATCTTTGATTTTTTGTTTGAGATTAGTGCATTAGAGTCCTTTTGCCTTAGTTCTTTGTTGGAATGTTGTTTATGTGTGCTTGTAGAGTCTGGGGTGGGTAGAATCATTCTTTTGCTTTTTGCATCTCTTTATTTTCAAAAAATCCAAAAACATTTACTTATCATCATGCATTGCATTATGCATTTTGCATTGTACTTGCATTAGATCTAGATTTGCTTTGGAGTAATAGTTAGGATTTCATATAGGGAAATTTGCATTCAGCATTTGAAGAAGAAATTGTGCATTCACGTAGTACGCATACCCTGTTTTCATGGACACAATGCATTTGCATTGATTGTTAGGTGTGCATATTACTTCTTGTTGCATCATAACACCATTAGTTGCACGACCATATCCTATTTTTGAGTAATAAAGCCAAACTAAAATCAACGCTAAATAAAATGAATTACACTCTTTTCTTTTCTAGGGTGCACCAACAAGCTTAGGTTTTAGGATCTTGGAATAGTTCATTGTAAGTTAATTCTCCAAGATCACTAAACAACAACAACTAGGTGTCTGTCCAGGGAGTGTGTGAAATCCTTGGTATAACCAACGTTCTCAGGAAACTCCTCTCAAAAGGGAGTCAAGCACTAGGTAGTTTGAGCGGTTGTTGATTGGGATAACCCCTGGTCGAGAACTGTGTAGCACCGGCGATATAGCCAGGATTGTATTCGTATCTGGGGGCTCTTTCGGGAGTTTCAGTCTTTGCTACCCTGCCCATACGGTCAATCCTGCCTGCGACTATCTGCCTGAGCGTTGATTATATTGAGGTGACCTTAGTGACCTTACCTAGGATATTGAGGGGGTACGTGTAGAGGTTATTCTCCATGTGTCCCGGCCAGGTTGGGGTCGAACAGCACAGTCGCTTTACGCATTGAAGCTGAGGGCCACAATAATTGGTTTTGAACCTCCGCTTGTGGTGACAAGGGCCTCTCAAGCCTCTCCTAGGCGAGACATACCGGACACATTCGGGAGCTCACTTATCCAGCCCTTGTTTGCTTGCTTTTGGCTTTAGATTTTATAGTGATTGCTCTGTGTATGCTAGTTGACCTAGGGTTGACGTAAATAGAGAGTCTTTTCTTTTTTGTTGAGTCATTGTGGATTCGGGTACGGTTCCGCGCTGTTCTCGTCGGTTAGCAGGACTTCCACCTTCCACTTATCCTCCTCCTTTGGGAGAGGGGCCTAGACTGTCCAGGCAGACTATGTCACACACTGATTCACACACCATGGAGGATCATTCAGAGACTATTCCTGAGCCACCTCCTCCCATTCATATTGACGATGGGGAACTTACTCCTACATACGATCCCTCACCTGACCTAGCTGAGATCGGTCCTGTTATTTCCCAGATAGGATCTTTGCATGATAGACCTACTCACTCTAGGGCAGATTCTCCATTGACCCGTTACTGGTATGGAATAACGGATGATGCCGAGACTCACTTTGACCCTCCTAGCACTAGCTACGGTAGTTATGTTACGACTGGTTTTCCTATGCACGATTTGACATTTCATGTTGAATCTGATTTTGAGCCTACCACTATGCCTGGGGGAAATCCCATGCCTTACCTTGCGGAGAGGTTTGGGAGTACTAGTCACATTGCACCTTCCATCCTGGCAGTGGAAGTTCCATCTTATATACCTTCTAGGTCTAGATTTAGTGATCTGATAGGGATAGGCACTAGTACATTTCTTCTTATAGATATTCCTTCATCCTCGCTTCCGAGTTCTTCAAATGTAAACCTTCCACCTTACTCTCGGTCCTTCGAGTCGGCACGTAGCTACAAGTCAGATCTATACTGCGGTTACTAGACCAGTTGTGTCTCAAGCCTACATACCACCCGTGGTTTCAGGAGGTTATGTTCATGTCTCTAGAGGTCAGATTACTACTTCCATGACATATATCCCTACTTCCGGTATGTATATTCCTACTTCCGGAACGTATCTTCCTACCTATGGAGTGTCTCATGGGGCATCGCAAGCGATGACCTATGGACCCTACTATGGGGTGCAATATGGACAAATCTCTCCACCTTATGGAGGCAGGTATTCACAACCTGCTTACTCTCCTAACTATGGCTTTGTAGCTCCTACTAGTCAAGGTCCACCTCATTATGGTACTTCCACGCCACCCTATACGGGTCATATAGGAGGAGGTCACTATGGCCAAGGTCATGGTGGTAATCAATCCTATATGAACCAGGGAGTGGTCCCTAGACCTCATCATCCTAGGCTCCCTTTCCTCACGACACTCAATCTACCTGACTTATCAAGACTTACGAACGATCCTGTGGCTCATGACCCAGCTTGGCCGGCTGTGCCTACCAAGCTTCCTTCGGACATACCTAAGTTTGAAGGCAAACCAGGAGAGGATCCAAGTGAACACGTTATGACATTCCACCTATGGTGCTCTTCCAATTCATTGCATCAGGACTCAGTCCGCTTGAGACTATTTCAACGCACCCTTACAGGGCTTGTGGCGAAATGGTATATAGAGTTACCTAGGGGTTCCTTTACTTTGTTCGACGACCTTGCGATGACTTTCCTTAATCACTTCCAGCTACCAGTACGCTATGATGTTGGTACTGAACTCTTGTCGACATTTTGGCAAGATAAAGCCACCCATATTTCTAATCATATTTAGGAGTGGCGTAGACGGAAGAGATTAATCAAAGCCTTTATACCGCCGGAATTCCTCCTTGAGTGGTTCCTCAAATATTTATTGCCATATATCACAAAGGATGTTTCCACATCCGAAGTGTAGAATGAGGAACAAGCCATCTTTAGGGCGCAGGAACTAGACTTGATCTATGCTCAGTCTGGTTTGTTATATGAGATTATACCTAACGCTCCTCGTTCGAGTTTTGATCCCAAGGTCAAACCTGGACCATATGCCGATGGCATTGTGGGTAGTGCAAGTAAGAAACCTGTAGGTTCGGTTGTGAAACAAGTTGCTCAGTTGTCTATCAACCAATATGCATCGGGACAAGCTACGGCTTCATCTCAGCCCGCCCAAGCGGCGAATGTACTTGCTGTGCAATCGTCCGACCAGAAGGGTAACCAGCAACCGAGACGAAATAGAAAAAAGGGTAAAAACAATAATAAGAAGGGTGGGAATAAGAATGAGAATGCCAACAATAATGACAAGAACAATAAAAATGCTGGGGGGGACAAGCAGAATAAACGTAAGGTTAAGTTTCCTTGCAAGCTTTGTAAGGACGATCACCTCACTTACTTGTGCCCTAGGATGGATGAAGCTTCGAAGTTCATAGCACAGGGCCCAGCTGTGTTAACAAACCCTTTACCGCATAACCAGAATATGAACTCGAAGTCCCATGATCAATCTAGTGATGAAGATCCAGCTGAAACTAGTGGTCGTGGGTGCATTAATATGGTCTGTGCCGCGAAAGTTGTGACGCATGCGAAAGATTATACTTCGTCACAACCCAACCCAGGTAAAGAACCTGATCCACTAGGAACCCCTTTGCGCATTGAGAAACCTGCTGATAAACCTGAGGCCACACCTCGCATTCCTAAGGGGGTACTTAAGCGTTCGGGTCATAACCCAAATGCCCGAGCCGCCCAGAATTATTCAGTTGTCGAGGACTTGGGTCATACTCCTTGTGCGATGTCTGCATTGGAAGTGCTTCAGAGTTGTCTGTCGCAAAGGAAGGCTTTGCTTTCCGCTCTTGGTGTGAATGGTGATGATTCTTCCTCAGTGATCAAATTTGGAACCGCAGGACATCAGCCTCGCTTGCCCTACTATGTTTCCCTTTTGGTGCATGTAGAATGTCTTAATATGATCGTCAAGCGTACTGTGATTGACGAGGGCGCTGCTGCTTCTGTGATGTCTTTGTCTTGTTGGAAGGGTCTTGGTTCTCCTAAGTTGTCAAAGTCTACGACCATGTTAACTGCTTTTGATGGGAGATCATTTAGGCCGCACGGTATCCTTCCTTCTCTTAAAGTCCGTTTGGGAGGGAAGACCGTTGCGATAGAGGTTGAGGTGGTTGATGCGCCCCTTGACTACAATCTCTTACTGGGAAGGAATTGGATGTATAGTATGCAAGCCGTTGCGTCTTTCGTGTTTTGCGTTGTATGCTTTCCTCATAATGGGAAGATTGTAATGATTGATCAGATGGCATTAAAGAATCCGCCTGTTACTGCATCTTCAGAAGCTTCGGTTCCGAAAGTTGAACATTCCCAGTCGGCAACTGGGAGTGTGGGTGTAGGCATGTATCCATCCCTCATGGGAACCTTTAGTTGTCCTGCACCCGTCCTCATGATAGGATCTAGTTTCGATGGTGCTTCGACATCTACGAGATCAGTGCCCTTTTGCACAAGTCATATGGGAGATCCTTGGATTCTTCCTTCACCGAGTCCTTCGAGTGAGGCCATTGCGACGAGTGTGCCGTTGCCTGCAGTCATGATAGCTTACCAAGATAATCTCCAGTCTGCTGTAGATCCTTGTTCTTCCTCTTCGCGGATGGAGGAGGAAGACCCCTATGTGCTTCCAGCATGGGCAGTACAGTCTTCTCATGCCCACGACTGCCTTGATACGGTTTTCCCTTCAGATGAAGCGATCATCGAGGCTATGTCGGGAGTTGAGCCACCATGGGAGGAACTTCATCATAGATCATACTTCCTTCCAGAGCTTGACCTTTTGAAGCATGAGGATTATAGGGAGATTCTTAGACAGAAAGTTGGTAGACCCATGATTCCATTAAGCTCTCCTGGTCAGATGGCTGATGGAAACATGGCAAACATATCGTCAACTATGCCTATCAACATTTCTCGCAACCCTGGTACAATTGAGAATGTCTACATTGGGGCGGATTGTTCCCAAGATGAGATTCGCAAGTATACCGAGCTGTTCAAGGAATTCCGTGATGTTTTTGCTTGGTCTTACGATGAGATTCCAGGGATTGACCCTCGGATTGTCGAACACTAAATTAAGACTTAGCCCAATGCTAAGCCTGTTTGACAGTGGTTACACATGGTAAATCCTAGGAAAGCACCCGCCATAAAGGAAGATATAGAGAAGCTATTGAAAGCTGGTTTCATCTATCCCATTCCCTTGATGGAGTGGGTTTCAAAACCCGTTCTGGTGGATAAGAAGTAGGGAGCGATCAGTATATGCACTGATTTCTATGATTTAAATCGTGCCAGTCCTAAGGATAACTTCCCCACACCGTTTATAGATCAGATTTTGGATGAGTGTGCGGGTAGCGAGGTGTTCTCCTTTATGGACGGCTTTTCCGGGTATAATCAAATTCAAATTAAACCCGAGGACCAACATAAGACCGCATTCATTTGTCCTTGGGGAACATTTTCATATTGGAAAATGCCTTTCGGCCTTAAAAACGCCAGAGCTACGTTTCAGCGGGAAATGACCTTGATTTTCCACGATCTCAAGTCCATTATTGAAGTATTTTTGGATAACCTCACTGCTCATTCTTGCATGAGGATGCGTCATTCTTATCACTTGAGATTGGTGTTCGAAAGATGCCAGCACTATGTTGTTAGATTAAACCCTCATAAGTGCATCTTTTGCATGAAATCATGTCGGTTGTTAGGATTTATCATTTCGAAAGAGGGTATAAGAGTCGACCGTTTGAAGGTTGAGGCAATACTTCAGTTGTCTCCCCCGTGAAATATTTGTCATCTTTAGTGTTTGCAAGGCATGGTAAACTTCCTACGAAGATTTGTTGTCAATTTCACCAATTTGACTAGAGGTTTCATGCGTCTCCTGAAGAAGGATACTCCCTTTGAATGGGATGAGCGAGCCAAGGAGTCCTTCGATGCACTTAAGTGAGCCCTAGCATCGGCCCCGGTGATTAGTCCTCCAGATTATAGCTGTGATTTCCTATTATATGTGGCCGCGTCTTTAGAGACGATTGGGATGGTTTTGGTTCAGGAGGATGAGGAGCTCCAGGAGCATGTCATATATTATTTGAGCCGAAACCTTATTGACGTAGAGATTCGGTATTCTCATGTCGAGAAGCTTGCCTTAGCTACCGTACATGCGGTGCAGTGTTTGAGACATTATATTCTCCTTCGCCAGACCTTGGTTGTTGCCCATGTCAATCCATTTCATTTCGTCCTCAAGCGTAGGATGATTGGGGGAAAATATAATAAATAGATTATCATCCTAGAAGAGTTTGATCTCGAGTTTGTTTCGGCAAAATTCTTTAATCTTTGCAGAGCTCATATCGGATTTTCTGAGCGAGGCTGAGGAGTCGGTATGTGAAGATATGTTCGTTGATGAACACATTTTATTAATCTCAACAGCTGACCCATGGTACGGGGATATCATAGTATATCTGCAAATGTAGAGGACCCCTACTCACCTTTCGCGAGATGAACGACGTCGATTACATCACGTTTCCAAGAACTACATCATAGTGGATAATACTTTGTACTGTCGTGGAGTAGATTCCCTTTTACGATGTTGTTTAACTCATGAGGAGGCTAAGGTAGTGCTTAATGATTGCCACGGAGGGGCGTGTGGTGGTCATTTATCTGGGCTTGCTACAGCTCAAAATATTTTGAGAGCAGGATATTTCTGGCCATCGATCTTCAAAGATTGTATTGAAGCGGTCAAGAGGTGCCACCCTTGCCAGGTGTTCGCATGTAACATGCGCTCAAAGCCTGCCCCGTTACACCCTATTATCACCGCCGGTCCCTTCACCAAGTGGGGGCTCGAATTTATGGATTGCAACCCAGCTTCGGCTGGGGGGCACCATCATATCATATTGGCTGTTGATTACTTCATGAAATGGGCTGAGGCAATGCCTACAGTAAAATATGATGGTGAGACAGCCGCTCACTTCGTATTCAACCAAATCATCTCTAGGTTCGGGATTCCGAGAGAGCTTGTCACTGACCATGGCTCGCACTTTCAGAACTGTATGATGGAATAGTTGGAATCCAAGTTAGGGTATAAGCAAGAGCACTCCTCTTATTACTATCCTTAAGCGAATGGACAGGTTGAAGCAGTGAATAAATCACTTAAGTCCATTCTCCAACGAACCATCGCACAAAGCAAGACGAACTGACATATTATGTTGTACCCTGCTTTGTGGGCATATCGAACCGCGGTAAAGACTGCCACTGGTTTTTCTCCATATCAGCTTGTTCATGGAGTGGAGTCGAAATTGCCAGTTGAATGCGAGATTCCTTCGTTGAAGTTAGCCATGGAACTCTTACTAGACACTTCACCTTTGGAGGAGCGTTTGGTTCACCTTGAGCAACTCGATGAGCAGCGTAGAGATGCCTTAGTGACTCTAGAGGTTAATAAGCATCACGTAAAGGCCCAATACGATAATTCTATCCATCCGAGAGTGTTTAGTGAGGGAGACTTGGTCCTTTTGTGGGATCAATCGAAAGAACCCTTGGGGGAAGGGAAGTTCAATCCTATGTGACGTGGTCCTTACGTGGTCAAGCGTGTATTAGAGAAGGGTGCCTACGAGTTAGTGGATTACAAAGGGACAGTCTTAGCGGAGCCTAGAAATGGGCTCTATCTTAAAAAATAATATGCATGATCTTTAGCCAAGGCTGTTTTTTGTATATTATTATACAATTTTTTTGCATAGTTAGGTCTTGTTTATCGTGATCGGGTTTGTGATTAGTTTCCATTTCTTGTGGCAGATTTCAATGGAATCTTCCACCTACATAGGATTCGCAGATGGTGCAAGCCATCACACTCAACACTCAGCCTCAGCTGCTTGGGTGATTTATACTCCTATGGGTCATGTACTGTCTTCAGGAGGTGTATGTCTATGGCCATCTTCCAACAATGTTGCCGAATATAGTGCCATTATCAAGCTTCTACGGGATGCCATTTCACATGGTGTTCTCTCTCTTGAGGTACGTCTTGATTTAGAGTTAGTAGTGTTATAGCTCAATGGTTTGTACCATGTTAGAGATCCGACGTTATTGAGGAGATTCTTACGTTTGAGATTGCTAGAATGGCAGTTTGAGAACATAACATATATACACATTCCAAGAAATTATAATCAAATTGCTGACTCATATGCTAACTATATTTTAGATTGGAATTTGTTTCATTCATTAGAAATTAATCATAAACACACCTTTTACACATGTAAATAAATAAACCGATCACCATAAAAAAAAATTATATACATCAAAAATGTGGTAATACATAATGTCATAATACAAAATTGGGGCTTTGAAAGCCACCATCATATACACGGTAGTACAAAATAGATACACTCCCGGGTGTCTAGTCCTGTGGAGGTGGATGAGGGTTGTGATCATGATATGTCACCATGGCTCTAGCTAGCCACTGGAATAAATGCACCCATGCGCGTGGTACACCCACCACCTGTCTCTGCATAGCCTCAGGTAAGTCCTCGACTTGCGCCATGGGAATCCTGTGAGTCAGTCGCACGAAGTTGGTATGGATGCTTTGGAGCGTTCTCTCCGCATCCACACCGGTGATATTGTCTCCTCTTCCCCTCCGTCTATGACATGGGAATCCCTCTGGTCGCCGTGGTCCCACATCTGCACATGAATGGTAGATGTCATTATGTATTGTCACCCAAAACCATGTCTTTTTGATTCCATTAATCAAGAAAACAAAAAAAAATTAAATACTTCAAAAATTTTAAAAAGTGTAAGGGTCGAGATTCGTTACCTATGTCTCCATATGCTGACCCTGGTGGTAATGGCATGTCCGGGTCTCCCCGGAAATCTATCCCTGCATAAGGGTAGTCCTCTATGGCAACAATCTGTCATCGCCACCATGGAAAAAAGTCTGTTGGATAAGGGTTGGCCACCCTACCACCCCCCAGTCTGCGCATCGCGTCTGCCCAACGTCGTTGGGCCGGATCTCGAACCCCGTGGAGAGGAACATCCACTCTAGGGCTCAATCCTGGAACACGCTCAAAGAAAAACATGCTCAAGATACTGCTGAACCCGAAGTTCCGTATCCTACCTTCCTTGCACTCACTGAGCTGATGTTTCATGTTGCTAAGTAGGGAAGTGCTCCAGTCATAGATGGTCGGTGTCATGCACTCCACCACGTAGAACATCAGCGGCCGAGAGGCCTGATGGAGTGATGCTAAGCCTGTTATCCTACCCAGCGTCAGTAGTATGGCCTTTAGGCCCAGCACCTGTATAGCGTTGATGGGAACTTGGCTCCCCACCTTCTCCGTCTCTGGGTGGCAGTACACAGCTATGTACTCATTGATAGTCATCCCATGACCTGGCCCTCCTCGGGCATGAAGGTTCACCATATCACCTCGCCGTGATAGACTTGTGATAAAGTAGATATCCTCCACCTCAATGGTGAGGGACATGCCGTCTAGCTGAAAGGACTCTAAGTCCGGATCCCAATAGTCTACAAGCATCTGTAGTAGTCCTGGTTTGGCCCTCAAGCCACCTAGGCACCAAAACTTGTAGAGTCCGCATCTTCTTAGAGCTTCTTGAGCCATTTTGTCAGCCCTTACTGCTTCCTCTACATCACCATGCTCGCGTTCTCACCACTCTAGCACCATCCTGCATGAGAATTTGACCAAAATTTCCATTAGATTCTTGTAAATCTTAGTGCGCGGTGTCATACGCGGCTGTTTTGAAAACAACCACGTATGTACGTGGTTTCTGGTCCCTTTTCCGTGTATAGCCATCCCTATACGCGGAAAAAGCCTCGATACCCACGTGGGCCGTAGCGCTCATGTAAGGTTGGCCTTTAAAAATTCATTTGACCATGAAAAATTATAAAAATTGTATTGAAATGCAAGCAGAGAACATGAGTAAATACCTGGAAGAATCGGTTGTGAATTCCGCCGGCTGGATCTCCTAGAATTTGCAGTTGAATATCAGAGCTCAAATGGGTAAAAGTTTCAAATGATTTCTATTTTTTACTATATATAGAAAAATTTTCAAATATTTGAAAATTTTTACCCCCTTTCCTATAGTTTTGACTGTTTCTAACCATTTTGGACCGTTTCTGACCTAATTGGTGATGTAGAAGACCGTTTTCAGCGTCGTTTAAGCCTTTGGATTGACCCGTTCGTATTGATCTCAAGTATAATGTCTACACTAGCATATAGGTTAGGTTCACTACCATTTGCATTTTGCATGACCTTATGACCATGTCACTATATCCTTAGGTACGAACCCACTCTATTATGTCACAGAACCTTCTTGCTGCTATAGAAGTGGCATGATATGAGTGGTAGAGCCTCACCTTACATGGGTACCCTAGTTCGCACCTTATTTTCATTTGGTTCCCATGTCGATGTTTCCCCCTTTAGGGTGTGGGAGTCTGTTGTATAGTATTTCCATGACATTTAACAAGAGCCTCATACTCCTCTTGATCTTATGCTGGCCATGACCCCCCGGACTCCCTTGTATCAAGTTATGGATGCATTATCATGAGCTTTGCCTGTCTTATTGAGCTTTATGCCGGCTCCCCTGACATTGCGTTTCAGCCATATAGCCCGAGCTTGTCTCATGTCTAGCCATGCAGAGCCTTTTCTTTATATCTTTCACAGCTTGATTCCCTTTTACCGGGAGGGGATTTTCCCCCGAGTGTCGATATCCTACACATGTATCCTTGCATTGAGCATAGGTATGTTCCACTGCTTGGAACTAGTTTGTTTGCCCTAAATGACACTCGTCTCCTCCTAGTTTGTAACTATAAAGCTAGTTTATTCTTTTTTCAAGATTTTCAAATAACTGAAAAAGACCAAAAAAATCAAAAAACCAAAAATACGGACAAGAAAAGATATTATCTTTGGCAGCTGTCGAGTCGTGTCGCCTTCGAATAGAGCACTGTATATCACATCCATTGGTTGGGTTATAATTTGACTTAGGAGCTGTACTCGTTATCTGATTTTTATCTCCACCGACTGGTTAAGCTTCCAGTCCCTATGGAGCCTCTATTGATGCCTCCTACGTCATAAAGATGTCCCAGTTTGTATATCGAGTCTATGCTGCCTTCATTCAGTTACCATATGTCGTTATGCTCTTGTTCGAAGGAAGTTGAAACCTAATTCGGCCATTCCACAGTTATCTTGACTTTGCATGTCGGCTATTCCCAGTACAGTTACTGGTTCGTGCACCTTATGATCGAGTTCTTCCATATTATACAGCCTTGCTGAGTACCTCATGTTGGATGATGGGGGATGCCCTAATGCCCTCCTTCCAGCAGATTTCATCCCAACGACTTCAGATCATTTATTCTGGGATTGGAGTCTAGAGTAATTTTGAGTGCCTTGAGACTTGTAGTCATTAGTGGCAGGTTCTCTCGCCATCGACAGTTTTGGGAATACATCAATGTCCCCTGATCGATGGATTCTCTCAAGTGTTCGACCTCAACACATTTATTCACACTTGTTAGTTTGCACTCTAGTACCTTGATTCCCATTTTCATTATTGGTGGGTGATCTCGCGTCTATTAACGGTATACATCAATGACCGGTAATCAGACGATGGACTACTATATTCGACCTCGACACCTCTATTTGCATAGTAGGACATGTACTCGTAGCGATTTGTGTAGAAGACCTTCCAGATTGGTGGCATCCACTATATGCTACCTCCTTGATCGTGCCAGTGTTCATGAGATTTCAGCTCTCGTGACTTGTTCCAGTATATGTCAGACATTTCCAGCCACTATGGAGATCTTGATCTATTATATATCTTCAGCCTTTGTGGATATCTTGGTCCTTTGTATATCTTCATCATGGAGATTCTGATCTATGTATATTGTATGTGGCGATGACCACATATGTGTTCTCATGGTTCATGCCCATTCATGGCCATTGTACTCTTATGTATCCGGGACTGCTATATGTACTTGCAGTTATATGCAGAGTTGTATTATGGTATTATGCTGATTGGGTGGTTGGTCTTCCATTTGGGTACCTTCATCACTTCACTTCTGGGATGGAATTATAATGTATTTCGGCCATCGTATAACCCCTCTGATCTCATACATTAGGGGGCATCTGTTATAGCGGATCTCACCACACTAGGTGAATCACACATTGTATGGCCTTCCCCTGTCCCGCTGCAGACTCATTAGCCCCTATGGACTATTTTTTGTCTTTTGATATATCATTGACCATCCCTAAAAAAATTAGAAAAATGATATACGTGGCCTTTTCCCCGATAACCGCGTACATACACGGATATTCCCTATATAGTCGCATACATCGGGATGTGTACATAATCCAAAATCCTTTGGAGCATTCCTTGACTTGGATCCGACTCATATGACTCCTGGCCTTCCACGTGCCTTGAGATCTCATGGATTCGACCTTTCAGTATCCATTTGAAAAGCTATATAAGGAACCCATTGAGACATTGAAAGCATAAGAGAGAATTGAGAGTATCGAAACTATAGTCCATTGTTGCCAGAACTTATGCTTGAGTCTGCATCCCTTTGTCCCTTGGAGCGCTGTTGTGTTCTTCCCAAGCTTTCCTTTTGCTAGTAAGCTTGCTATCGAAGTGATGGAGGATTGAGGTGGTGGAGGCCCAAGTGGGGGACTCAGTTTCTCCGGTTCAGAGACGTACCATCAGAGGTTGTCAATTGTTATCTCTGATTCATATTAATAGAAATATATTTTCCTGTCCAGTAATGTGTATTTGAATGAATATTGTATCCATTGGAATATGTCAAATGCTTTTACATTATTGATTATATATGCTAGAATAGATCTAACACCATGAAATATAGTATGCTTGTATTGTTTACTTGTTGTTGAGGATGTGCTATAACAATTCAAGCTGAAGATTGGAAAGCTCAACAGGGATCTACTTCAACCGTCCAGAATAAGGTACGAGGTTCGATCCTTTAGTGTTAGATGTTTTCATTTCTATTGTATATTGGGAAAGATTGATTTATGGAGTCTAGCTGTCTGTTGTGGTACCCCAAGCCATAGGAATTTCTCTCCGTAAGAATTAGGTAAAAATCCCTTTTAGCCAAGTTCCATTCAAACCTTTTCATCACCAAACCCAGTCAGTCCTAAAATGGCAGCCCAAAATCAGCCTATAGACATGATGGACCAGATGGTTGCATCCAGATATGCACCATTGGTTTTGCCTCATCCTTTAAATGCACTTCTTGGAGGTGACTATTAGAAATATTTGCCTAGGTTTAATGGACAGGGGGAAACTAAAGATGAAGAACACTGGGAAGCTTTCCTTAGTTATGCTGATAACCAAAACATTGAAGACAAGGATGTATGTATGAGAATGTTCATGCAGAGCCTTTATGGAGATGTCAGGAAATGGTTCAGGGAGTTGCCTGCTAACTCAATCACTATCATTGAGGAACTTCATGATCTCTTCATGAGACAATGGGGTGACACCAAAGACCATACATATTACATAACTGAGTTTGGAGCCCTTAGGAGGAAAAATGATGAAACTATTGCTGACTTTTCAAAGAGGTTTAACAAGATGTACAGTAGAATTCCTGCAGAAATAAAGCCTATAGAAACATCTGCAAAACTTACATATGCAAATGCTTTCGATCATGAATTTTCCTTACTACTAAGAGAAAGGAGACCTATTTCTTTACTAAATATGCAGGATGCAGCATTGGAGGTAGAATCTAACATACTGGCCTCCAATAGATTGAAGAAAGAAATAGCTCAGCAACTTTATGACAGAAAAGGAAAGAAGGAAGCAGCTCCAGGAAGTTCTGCTTCTCATTCTGCTAAAGGGAAAATTGATGAAATGGATAAGTTGGTAAAAATTTTGACTGCAAAATTGAATAAATTAGAGCTTGAGAAAAATTCCAGCAAGCCTGTTCTAGAAGGCAAATGAAATCCTAACAATCAAAACCAGTTCAGAAGACAATTTGCTCCCTGTTTCATGCCTAGAGAATGAAGGAACAATGATATCCAGCGGGATAGGAGAGAAAATGAGAACCAAAGAGTGCCACCACCTCTTCAGAATAATGTTGCTGATGAAGAAGAGGTTGATGATGAAGTAATATTTGAAGATACTAACCAAGATATGAACCATTTTGGAGAAAGATTGTCTGGGGGGGTTGTCACTGAAGAAGAGTTTCTAAATGCAGAATGCTATGATGCTGATATGTTTGAAATAGAAGATGATTTAGGTTTGAAAATGACTATTGTAACTGCTGATGTCTGTCAAAATGAACTTAAGAAGACTGTGAATCTGAGGTCGGGTCCAAAACAGGTAGTACAAATCCCGAAGAAGAAGGTAGTTGTCCCTGCTAAGCAGCCATCAGATCCTATGACAGAAAAAGACAAGTTTTAGAAAAACAAAAGAAGAACATGGAGGTTGAATAGGTAAATAAAACTGTACAGAATTTCAGCCTGGAAAATGAATTAGGAAAGTTAAAGATTCCTGTACCTTTAACTGAATTAATGAAAAACCCTTCATATAAAGAATCTGTCCTTAAGATGATTAATTCAACAAGCAATCAGCCTATTTCTGATACTGTGAATTTGCAAGAAGAGAATCCTAGGATTTTCATTGGATCAGCCTTGGATGAGAAGACTGAAAATGAAGCAGGTGCTTCCCCTCCATTTTACATTACTCTGACAGTTCATGAACAAATGATACAGAATTGTTTGTTAGATTCGGGAGCATCACACAATTTAATGCCAAAGGCTGTTATGGAAGCTTTAGGTCTGAGTATTACCAAACCCTATCATGATCTGTATGCATTTGATTCCCGAGAAGTGAAGTGTTTAGGGGTAATAAACGACATGGTTGTCAGTTTGGCTCAATTACCCATGAAAAGTGTGATCATGGATGTAGTGGTAGCTGATATTACACCTAAATTTGGTTTACTTCTATCTAGGTATTGGGAAAAGAAGGTTGGCGGGACCTTACAAATGGACTTATCATATGCTATTGTTCCTGTGTTTGGAGGAGAAAATAGAAGGCTGTATAGAGAGCTTCAATTTTCCTATATTGTAACAGATGACAAGAACCCTACCAATCATCCACTGTATGCTGTTGATAAAGACCTGGGGACTTGCATGTTACATTTTAGTGATGAAGACAATACTGATGGTTTGTTACAGGTTGAAAAGGAACAGCCAGTAAAATGCAGCAGGGAACAGGAGGATGAGTTGTGGCAATTATAATTTGATGGATCTTCTTGCAAAGAAGGTGCTGGAGCAGGGGTTCTTCTTATATCCCCCGGAGGTGAAATAGTAAAGCCGATGTATAAATTAGAATTTATTACTACAAGCAATACTGTTGAATATGAAGCTTTGCTGTTAGGTTTAAAAGCTGCTAAAGATTTGGGCATTCTGCAGATTTCTGCATTTGGCGACTCCAAATTAGTTGTTCAGTAGGTGAAGAAAAACTATCAAGTGAAGCAGGGTTTGTTGAAAGTCTATCAAAATGAGGTATGGGACATGATTGAAAATTATTTTGTAGCTTTTAACATTACCTATATTCCAAGAGACCATAATCATACTATGGATTCATTGGCTTTGGCTGCTACACACTTTAGAATCCCCAAAACCACTCAGTTGAGATATCCCATTGAAATTAGGTATAGACCATCTGTACCTGATAATGTAAAGCAGTGGAGAGTGTTCAAAAATGACATTGAGATTAAAAGGTTTCTAGAGCTTACTCATGATTTTTCTAATTCCCTGATTGATCAAGAGGAAGATGAAGAGGATGGACAGGTGGAAGAGATTGCTGAAAATGAGATAGCGGGACACCAAATCATTGAGTTAAAAAGTAATTTCATCCCAAAGGGTTTGGTACCTTTGGAAAGGATTTTTTCAAAAGATGATACACTCTTGAAACCTATTGTACAGTCCTTAGAAGAGAATGTGGTGGATTGTAACATTGGCTCTGTAGAACAGCCTAGAATGGTAAAAATTTCTAAAGCACTCACAACTGAAAAAAGAAACAGGTACATTAAATTGTTAAAGGAACATGTTGATGTTTTTGCATGGTCTTATGAAGAATTGAGAACATATGACACTAGAATTATACAGCACAAAGTCCCTTTAAAACCAAATGTCAAACCTTTTCGTCATAAATTATGGAGGATTAATCCATCTTTGTTTCCTGTTATTGAAAAAGAAGTGAAGAAGCTATTAGATGCCAAGATCATAGTGCCCCTTAGGTACTCTTCATAGGTGTCTAAACTAGTTATTGTTAGGAAAAAAAATGGAGAAATTAGGTTGTGTGTTGACTTTAGAAATCTAAACAGATTGTCACTAAAGGATAATTATCCTCTACCTAAAATTGAACAAATATTGCAGAAAGTGGTCAGGGCACAGAGGATCTCAATGGTTGATGGTTTCTCAGGGTACAATCAGATTTCTATGCATCCTGATGATAAGGAGAAAACAACTTTTACCACTCCTTGGGGAACTTTCATGTATGATAAGATGCCTTTTGGTCTGATGAACGCCGGAGCCACTTTTCAGAGGGCTATGGACATTGCTTTCATTGGTGAAAAAGACAAGTTTGTGGTAATATACTTGGATGATATCACTATTTTCTCACAATCAAATGGTGAACATATGAAGCATTTGAAGCAGACTTTCCTAAAACGTAGAAAATTTGGCTTGTCTTTGAACCCAAAGAAGTCACACTTTGTTGTACAGGAAGGTAAATTGCTTGGTCATTTAGTCTCTGCTGATGGTATTAGGATTGACCCTGAAAGGGTAAAATCTATATTGAAAATAAGTTTACCGAGGAGTAAAAAGGATGTCCAATCTTTCATTGGTAAAATCAACTTTCTACGTTGGTTTATACCAAACTTTGCTGAGACTATCAAACAGATTACAGTCACGCTGAAAAATGATCAAGAAGTTAGATGGACTACTGAAGCAAGGAATGCATTTGAGAAGATCAAGGTGGCTCTTACTGAAGCTCCTGTATTAGTGAGCCCAAATTTTACCAGAGAATTTCTTACATTCTCATTTGCATAAGAGGATACAATAGTAGCTATTTTGTTACAGAAGAATAAGGAACTGGAGAAACCTATTGCATTCTTCAACAAAACTCTCAGGGATTCTGAACTAAAATACAGTATCTTAGAAAAATAGGCCTATGCTTTGGTAAAAGCTTTAAATTTTTTCAGAATATATGTTCTGCATTCTAAAGTTATTTCATATGTGCCTAATGCTGTTGTAAAAGATGTTTTGACACAGCCTGATAGTGAAGGGAAAAGAGGCAATTGGATTTCCAAAATCATGGAGTATGATGTAGATATCAGACCTACCAAACTAGTCAAGGGGCAGGGTTTAGCCAAACTGCTAGTTGAATCAAATTGTCAAGCTCTAGGATTGCATGTGATGGCTGAAGAGTTAGCTCAGGAAGAAGATCAAGAAATTTTGGAAAAAGAGAATATTATGGACTATTATTCAGCATCCACATGGTATGCAGACATTGTCTATTTTTTGTTGTTTTTGCAATGTCCTGAGCATTTAGATAGAAAAGTTGCTAGATCTTTAAAGCTTAAAGCTACTAAGTATTGTCTAGTAGAAGAGCAGTCATTCTGGAAAGACCCAGGTGGTATTCTACTCAGATGCTTGGATAAATCTGAAATTGAAGGAGTAATTTTTGAATCTCATGAGGGTGCTTGTGGGGGTCACAAGTACTGGAATACAACAACATACAAGATTTTAAGAGCTGGGTACTATTAGCCCTATTTGTTTGCGGATGTATATCAACAGGTAAGAGCTTGTATCCCTTGTCAGAAGTTTGTTGGCAAACAAAAATTGCTCTCATTGCCCCTAAAACCTATTGCAGTAAGTGCTCCTTTCCAACAATGGGGTCTGGATTTTATAGGGGAAATAAATCCATCTTCCTCAGGACAACACAGGTGGATTCTAACTGCAACAGACTTCTTTACCAAATGGGTGGAATCCATCCCTACTAGGAGTGCCATAGACAAAGTAATTATGGAATTCATTGAAGAAAATATCCTTAGTAGGTTTGGGTGTCCTCAGAAAATAGTAACAGATAATGAAAAGGCTTCAAGTCTAAGGCAATGGAAGCATTTTGTGAGAAGAATGGTATCCTACTGAAGAATTCAACTCCTTACTATCCCCAAGGTAATGGTTTAGCTGAATCCTCAAATAAAAACATCATTCAGAGCATAAAAAATTTGCTTAAGCATAACAAGAGATCATGGGATTCTATGCTGAAATATGCATTATGGGATGATAGGATAACAGTCAAACAAGCAATTGGAACTTCTCCTTTCCAATTAGTGTATGGCACAGATGCAGTTTTTCCTGTTCAATTGGGAATCCACGTGATGAAGTTTCTTCAGAATTTCCAGGAAGAGCCAAATGATATGCAGAGAAGGATTTATGAGATGATAGAGTTACAACAGAACAGGGAAAAAGTGGAAGATAGGGAACAGTTATACAGATTGAAGATCAAAAGCAGATTTGACAGGAAAATCAAAGAAAACACTTTCTTAGTTGGTGATATGGTTCTGAGGTGGGATTCCAGGAAAGAGCAAAACGGGAAGCATGGCAAATTTGACAACCTCTGGTTTGGCCCTTTCTTAGTGTCTAAGATTTTGGAAAATAACACTTTTGTCCTGCAGTCTTTGGAAGGTGAGGAATTGTCAAGTCCAGTCAATGGACGATTCCTCAAGCATTTTTACAGTCTTTGAGGAGGTTTTTACTTTTCATTGTATATACCAGTGTGAGTAAAGCATAATAAGGACTGCATAACTGTAGCTAGGGTTTTCACCCTAGCTTGTGCTGATGAGCACCTACTAAGGAATCTGGAATCCTTAGTAGCAGTTCAATGGTGCAAATAAAAAGAAA